>CM040430.1:116611382-116748450 GCA_022702705.1 Papilionanthe hookeriana x Papilionanthe teres | reverse complement strand
CTGTGCCCAATGTCGGTGGAGGCCGAATTCAATGTATTTGGATGACTTGTGGAGGGATTCTTGTGGAAACTCTTGGGAAATTCGTTCCTAGACTATTTTAACTAGTTTTGGACGCCAGAATTAGTGGTGTGTGCTTAGAGGAGTTTAGAGAAAAAGTTGTGTGAGTGAAGTAAGAAGTTTGATGTCTAGGGTTTGGTTTTCTAGTGTTGTTTTGTGAGGAATTCTTCTCAAAATAGTTGTAGGAGGAGAAGGAAAGTGAGAGATTGTTTCTTCCCTACTATTCCAAGAGAGAATTGAGTGTGTTGTGAAGAGAGAAGGAAATCTAAGGGAACTTCAAGGGATATGCTTGGGGAAGAAGTTGAGATAAGTTGTATTTACTTCTTATTGTTTGTATGACGATGCTTTTATATATAAAATCTTTGTTTTGTTATATCTTCCCCATGAATTCTAAATTGATTTCTTTGTTTTCTCCTTACAATGATAAATGGTGATGTGATAGTTTAGATTGGATGTGCCATATAAAAGATAAGAAATTGTGATGATTTTTCACTTTTTTCTTCATTTACTTTTTGATCTAACCAATTGAATTGCTAAAATATATTGTGAAACATATGATCTGAATGAGCTATGCTTTCTAAAACAAAAGTGGAGATTACATTCAAATTCCATGCATTGTGAAGTTCCTGGAGGTTGGGTGCAAATAAATAGGAAAATATGTTTATTGGGTGTAGAATTAGAGATTTTAGGGTGACAGACTAAAATCCCCAATTTGGTCCTAGTGTTTGGAAACTAAAGCGAGAGTTAGCCTTTAGGTAAAGGGAAGTGGGAGCTCTGGAGTGAGAGCTAGTATCCTCCCAACCTAACCACAAATTTAGGGACTAAACCCAGGATTAGCCAATGTTCTTGATAACACTGGGAAGAGAGTAGAATAGGTATGCTCCTATTTGGTACAATACAAGAATCTTACTAATCTTTATCATTCATTCACCATAATATCATTGTAAGGGGGTGGCACTTTCTCTAAATTTAAACCTTGCATTACAAAAACTTATTATATTAGTAATTATTTTAATTTGAACATAGAAATTAATTTGGTGATCTTAACATCTCTAGCATCGTTAAACTGTAGAATTTTTTGTAATACATTAAGTGCTTTGTAAATTGAATATTAGATTTTTTTTGCTACGCTTTATGGTTTGCTTCCTCCCTGTGGGATCGATAATCGGAACTTCGCTAGAGCCTTATATTGCTTGAACGATATGTATACTTGCGTATAGATCAGTTGCTACTTTATTAAATTGATTATATTATGTGACTAAATTGAAACTATTTGCAGCCACTGCATCAAGTTTTTGGCGTCGTTATTGGGGTGGCAATAATAAATTAGTAGTAACTGAATCTAATTCATATTTTTATATGCGTAGTGTTGGATCTGAAGGTTTAATACCTTACGATTTAGAGTTAGAACACATCATTAGAAAAATTTGAAAACAACAAAAATAAAATAAAATTTTGAGCGAAATGGCGAACAATCTCGATAATCAAAGAAATGAAAATGAACATCAATCGAGTCCTTTAAGAGATTATGTGAACCCTACAACAGATGAAATTCATTTTACTATTCCAAATCCTGATGTAGCTGCTAAATCATTTGTGCTTAAATTTGTTATTATCCAAATGGTACAAAATAATCAATTTAGTGGAACACCAAATGAAGATCATAATTTGCATCTTGCTAGTTTTTTAGAGTTGTGTGCTACGTTTCAATATAATAGAGTGTCAAACGATGCTGTCAGGCTTATAATTTTTCCTTTTTAACTAAGGGATAAAGCTAAGGCGTGGTTAAATTTGTTAGCACCTAGATTTATCAGAACTTGGGGAGAATTATCACAAAAAATTTTACCCAAATATTTCCCACCTTAAAAAACTGATCAACTTAGAAACGATATTACATATTTTTGTCAGTTTGAAGGAGAATCAATTTATGAAGCTTGGGAGAGATTTAAAGATCTCCTTAGGAAGTGTCCACATCATGTTTTACCAGATTGGTTAATAATTCAAACATTTTATAATGAATTAGTGGGATCTCTTAGATCGATTATTGACACTGTTGTTGGTGGATCGTTAATGTCAAAACCTTTTGATGAGGCATATTCTTTAATTGAAGAAATGACCACTAACAATTTTCAATGGCCCTCAGAATGGGTATAGTAGCTATTATTCATGATTCTTATGCAATATCTATGTTGGCATCTCAAATTGCCGCGATTTCAAATATAATAGATCAATTCAGAATGAACGATTCTCAAATGCCTCAGGTGTTAGAGAAAAACTCATTGGGACAAATAGTAGATTCTCAATCATCTTATGGAACTTTAAATGATATAACTGACAGACCCAACAATTCTTATGCTAATTATTATAATCCCAATTGGAAGAGCAACCCAAACTTAAACTGGAATAATAACACTACTGTTGTTAACCCGCAGTGGGGGAATAATTCTGTGAACCCATTAGGAAATTCAAACAACCACGAAAACACAAATTATATACCTTTTTATCCCCGAGGATTTAATAGCAACCCACAATTTAAGGAGAAGTTGTCTATGAAAGAATTGATATTAAATATGGGTAATCAATTGCAATGTCAAGGGAATCAGTTACAAAGTCAAGGGACCCAATTGGAAAGTCAAGTAGTTGCTATTAAAACTATTGAAAATCAATTGGTGCCTATTCCTAATAATGTTGAGATTAACCCAAATGATCAAAATAAAGAACAACTCAAGGCTATACAATTAATAAGTGGAAAAAAATTGGAATCAAGAGTGCAAAAAGAAGTTGAAGTTGAAAAAGAGAAGGTGGAAACAGAAAAAAGTAATGATAACATATATCCAAATTTAGAATATCCACTTAAACCGATGAAATTTACCATTGAAAGACAACCACCTCCGTTTCTTCAAAGATTGAAACAACAAAAGAGTGAAAAACAAATTTCAAAATTTCTTGAAGTCCTTAAAAAATTATCAGTAAACATCCCTTTTTTTGAAGCGTTAGAACAAATGCCCAATTATGTGAAGTTTATGAAGGATATATTAAATAAGAAAAGAAAATTTACAGATAATGAGACTATTGCACTCAGTGAGGAGTGTAGCGTAATTATTCAGAAAAAGCTTCCTAAAAAACTCAAGGATCCTGGTAGCTTCACTATACTTTGTGCTTATGTAATCTTGGAGCCAGCATTAATCTTATGCCTCTATCAACTTTTAAAAGGTTTAGAATAGGAGAAATTTCTCCTACTTTAGTAACTCTTCAGTTAGTTGATCGCTCTATTACTTATCCTAAAGGAGTTGTTGAAGACGTTTTAGTAAATGTTGATAAAATTATCTTCCTTGTGGATTTTATTGTTTTATATATGGAGGAAGATAAAGAAATTATTATAATTTTGGGAACACCATTCCATGCCACTAGAAGAGCTATGATAGATGTTTAAAAATGAGAATTAACTATGAGAGTTAATGATCAAGAAGTGACATTCAATATATCAAAAGCTATGAAGTATCCAACAACAGAAAAAGATGATGAATGCTTTAGAATGGACATTTATGATTATTTAGAAAATGAGCATTCTAAAGAGAAATATGAAGAGGAACTTAAACAAGAGAATTTTCAAGGTGAGTAAAAAAATGAAATGGAAGAAAAATATGTTGAGACAGATAATGAAGAACCAGATTATGTTCAAGAAAGATTTGAAATGTTGGATATTACAGTAAATGATAATAAAAGTTTAATTCCATTTATCATAACACCCCTTGAACTTGAGATTAAAATAATTCCAAAACATTTGAAGTATGTGTTCTTAGGAGAATTATGTACTTTACCAGTTATTGTTTCCTCATATTTGATTGATATACAAGAGCATAAATTACTAGATACTTTGAAAATATATAAAAGAACTTTTGGTTGAACATTAGCTGATATTAATGAAATCAGTCATTTGATATGTATGTGTAGAATCTTATTGCTTGAACAACATAAACCTATAACTGATCCACAAAGGAGATTAAATCCATTGATGAAGGAAGTATTAAAGAAAGAAAATTTGAAATGGTTAGATGCTGGAATTATATATCCAATTTCAGATAGTGAGTGGGTGAGTCCAATCCATTGTGTTCCTAAGAAAGGAGGAGTGACTATTGAGACTAATGAAAGAAATAAATTTATCACCACGAGACATGTCATTAGTTGAGAAATTTATATTGATTATAGAAAATTAAACACCGCCACTAGGAAAGATCACTTTCTTTTACCTTTTATAAACTAAATGTTGGATAGACTTGTTGGGCACAAATATTTTTGTATTTTAGATGGATATACTAGCTATCATAAAAAATCAGTAGCTCCCGAGGATTAAGAAAATACCATATTTACTTGTCCTTGTGAAACATTTTCTTTTCGACGAATGTCCTTTGGATTATATAACACTACTACAAAATTTCAAAGATGTATGCTGTCGATCTTCAATAATATAATTAATAATGGAATAGAAGTTTTTATGGATGATTTTTCCGTGTTTGGAACTTCATTTGACATTTACTTAAATAATTTAGAAAAGTTTTGGAGTTATGTGAAAAAATAAATTTAGTTATAAATTGGGAGAAAGTCAATTTATGGTTGCAGGAGGAATTGTGCTTGGGTATAAAATTTCTGAATATGACATGGAAGTAGACCCTACAAAGATTTGAATTATTGCAAAACTACCACGTCCAACTACTATTAGAGACAAAACTACCACCTCCAACTACTATGAGAGGTGTTAGAAGTTTTTAGGGCATGCTGGGTTCTACAGGCGTTATATTAAAGATTTTTCAAAAATTGTTAAGCCTCTATGCCAACTTTTAGAAAAAGATATGAAATTTGACTTTAATGAAGATTGTTTAAATGCTCTTGAACTTTTGAAAGAAAAAATAATCACTGCCCCTATAATAGTTTCGCCTGATTGGAAGAAATCATTTGAACTTATGTGTGATGCCAGTGATTATGCAATTGGAGTTATTTCAGGACAAAGGTATGATAACATTTTTAAAGTTATATACTATGCTAGTAAAACTCTTAATGATGCTCAAATTAATTATACCACTATTGAAAGAGAGTTATTAGTGATTGTATATACTTTTGAAAAATTTAGGCTATACTTATTTGAGACTAAATGTATAGTTCATACAGACCATTATGCTATCACGTACTTAATGTAAAAGAAAGATTCTAAACCAATATTAATCAGATGAATACTTCTAATGCAAGAATTTGACTTTGTTATATTGGATAGAAAATGATCTGACAATCAAATAACTGATCACTTATCTAGGCTGAAACAACATGATCTATTTGATTTTGAAGATGACATTATAGAAAATTTTCCTGATGAACAACTTTACAATATTAAGGAATGAAATTTACCATTGTATGCTGATATTATGAATTATATTGTTAGTGATATTTTATCACCTGATTTATCGAAGCAACAACAGGAAAAATTTTTGTATGATGCCAAATTTTATTTTTGGGAAGACCTTTATTTATATAAACAATGCAAGGATCTAGTTATTAGGAGATGCGTGTCTTATGAAGAAATTGAACCAATTATGCAGAGATGCCATGATTCTGAATTTGCGGCATATTTTGGAACTGATAAAACTGCACATAAAATTTTACAATCTGGATTCTATTGGCCTACTCTTTTTAGGAATTTTAATAGATATATTAAAACATGTGATCGATGTCAGCGAGTAGGTACTATTTCAACAAGAAATGAAATACCCCTAAATTTTACATTGGAAATTGGAATCATTGATGTTTGTGGACTAGATTTTATGGGATCATTTATTCCTTCATTTGGGAATATATATATATATATATATTGGTTGCTGTTGATTATGTATCAAAATGGATTGAAGCCATAGCTTTACCCAGATGTGAACTCGAAGTATTTCAAAATTTTTAATGTAAAATATTTTTATAAGATATGGAATGCCGAGAGTTATCATTACTGATGGTGGATCCCATTTTAGAAATAATTTGATTTAGAGATTAATTGGAAAATATAATTTATGCATATAATCTTTACTGCTTATCATCCTTAGACTAGTGGTTTAGCTGAAGTATCTAATTGCAAAATTAAATGAATTTTGGAGAAACCTATAAATCCTTATAAATTAGATTTGTCTGCGAGATTAGATACTGCATTGTGGGCATATAGAACTGCTTATAAAACTTTTATAGGAATGTCTCCTTATAGACTAATTTTTTGAAAAACATGCTATTTACTAGTTGAATTAGAACATAAAACATATTGAGTAATTAAAGACTTTAATTTTAATTTAAAAGATAATGGTGAGAAAAGATTATTACAACTTAATGAATTGAAAGAAATGAGAACTGAATCTTATGATAATGAAAGAACTTTTAAGGAGAAGATGAAGATATAACATGATTGGAAGATTATTAAAAAGGGATTTGAACATGGATAAGAAGCTTTGTTATATAATACAAGATTAAGATTATTTCCTGGAAAACTTAAGTCTTGATGGATAGGACCTTTCACTGTGATAAAAGTCTACTAGTTTGGAGTTGTTGATATTGAGTATCCAAAAACTGGAAGAACATTTAAAGTTAATGGACATCAATTAAAACCATATTTTGAAGGGTCACGATCAAATTATAAAGAGGTTTTAATGTTAAGTCATTCTGAATGAAACTAATGTTTGTCGGCCCGACGACGTTAAACCAAACATTTTATGGGAGGCAATCTATAGTTATTTGTGTTGTTTACTTTGTTTTGATTGAGTTACAGTTGATGTTATTCTTAGATAGTCTTATATTTGAGTCCTACTCTCTCATAATTATCCTATATGGTGCTAATTATTGGATTAAATCAAAAATTTGAAGATTATTTGGACGAAAAAGACGTTGGAGCAAAGTTGTGAATTGGCGCCGACGGCACTCGATTTAGCGCCGACAGTGCCTGATTCAGCACTGACGGTGTCCAAATTGGCGCCGATGGTGGATTTTTCCAAAGAGCAACTTAATTTTTCAGTTGATGGCGCCTTATTCAATGCCAACAGCCCTGATGACCAAACAACGGTTTTTGGAGTTTTAAATGGCGGGATTTGGCGGTTTTGAGCTAGAATTTCACCCTTATAGTTCTGTCGCTTGTTTGGCTCCTCAGAAGGCTGAGTAAGAATTCCCCATTCCTTCGTTGATGGTAGAAGGAATTGACTCTTCCAATTCTTCACTTTATTCTCCAAGTTGATCAATTGGATCTTTTTGTTCTAAGTAAAGTTGACGTAGCTGTTAAGATTGACTCTGAAGGAAAACACATGGGAAAGCAACTCCCGCGACCAAGCTATCTCCATTTGATGGCAAAAAAAGATGAAGGTCATCACTGCCGCTATGCAATTATCCTTCAATTGAACCAAAATGACACCACAATGGTTCAAAATGGCTTAGAGCTCACTGGATAAGGGAAGTGAAATCCACTAACACAAGTCGTCCCCCACAATCATCATTCGCTAGATCATTTGGCCTTGAAACCTCCAACACTATGCCTTTCTCGTAGACATACCGCCTTTGCGTCCTTGAAACCTCGTCAAAAGACATCATGAAGCACTTTGAAAAGCACATTATTCTGAACTCCATAGGCAAATACTTGGAAGCCATGAGATGCAATAAACGAAAGGGTGAATGAGGAGAAACGAGTAAGTGATACAACGAGAAAGAATAAATTCACAGAGGGCTACCCTATATATAGTGCTCGGAGCAGATGATAAAATGATGCGGGCCGCACCTCAGGAACGCAAGCCTCGTGTCACATCATGAATAATAAGAAGTATTAGTATTAAATGAAAGCCTCACAATTGAAAAAAATAAATTTTATGTTCATTTAGATAAGAAGAATTATACAACTGGCTCATCAGCTGCCTGAAGTGCAACTAACCTACACCTCAATAAGTCTTTGTATAGAACCCAACAACAAAACTAAACCTATCGAAATCATTAGCCTTGGCCTAAAACCTAGAGACCGAACAAGCCTCCAAACATCTGTCAGATCCGTACGCAAGCACACAGCCTTTATCTGGAGGACCCCAGCTTCGATTCAATTTTTCACCGTGTCAGCCTTAAGCTTGAGAATGTTTGCCGACAGCTCCTCAGAAAGAGCATTCAACTGTGCATTCAGCTCATTTATATTGGCCTCCCATTGAGCCTTGACAACCATTTGAGCTTCGGCTTTGTGGGCAAAGAAGTTTGCTGCCTTGTTCATTTGGCGAACCACAAAATCGGTCGAATCTCTTTCAAAGACCATTGATTGGTTCCTCGTGGCCTTCTGAGGAGTCGAAACCTAATCCCTAACAACCTTTGGTTAGTCAGAACCAAGAATTGGGTCGGTCGCACAAGAAAAGAAAGGCCAAGACAGGTTTAATAATTGTCTTAACTAATAAACCAACAATCGCACTCCTACCAAGGAGTTGATCCACCTCAGGCCAGAGCAAGGATGATGAACTCTCACGAGGCACGTATGGAGCACCCTAGCTCTCATCTCTTCAACATGAGGGAGACCAATATTGCACTTGTCTTGGGACGATGCACCTTAGTAGCCTGCTGAACATCCCCTTCCATTCGCTCGGTGGGTTAAAACTGATGCCCCAATAGAAGTAGCGACCGAGCCTTTCCCAGATTTTCTCTACACCAAAAGAACATCATCTGATGAGTCACCTTCATCATTGCCCCCACCTAAGGGTCCCTTCTTGCAAGCCAACTGTTTTACTCTTTTCTTCTTGGTAGGTTGGTCACTCTCGAGGCGCTTTCCTTGCTTTTCGATTGAACCGATATAAGTATGAAGACTCTGAGCAAGAGGGTGCGAAGGACAAATCTTCTCGGCATGTTACTTGAAGGCCTTCATCAGGATGTCGTTTGATGGTCCCCCACGATTGCCCCTCTTACTCCTCGCCATCAGAGCACTCACAATGAGGAACGATCAAAGTTCTGAACCAAGAAGAAATGCTGAAGCCACAATCTCTGATGATAACCTATTTATAGAATGGCGGTGCTCCAGGGAATCAAATTATTAAATGTTGATTTCAAGAATTAAAGTTGCATTTAGTGCAATATTTAACTCTCTTATTTTTGCCACAACTGTCTCTTTTAAAAAACAATAAAATTGGCTAATTAGATATGTGTGACTAGATTGTGGAAGAACAGATCTAGATGCAAAGCTGAGAAACATGACAAACAAAGCTGGTCATCGGACAAGATGTAAAAACCCAAGTCAATAAACTAAATCGAACAATTAAGAAATTTAATGCTAGTTAGAAGATCATCGTGGAACCCTATCGAATCATTCGTCCTGTTAGCGAGCCGACCAGCATCGATACCGAAAGAAAGGAGCCCTCAGGGTTGGCCGAACAAAAGATGCATTATCGTTCGACAAACTAGGCGAATAAACTAGAAGTTGAGAATAAGCCATGGGCATACCTGATGAGAGAACCTTCATACTGTATTCAAGTGATTTGACCTATCATCGCTGAGCTAACAAGTACATGTTGATGAATAAGAATCATGCCGCCATCACTCAATAATTATTTATTAGCATGATTAAATATACTACGTAAAATGCCCTAGATACCCCTACATTCCTTCAGATAGGAAAGAGGTCTAAAAATAATTATGTAATCAAGATATCTCCTATAACTATAAATATAAAACTATTCCATAAGAAAAGATTCTAAACATTGGTTTTCTACTGTTCATTCTCTACTACCTCTCTTGCTCGTGTGCTTCGTTCATTGGACGTGATTCCCAACAACTTTGAATTCAAAACACACAATTCATGTGAATTTACATATAACACATAAACTTTCAAATTGATATAACGTCAAACAAATTTTTAATGTCATAAAAATAATATTTTTTTTTACTCTTGTGAAATTCTCTTTTTCATGCATAGGTTAAACCACTAGAGTGTTTTGTCTGTAAATATGAAAATTTAGATGTCAAATATGTAAATTCACAATAATTGTGTGCTGAATGTAAATTTCCCGGAAATTGGGAAACTGATGCCCATCTTATCCTTTTTCTTTTGTAAACTGTGAAAATATTTTGTAGTCTCAACACCCTGCAGTGATAACATGTTTCGAACGTAGCGGCTGTAGACCGCAGTTTGGTGCAGCTCGCGATTCATTTATGTAGCAAAGAGTTTTGCCTCAACCCATGACTTCTCCGATCGATCACACTTTGATCCTGCTCGTTCTCCTGTTGCTTCCCCTCAACCTCCTCTCCTTCGTCAACCGTTCTCTCCGGCGTGCCAATGGGCAGGAAGCTTGCTACTTCCGTCCAGCAATCATTTCCGCTCTTCTTGTCTCTCTCTCGACGATCCTCGCCCTCTCAGAACTCGATACTTCCCCTTCGAAGCCTCCGAGTTCTGATTTGAAGGAGATGAAGGTCAAAGTAACAAAATTGGGTAAATTTAGGAGTCTATTTCTCATATTTTTTTAGCTTGATATGATTTTGGAGAGGGAGAGGAAGCTTGGGGTTTATATTAGATTTTCTCTGATCTTTTGTACTTTGATTTGAATTGAGGGTTTCTAATATTGGAGTGCTTGATATTACTCGGTGCAGAGTCCCTTCTGGAGGAAAGGACTATGCTCTTAAATTCCAGAATCCTTGAAATTGAACAGAGCAAAAGGATGATTGAGGAGATGGATAAGAAGATTGAATTTCTGCAGAAGACATTAAATGATGTCAAGGTGCGATTTTCATATGTAACAAAAATGCCGTTCGATGCGTACCAAACAATTCTTATGTATTTAAATGTCTAACACTTAAACATTAATATTAACTTATATAACATTTAAAACTTTATTATCAAGTAAAAATATTTCTAATTGTTGAATAGAAAAAATATCATATGCATAACACCCAAGGAACGGAGTGTTGGACGGATGAGAGGATTAGAGGGAGAAAGGAAAATAGAGTGTACAATAACACATATATTATGATAATGGATTCAGTAGTCATTTTATGAAGAAATGACCCCCTATTTATAAATCATAGGGAGTGTATAGTAAGTTACATATTTGCTCTCGTTTTAATAGGAACGCTACTAATGATTAATGCACCATTAAAATTTTATATATTTGTAATTAATTCCGGGATTTTTTTAATATTTGTATCTGCCATTGTCACAATTTCGTATTCATAATTGTTTGAAGTGGGATATTAATAATCCACTAATATTAGCATTCGACCGTTTGATAATCGTTTGGTTGGGTGAAAGTTCTTTGGTCGGCTGGAAGGTCTCAGTGGCCTTTTTGAGAGAACCACCCTATAGACCTTCTTATCATTAGGATGAACTTAAACCATCAAGCATAGGGCGTGTCACTATAATATGATGGGCAACTTTCTTTCGGACAAGACGTTTTCATAGAGGGTTGTAAAGATGTTTTAGGGAGCAATCATTGGTTGTCTTTGTGAAAGATCCTAGAATCGGTTGAGGGAGTTGATAACACACGACTGTCCCTCCTATTGAGTTCATAATATTCCTTCGTTAAGCTATACTTTTCTTCGGCCGATCTATGATTCTGACCAAATAAAATGATTCTTGACACATCTTTTTTTTTCTTATTGTTCAGATGCAATCCTTTGGAATTATCTTAGCGTGTTCCATTGAATTTACTCGAGATTTGTACTTTCATATTTTCGATGTACATATTTAGCTCATCAATTCTTATTTATTTGAAAGTGGCAGTTGGAATAAGATCAAGAGAATTAAGTGATTTATTTATTTATTTATTTATTGCGTAATAAGTACTTCTAATAATTGAACTTCATGGATTTCTGTGCTGGTATTCCTTATAAATAGTGTGTGATCAACATTTTTCATCACCATTTCTAGATTTTCTACTCTTTAGCTGGTTTTAACAGAGGAAAATGATGGCGAGCGGTAAAAAACTAGCGAACAAGTTCGATTGAGAAACTCTGCCATGCCATGGGTGAGGAAAAAAGCCAGAGAGTACACGACCTGCTCTCAAGAAGAAACCTATGAATGAGAGTCGAGCAGCAGGAAAGAGACCAGAAGGTGAAGGATGACCGGTTGGCCCAAGGAGGCCTGGAGAGGGATCCGATCAGTGGGGACCAAGTTGGTTAAACAAGCGGTACAGAAGAAATGGAGGGTAGAGATGATGGAGTTGTCCGACTTGATACCACCTTATGAAGTGGGGGCAAGATCGATGTGCATACCACTGGTGCACGATCCTTGCCCCAGATCTGATCCACCAGTGGCTGGCGCTTTTGTTGGCGCAGGTGCAAGCGGTCGTAGCTACATACATCCAGCCGCACAAAGGTATAACTTTCCCACCTTCAACCCATGAGGCTACCTAGGCGACTGTTCAACCACTTCTTGGCGAGAATCTTAGTACATTGGAGATAGAGAGGCTAATTGGTAAAGAAATTTCTTCCTTAAATAGCTAGTTTGTTCCATATCTCACTTCAAACATTTGATTATGTTCGTAGATGGGACCGTGCATGTTGTTGATCCCAGGGCCACAGAAGTCAGAAAACTCTCTTTCCAGAGGTGGCTGCGAGACCTTCTGCTCCAGCTTTGGGTGGAGGTACACCCGCTTATCTGCCAGCCTCGGAGGACCTCAAGAGGGCTATCAACGCTCAGCGAGGTTACCTTAAGTTGTTGGCCTGCGGCATGGACAAGACAGTGGATTCTTTTACTCAGGTAGCTGGCCTTCAAAGGGAGACTGCCATATCAGACTTAAAGGAGGAGCTGGCGGTCCTCTATGTTGATATGGTGACTCTTTGTGCCAAGGTGGCAACCCTTCGAACCGAGCTAGTGAAGTCTGGGCGACCAGCTTGATCTCCCGGGTTTGAAAAGGGTTTAGGAAAAATTAAGTTTGGGTGACGTGCATTGTATTTGAGTCACATGTGTCGGGGTTTGGTACTGTCTGAGGTGGCTGATGACCCCTTTGTAAAGTACTTTTATCATAAATAAAAATTTAATTTTTGTTAATTTTCAAAATTTTCTTATTGTGTTTTCTCGTTTTTTGCGTCAATTTGATGTGGATTTTCGAAATCAGAGGTACAGATTCAAAACATTTTTCATTCGCTGGATACCTTATATGTAGGGTTAGATGGGAAGAAAGAGTTGCGCTTCTTCATTTGAATTCCTCCTTCCCTTTGGTCGGTTTTCTTCTTGATGACCCATGGCATCCAAGTAGTCATCGCAACTCTTCGGTTCGGTGAGGGCGATCGAGCGATCGAATCTGATGTGGTTTGACGTGGATTTTCTGGATGACACTTGTGTGTATGACGCAAGTGTCGTGCTCGAGTCGGTGAAACTTGAGATTCGGGCAACCGATTACTTGGGAGATCTGATCTTATACCAGGACCAATTCCAGTGAGCACTTTAGCTGCCCTTCTGTCTCGAGATTCAGTCGATACTAATTCACTATGGAGTTATCCCACCCGAATCAATCCGAACTCAATCGCTACGGTGATGACTTACATGGTTTTCTTGAGTCAGATGGAGATGCCATGGTCTCGAGAACTGTTCTTCCACATGTTCTTCTTGAGGGTGGAGACGGATGGGTATATTGTTTTCGGCTCAACCCGAAAGTTTCATCTGATAGATTTAGAGGAAATTTCAATTCCTTCGGGGCGCCTGTGAGAATTAGGCGTTTGTCACCAGGCCAACCAGAGGACCATACAAGAAGAAGGGGATTCCACCTTGACTCAAGGCGCTCGACTCAATTGTCTTGGGCAAACATATGTAGGTGATTCAGTACACCGAGCTTGTGATTGTTAACCAGGTGTGAACTTCGCCAAGTAAATCTCTAAATCTCCTAAACTGTGGGCCGCCTCCGATGAGGCGGAGGAAAAGAGGTAGTTTGATAAGGATGCTCAAATTTCGAAGAAAGAGCCGATAAAGAGGAGGAGAAACGACACTTCTCGTCAAAGAGGAGGGGCCTAGGAAAGAGGAAGAGGGTGACCTAACAGGCGGAACGACCATAGGTTCAGAACCAGTACACTGTCTCCAAAACATCAGTTGTTATTCAATACAAAGTCATTGGAGAATTAATACTGATCGAACGATAACATTCCTTGATGACTTAAGGAATTCAAGGGACTACCGCTGAGAGGAGTCAACTTCTTCCATCCTTGGATTGGAGGCTGAGGAGTCCTCCAAACGCCCATCAACACAGGAAGCTTCCCGGCCATCAACCTTGAACCACATTCCTCTTACTGAAAGAGAGGAGGCCGACCGACCCTCTCAGTGATCCCCTTTAACTTCAGATGATCCAGTCGAGGTAGTGAGTATGGAATAAAACTCAAGAGAAGAGGAACCTAATATGGCTTTAGAAGTAGCACACCAGTGGAAAGGCAAGGCTCAGCTTAAGATTCTGACACTTCTCCTCCCTCACCTCCCTAGAAAAGAAAGGGGTTGGGGCAGGGGAGGCAAATATTGTTGGAGTCCATTACAAGAGAATCGTCTGAACGTCTTTCTCAATTTGTACTCCAGTCGCTTTAATAAATTCGAAAGAGATTGGTTTCGTCTAACCCTGGAGACGACTGAATACGCCTCGACCATCAGAGACGTTCTTTGGTTGGCGGGACTTGAGAAGCAATCGATTAATCTCTGACCCATGGAAATATGCTATTCGATCGATCGATTCCAACTACTCGGTTTTGCTGCCACTTACAGTTTATTTTCCATTTAACTGAACATAAGGGATAGGACCTTGAAGGAAGAGGCACAAGCGACGGAGTTCAAGGCGTAGGCTATGACGGCAACAAATCAAGTGACCTGGGTAGATAGTCGACTGGATGGTGCTGAGCCAAAATTAGAGATAGCGTTTGAGTAGGTGTGTGCCGTTCAAGAAGGAAATGCTGAACTGACAGAGCAGATGATTATAATAAAGACGACTGAAGAATTTCTTTACACTCAAGGGGTTTACCTGGAAGAGGGTGGGAGGGTGACGATCGACCAATTTTATAAGAGTTGAGATAGTCGATCCCAAATAATCTGACCCTGATGAATTCAAGACACTCTTCAATGCTCCCTCATCGTCGAAAAACCAAAAAGAAGTCAGAGCGTGATAATGTGGCGGACGGCGGATTGTCCAACACATGGCCCAATGACTATGAGACTTTGGTTTTTCTTATTTTTCTTTTTTCTTATACATGTAATCGAACCAATGCACATAACAAAGTTTTTGTTTCTAAATGTAAACGAATGATTAAATGAATAAAATACAACCTTTCGGTCGCTCTTACTTATTACCTTTTTGTTTACTAAGTTATGACGTTACTTCGTTTGTCTTTCTTTAGTTAATTCATAATGTTTTTGCCCGGCTTGAATCTTAGCTTTCATTGCTCGAATGTTTAGGGCCAATTTTGTTTGTGTACGCTCATCGAGTATCATGGTGTCACGACTGTCAATCGTGTAATATTTTTTATTAACCATTCAAATGACGCGCATCGAATCAGTTTGTTTTGAGTGTCAGGCAGACCTATGTTTTTAGTTGTTTGACCGGACTCAAACTTTCGTTTGATTGATGTACACCTCATATGGGGGTAGTCACCGATAATTTTCTAGGGTGTTTTTCTTGGAACCCTTTGCTGAGTTTTGTCGCTACTAGGCGGGTAACCACTTTTGGAAACTAGTTATGAAAAATTTAAAACTCAAGTTTAAGGGTTTAACGACCGAGCGTCTGATTGCTTCTGTTGGTAGGCTTTTTAGAGTATTCCAGTTCCCCGAGTGTTGTCTCGATGAGAGGTGTATCAACCTTCTGAGTTCCCCAGGTGTAGTTTAAATCTGGGGTCGCAATTGCACGGTTAGTGTTTTCTTAATAATATGTGAGAATAAAAAATTCATGAGTATATGAAGCCTAAAACTCCTAATATATTTCTTGTGTTCGTGCAACGTAGATGGTTTACGAAAAATTTTATTGAGATCATTTTCGTTCCATATTCTATGTTTTTTTTGGCGTACAACTTTAACTTGTAGGTTTTTGGGGTGACATGATGAATAAATCGGTCCACGTTTGATCAAGTTTACCGACTGAATGACCTTGTGCTGCAAGGTTGGCTTTCTTCAGAGATAGATCACTGAACGAGAATGTCTTTTCTCGGAGGTTCTTATTATAGTATCGAACAATCCTCTTTACTTCTTGTCAGAGTGCTGCATTGGTACAACTTTCTTTTAAGAGGTCAAGGGCGAGCATAATTCCTTCACCATTTGGCTCATACCAGTCGGTGAAATTCTCCTTGTTGAAAAAAGTGGCCGTGTCGACCCTCTGACTATGGTGGTTGTATTCGACTGACAATATTGCCTACACTTGTCCATTCGTCCGAGGATGATGTACATAAACAAAATTTAGGTTAATTTCCTAATTTAGACAGTAACCTTTTACCCCCTGACCAACGAATTGTGTTCCATTGTCGGTGATAGTTATTAGGGGTAAGCCGTACCAACCTTCGATGTCCATCCAAATGAAGTTTCAAACGACGTCTGTGGTAATCCGGGTGAGATTTTACTTCTATCCATTTCAAAGTAATCTACAGAGACTAATAGGACCTTGTGTTGGCCCTTTGAAGGGGGAACCAGTCTAAGGATGTCAAATCCCCAGATGGTGAAAGGCTTGGATTGACAGTTGGCTGCAGCTTTTGGGTTTGCTGATGCTACTATGGAGCATATTTCTTGCACTACTTGCATCTCCTTGAAAACTCTTCTGCTTCTTTCATGAGGCTCGACCAGAAGTAGCCTTGCCTTTGAACTTGATGTGCTAAGATCTTATCTCCAGGATGGCTCCCACATTTGCTTGAATGTATTTACAAACAGAACACAAAATTGCAATTACAACTAAATTAAAACGTCTTGTTGGATGATCGGGAATACCTCGGATGATGTAACCTACGTGTTCTAACAGGATTTCACGTGCAAATGAAAGTGTGGACTCGTTTAGTTGAGTTTAGCAATTATGCAGTTAAGTGAATCAGATAAAAATAACGATGCGGAAGGATGGAGCAGTGGGATCTTACTTAGGTGTTGTTATAATCAACTTTAAAATTTGTTTTAATTAAAACATAAAAAACACTTGAAATTAAAATTCTCTAGCAAAACACTTTTCTGATCTCGAGTTATAACTTAAAACTAACCTGCGACAATGAGAGCTCGAAGCGTAGTGGGCGACACGACCATCGTCGTCAATAACTGAATCTACATCCAATAACCATTCTTAGAATTAAATAACCAGTAGGATTTCGTGGTAGTTTGCGTCTGACGGAATCCTCAACCTCTTCGTTAGGCATTTGCATGATCATGTATGTAAATTAAGCCCTAACCGGTCTTAGGACTCCGAGGTAGTCGTCCGATATGACATAAACCCTCACATCTTCGAGGCTATTTGCATGACTGCTCCTACCTGCATGGTTTCTTGCTCCTCAATAGTCAGTCAGAAAAGCTTTCGGGGCGCACTTTCTCTAAAGCAAATGTTTTTTGGCAGAAGGTCTACCACTTGGTTGTCTTCCCTACCAATGTGTTTTATTCTGAAGTTTGCAAACTTCCCTATTCCCACATTTGCATTGTTCAAGTATTTGATCATTATAACGTCTCTGGCTTCAAATTCTCCATTGACTTGATTTACCATCAATTGAGAACAGACTTTACTAGCAGCTGTCTAATCGTAGATCGACTATTAGCGCTTCATATTCTTTCTGATTGTTTGTAACTTCAAACTCGAGGACGACCGAGTGATATAGATGTTCTCCAGTCGAACTGCGTAGTATCAGTTTGATTCCTGCACTTGCCTTGCTCGAGGCTCCTTCAATGTGCAAAGTCCAGTTTTGGTTGCCAACCTCAGTCTCCTCGCTTGATTCACTTTGTTAGGAAATTAGCAATAGCTTGAGCCTTAATTTCCGTTCGAGGAATGTAGTTGACGTCATATTCACTGAGTTCCATAGCCCACTTCAATAGCCAACCGAAATGTTACGACCGAGCGAGTACGAATTTGAGTGACCATGATCTTGATTAGGTGCATTTGAAAATACGCTCGAAGCCTACGAGCATAGACGCTTTAAAATAAATGTTAGCTTTTCCATAATAGGATATTTGATCTTAGCGCCTCCGAGGACTTGACTGGTGTAGTAGATGAGAATTGTTTTCCCAGCCTTTTCGAACTAAGATCGAAATGATAGCTTCTGGTAGAAACAGTTCTTCCTTCGGCTTCGGGCTATGTAACAGCGGAGGTGAGGCCAAAATTGCTTTAGACTTAGGAATGCTTGCTCACATTCGGTCGACCTTTCAAATCTTTTAGCTTTCCTTAGTGTTTTGAAGAAAGTGCCATATCTTTTACCTGAGTTTGAAATAAATCAATATAGTGTTGCTATTCGGCTGGTTAGCTTTTGCATTTCCTTATTATTTCGAGAAGAAAGTATATTCAAGAGTGCCTTTAACTTGTCCGGGTTTGCTTTGTTTCCTTTGGGCGTAAGGAGATATCCCAGGAATTTTTCGATCAACGCTCTAAATGTACATTTCAACGGATTTAATTTTATATTATATTTTTTAATCGTTTTGAATATTTCTTTTAGGTCGTTTATATGTTGTTCGGCTGACCTACTTTTAACTAAGACATCATTGACGTAGAGTTCATTATTTTTTCCTTTCTGTTTAGCAAAGATTACATTTATAAGATGCTGACAGATATGTCCCGCATTTTTTAGCCCAACAAACTTTATAATGTAACAATATAAGTCTTTGTTTGTAATAAAGGTAGTCTTCTCTGCGCCATCTGGGTGCATCTGGATTTGATGACTGCTATAGAAAGCATCAAGGAAACTTATTACTGAGTGTCCGACTGCGATATCTACCGATGTATCGATCCATGGCACGGGATAGCTGTCCTTGGGGGAAACAGAATTCAAATTTGTGAAGATTACGCATATTCTCCATTTGTTGTTTGACTTTTGCACGATAACGACTTTGGAGATCCATGATAGATATTACACCTTCCGGATGTAGCTCGCCACCTTGAGCTTTTATGCTTCCTCCTAGATCAGCCCGACCAAAGTCATGGCTGATGTTTTAATCTTCTGCTTTATTGGTTAGGCGACTGAATTGATGTTGAGGTGGTGGGATGCTATGTCTATTGGGATGCCTGACATCTCAGCGGCTAAAAAGGCGAAGACATCCCGATTCTTCTGTAAAATCCAAATTAACAATTCTTGTGCCCTACATTAAAACTTTTACTAATTAGAAGAAAATTATCCGGTTCGTCAAGGACAGCGGGGATCTTGATTGTACTTTCATCGATTTCAAGCTCCCCTCTCGTTGGTATTGGATGTCCAATGTTTCTTGCTTCACACTACCGATTGTCCAGAGGTAACATGTCTGAGACTGCTCTAGATTACCTTGAACGGTCACTATTTCGCAATCACACTTAAATTTCACCCTCAAATAGTAGGTGAATATCATTGCTCTGAAATTATTGAGCAATGGGCGATCGAAGATTGTGTTGTAGGTGGGTGGTGCATCAACCACCAGAAAGTCCTCCATGTTACTGTCATCTTCTCCCCAGGTGATCGACAACTCAATTATATCCAGGGCTTCCTTTTATTCACAGGAAAACTCACACAACGGGCCAACCGACACAACCAAACGATCAGCTAATAGATGCATGTTTTTAAAGGATGATTTGAACAGTGTGTTCTTTGAACTGCTTATCAACCATGATGCTACCTACCTGATAGTTATTAATCATCACCGTTACTACTATGGTGTCGTTGTAGGGATTTCTCACTGGGAGAAAATCCACATCAGTAAAGATACTTGTGTGATGGGGCTTCCGCTTCAAAGCGGAAGCAACAACACAATATTCCTTTGCTCGGAGTCACTTACAGTCGGCTCTTTTGATTGAGTCTCCACCCAATATAGCTGGCACTTTTCCCGCAATGTGGATAATGTTCACTCGGACTGGCTCATCCAAGTCATCTTCTGTAGGGGCTTTGCCATTGGTTTTATGCTCTTGGGGCCACAAACTCTTTGAGCTTTCCGACCCCGAATCAGTTCTTTGACCAAGCTTCGGAGGTGCTTGCACTCCTCCGTGTCATGGCCATGATCCTTATGAAATTTGCAGAATTTATCGGTTTTCTAGAGGAAAGTTTCGGTTCTCATTAGTAGAGCCTTTTTGGTTTCCACCAACTCTGCCATTGGAACCATCATTGTCGGTCATCAGCCGATTCATTGTTCGATTGACCACGTCTTCGTGAGTTTCTATTTGCCTCTTTGTCATCATGAGACGACAGACCTCTCTCCTGTTTGAGACGAGGGCCATTCTTCTCCATCTACCCATCATCTCTCGGTCCCTTTTTCTCCGAGCAGCTGTCGGACTTTTCACCTTTTGGATAAGGCGGTTTGATGTATTCCTCCACCGCAATATGATTATTGGTCAATTTCAAGAGTTCGGCCAAATTCTTGGGTTTATATAAATCTTGAAAGCATTTAAATAACACATTTTTAGTGTTTAGCTAGATATACGTTAAATCCATGACTAAATCCGGGTAAAAATATGCTACCAAACACTCTGTATAACTGCATAGCAATAACAAGCTGAAAATTGCCCGAACTTCTGCATGGATATTTGTATGGATCACTATGGAACTATTTCTGAACTTGATTTGTAGGTATGTTGCTTTTATTCCTTTCTTTCATCTTACTTGCTAGGGTCTTACATTCTAGTTGTTTGTACTTGAGTTGTCCAATTTAGTTTTTGTCAGCATGAAACAGTTGGAACTGTTGTGAATTTAATTTAGCATAAAAAATATGGATACGGTTCAAGGTACAAATGCAGAAATCAAGTCACTAACCCCCGAACTCGAAGCAAGAAGGAAACTATAGTTGATCAAGAGCCCATAACAAGAAACAATATGAAGAAATTCACTTTGGATTTATAATTAATATAGTTTATAATTATTATATAAGACCATGTATTTGTAATTTGAATTGATGCTCATATGTAAAGTTTTGAACATATGAATTACAATAATTCATTACTTTGAAAATTTGAAGTTTAGATTTTTAAATACTGAGGAAATATTATTTAGATTTATTTGAAAATTGCTTGCTTGCAGAAAGTAGTGAAAATATACAAATTTTCATTTTACTGCGGTTAGGTAAAACACTTAGAGCGGGTAGGTTCATTAATAACCTCACTCCCCCAGTTCCAAGTAGCTGGTCCCCCTTTTCTCTTCCGTCTTTTTGTGCTATTTATAATGGTTAATATAAAATACTTTATGTATTTGCTGAAAGAAAATAAGAAGGGATTGATGTTTTTTCTGTTTAAGAATTAGAATTATTTCCAAGAGAGGAGGCTAGGTGGCCGACTACTCAATTAAAGTGGCTTGTTATCTTTTCCAACCTAGTCACTTTAGTGAGTGATATGATTATATCTTTCCAGAAACTATTGATTTCCTTTGCTGTATATCTTTTCTACTAATTCTCTTCTATACAACCATACAAGTATTTCATCATATCTTCTACAAATGTCCAATTAAAACCTTGTTGGAGGCTATTGGTCACAGGTTGAACAAAGGAGACTTAGTTTTTGCTCAATTGACCAATTGAATAATTAAAACAATTAAAAAATTCTTGTTAACTCCATATTTAATCTATACATAAATTTTTGCCCTCCATAAATATTCTTAGCCTTTGATCCTAACCCTAAACCCCTAAAAATTATGGAACACTTTTAGATTACATATAGACTCATTATCTTAACTATTCAAAGTGATCCCAATGCTTAGAGTTGCAATGTTTTCTGACATAATTTCCCCAAAGTTGAACGTAGGGGCTCTCAAGTTTGACCTAATCTTTCTCTAGGCCAATCTCTATTTATCCATCCCTGAACTCCCTCTAGTTAATAATATTACCGAAGCCTAAATATCCTTCAGTAGCCCTTTTGAAAGACCTGAAAAATAGATGAAACTTTCAATTTTCATCAGAGTGTTAATCGTAGGCCACAACATGTATTATACACTATCAAGCTTGTTTCAAAATTTCACTAAACCTTTACTTTCCCACATTAATCATCCTCAGTATGTTCTAATTTTACTGATATGATGACTAGCTTAATAAAATCAATATCCTTGACTTGCTTTCATACTCTAGATGTTATTAAAATCTTAGAGTTGATTATTGCTCATGGATTACTTGTCAAGAGAATTCCAAGTGATTATTATTATTAAGGGCTTGAGCTTTAGCGATATTTGTAATATCGTAATGGGCGAACAATAGAGTCAACTACAAGAGATTAAGAATGGAAGTTGTTAGATCAATTGTATTCAAGGAGGCTTCAAGAAGTGGAAAACTTTAAATCTTATTTGACAATGAAATCTGTAACCACAAATTCTTATTGAAACTTTTTCTTGTGTCCGCACTCAAAGTAAATATTATAGGTAATGCTGTACAGTTTCTCCCAAAAATATATCAATATGGAAAATTTAGTACATACTTCTATTGTGGAAAATTAAGCACTTTTTTATTGCTCATAAAGTTTTTTTTTTTATTAAAAATAATATTTTTTAAGACCCAGCATTAGCTGAATTTAAATGAGGAATTAGTTCATTGCTATTTTTTTATTTATTTAGTGAACTGCGTTTTGCAGCTCTAATATGATTGGTCCTCAGTTTTTGATGAAAATGTTAAAGCTATGGATGATTAGGTCTTCACACTTTCTCATCTTTTCCTTTCATACACCTGACTTGTACATGCATGCTCCTAAGTTAATTTTTTTGAGCTACATATACGTCACTCTGTACCCTTTTCTTGTATCCTTGTCATTGCTTGATTGAAAATTATTTGTTGTTGGTGATAATTTTCTAGGTGCAACAATCATGGGATGTGCAACAACTAAGGGATGAGCCTAGAGGGAATAATTTCAATATTCATGTTTTAGAGTCTAGAACATGCGAAGCAGAGAAAAAAGTGGAAGAAGTTGCTTCAAAAGTTGATCAGGTCTGTTTATACTCTAACTACAGTGAGCTCTATTGGTTAATAACTCTTGGAATCTATTAGATTTGAAATATTTATATCAATGCAAAATAGTCTTAACAAAAGAATTATTAGCCGGGCCTAAAATTGTGGTGTTTTCATAATCTTTTCTATATGCACTCTACTGTGAGCAAATGCAACAACTGATCAGTAAGGAGGTGTGTGAGAACTCACTTTTAAAGTTTTTCTGATAAATCCATTCAATTCAATGAACGATACAAAATGGAAAATAGAATATAGTAATAAACAATATTTAGCTCGTGAATAAGTGAATAATGTGTTTTTGTTCAGCTTAGTTCAAATTCATTCATTTGTTTCAGCTCGTGTTCAGCTCAAATTTAGCTTGAATAATTTTAAAAGTAATAAATTCTTTATGTATTTTTTTAAAATTGTAAAAAAGATAATATAAAGAGGTTATAATAAGTACTATTTTTTAATTGGTTAATTAATTCGAGCTAAAGCAAGTCGAACACGATTGAATAAAGGTCTGTTTATGTTTGACTTGTTTATAGATTGAGCTAAAAAATGTGTTTAGTTTGCTTATTTAAAGAGCAAATCGAACATGAGAACTTAACAAGCTGAATATGAGTTGTTTGCGAACAACAAACTTTTTTGTCAACCCAACCTATAACTTGAGCTCTTTCTTATGAGCAAGAACTATCCAAAATTTAGGCTACAAAAATTTAATTAATGGCATAGAAAGTTTCATAAAACTTTGTAAGAAAATAAAGTAAAAATTAAGATATAACAATTTGATTTAAAAGAAATTTAGTTGGGAAAAAATTGAACTATGAATTAAGGTACATTATAGACTTTATGATCACTAGATTATTCTAACGTTTGCAAATGTTCGTTGCTATTTGAGTTGCTCTACTTTGAAAAATATTTTGTAAGCTAAAAAATTCATCAAGAAGAAAGTCTTACATTGAAAATAATTGAGAAGGGATTTCGAGAATTTTCACAAAAAGTCAAGGGTCCAAAAATAAGTTGAGATTGAGTTTAATTATAATTTGAGTTTATAAAATTAGTTGGTTAAAATTTGAGCTCGAGTTATTATTTGTAATTATGACATTTCTAACTCTAATGATTCTTGAGGATTTTAATGCCTCGTCCTGATCAACTTTAGCTCTATTTTTGGTCCATAAGCAGACATAGACTTCATTTTCTTACATTTATTCCATATATACACCTTGATATGAATAAACGCATCATGAAATTACTCATGATGAATAGCAAGAAATTACAACCATATGCTTATTAAATAAACTCATGAGCATTTTGGTTTTATGGTCTTAAGAATATCCTCTTTTTGATGACGGCAAACATATGTTGTCTAGTGATTTAATTAGAATGCAAAATGACATCTTAATTATATGATAATTAAGTGTTATATATTTTATTCGGATTCCCCCTCTCAATTTATGCATACCAAAAAAATTAGTTCATTTTTGTCAAGCCAAAAAGAGTTGCAAATTGGATATGAGAAGAAAACATATATTGCAATGTAATATAAAAACTATATATCATTATGCTTAATAAGAAAAGCAATTAATCGATCACCAATGAGGATCTAACATGTATTGTTTTCTTCTAAATTCATAAGAATGTCCTTCATTTCAGATTTTGTGAACATGATTTTAATTTGAAATTTAGTTCCAACGAATTCATTATTTGCATCATTTTTATCTACATAATTTTTAATAAAATAATATCTAATATCAATATTTTTAGTTCATGACTGCTGAAATTGATTCTATGTTAAGTTGATAGCATTATTGTTATCCTGCTTCATTATAACATTTCTTAATCTTATAACGTAATCTTCTAATTTTAACTTTAGCTATAGAACATAAGCAACACAGTTGTTTACAGCTATATACTCAACCTTTACAGTGGATAAAAGCATAGAGCTTTACTTTCTAGGGACCAAGACACAAGTGATAATCCTGAAAAATTGTCATGTGCTTGAGGATTTTTTTGATCGATTTTGAGTGCAGCATAATTAGCATCATAATAAATAATTAATTCACTAGTCAATTTTTGGGATACTATACTTTTAATTAAGGCTAGTCTGTCAAATAAGTAAATATATGCTTGACTATTGTAAGTTATGCTTACTTTGGATTAACTTGAAAAAGAGTACATACACCCACTACAAAGGTAATATTAGGTGTGCTGTTAGTAGAAATGTATGAAAGTTAATGTATCATACTCCTATAAAGTTTCTATCAATCTTTTTTTTTTTTTCATTTAGATCCAATTTTCTAGTTTGGCTCATGGTGGTTGAATTTCCCCATGCCAAACCTTTCAAGTAGCTTATTTAGGTATTTTATTTGTCAAATGAGGTGCCAGCTTCTTGTTGCTTCATCTGAATCCCTCAAGAAAAAATTGTGTTCTTCCATTATATTCATTTAAAATTTCATAGGCATAGTTATCGAAAACTAATGAAACAAAGTTTTATTCATGTTTTCAAATAAAATATCATGCTATTTATAAAAAGAGTTATATGTACTATACCCTTTATATAATCTTAATCAATCAATAGTGAATTCAATGTATCATAATACAAATAATAGAGGAAATTTATTTGATCTATAAGATGCTTCTTCAACTCATATACATGATTTGAATAATTAAGATTCTCAACCTAGAAGTTGCTTTATAAAGACATCTTGATCAACATACTCTTACACGAATGCAATTTTAAAATTCATTTAAAAGGTTTTAAAGTCCTTAAAATATACATGTGCTAGGAGCAATCTAATGGCCTTTAGACTTTGTATATGTGTAAATGATTTTTCAAAATCTATATCCTCTAATTATTTGTACTTCTATGCAACTAATCTAGTCTTATTTCTAATAATACAATCTGAGTCATCTTACTTATTTCCAATGACCTAAATTATTTCAATTACTTTTTGATATTGATATTTTGGTATTAGTTTTTACACATTTTTTTTTATCAAATTGCTTCGTCTCATCTTATATCGTAATGATCTAAATATTATTTATTAGAACTTCATCAATTATCTTAGGCTTTACATTTGATATCAATGCCAAATTATCTACCTCCTTCATGATATATCTTAAATCTTAGTTATTGAAGTTAAGTTGCATAAAATTAATATCTTAGGATGACTCGGTTAATTGTTTTTTTCATTTAATGTGAAGTTATATCTCTGATCTTCCAAAATTTTTTTTTGAGTTCTTTATTTAGTTTCATTTTATCTGTCACCCCAAATGAGATTATTTTAGTACTCATCGAAGGTAATGTGAATTATATCTTGTACCAATATTTTTCTTCGGCAAAATACTCTATTAGCTTTTATAACATTTGAATAGTTTAAAAATATCCATGAAGCGGAAGCTTCTCGTAGTATCGTAGGATTCCGCTTGCCGTGAAATTGATCCAGTGAATGCGGGATTATGCGAGATAATGAAAAATCCCGCAATTGTGGGTGCCAAATGGCAATGCTGCCCTTTTTTATTTCAACCCATTTTTTTACTTTTTCTGAAATTTTTTCCTATTTTATTATTTCTAATTAGCGTATTTCAAATTAGGAGACTATTTATATGTGCTTTTTTGCTGTTTGGAGAACTTTTGCTTTGTTTTATGTATTTTGAGGTTTTATTCTCTAGTTTTCTATTCCAATAAGTGTTGTGTCCTCTTCTTTTTGTAAGTAGTGTGCCTGTAGTTTGCTTAGAAATAGGTGGTGAAACCTTCTCGCCGTCTATACCTCGCCACTTCGTCATTCAACAGTTGTTTTCAGTCAGGACTAGAGGTGTGTATTATTTGATTAAAGCAATAAAATTGAACCGAACTGAACAAGTTTGGTTGAATTATTTCGGTTTCAAAAATGCATTTTAGTTCTCGATTTTAAAATCTCAATATTCAGCTTTTGGTTTGGTTCTAATTTTCATTTAATCTAACAAAGAGATAAACTAAAAAAATCAAAATTAATGGAGGATTCATGAAATTAAATTGATATTATACATGTAAGATATGTAATTCTTGATGTTTATTAATAACCAAACTCCAACCAACAAAATTTCAGTTTGTTCATAATCAATCCATTTAAATCAATGAAACATTGGTTTGATCGATTTGATTTTATTAAAATTTTGGTTGGTTTATTTTTTCTGATTTTCGATTTCAGATTCGACTGCAATCAGTTTGACCAATTTAAAGACCGATCCATCCAAACTGACTAAATGTTTACCTCTTGTCAGGATAGCTTCCTAACATCCTTATCCCTTTTCAAACATCGCCGAACTCCGACATTCTCATCCTCTTACAATTTCACAACTTCTTCTTGCTAAATCCACTTTCTAAATTTCTTCTTGGAACTTTTGAACTGTATCAATCCATCATTAGATTTTCAATAAAAAATTTCTAATTATTCTTTCTCATTATTAATAATATAATAATTATATCCAAATACATGTACATGATCCGTCTTAGATTTTTTTCCTCGTAATAATTTATATGATATTTTCTTGAGTTTGATTTAAAATTAACTCTATAGATCACATAACATGCAATATCACTACAACTGCTCAAAAATATTCTGATAAACTATATTCATTAAGCACAAATTAAACTAATTTTATTGAATTCATATATATTTTTCCTTCCTTGTAACTTCATTTTGTTGAGGATTCATTGGTGTAGTAAAATTATTTATAATTTTATTTCATCATAATAATATTTAAATAATTTATTATCAAATTCTCCATAATTATCTGTCCAAATCCTATATATCATATGTCCTTGCTTTTTGCATTTTTTTAAAATATTAAATGTTTCATGTTTATTTATAAGGAATGTCATTTGAGTGAATTTTGTTAGTCATGTACTATAAAAAATTCATATGATTTTTTTTGAGGTAAGTAATACTAATATTTCGTGTGAAATAATGTTACTAGTCTAGTTGTGGTCACTAAGATCTTACTCATAAATGAATTATTGGTTTGCTTATCATACATTGGAGTATCACAAACACGATAAAAAAAAAGTTTTGATAATCTAATTATTGGATTTAATTTTGAAAATTTCTACAATATGTGCAGTTTGGCATGTTATAGCTTTCCTATACCATAATCAAGTCTATGGTAGAATTTTTTTTAAAAAAAAAAAGAAGAAAAAAAAAGACCTAAAATTTTGCCATTCATAATTACAGTACCAATCTTGTAAATATTATTACATTTTTGCTCTACCAAAATGATATTAACATTTTCCTTAATTTCCAACAACAACAACAACAACAACAACAAACCTTTATACCACTAAGTGAGGTCGGCTACATGAACCCTTTTGCTGCCATTGTATCTTGTTGAGTCTCATATTTCATTTAATTCTAATATATTAAGATCATTTTGTATACAACTTAACTAAGTCTAGAGGATACGACACTACGACCAAAAGATATTACCATTTTCTTTAATGTTAAAATGTGACGAATAATGTATAACTTATAATTTGCTATCACATTATTTTTAATGAAAATTAAATTGGGCTTCAAGCCACATACCGATAAGACTTTGTTAATGGTTGAAGTGTGCTTTCCAATTGAACCAATCCTGATAATAAAAAAACGTTTGTTTTGGCATAAATAATTCTTAATTTAGTATAAGTGATGTTTTCGTTACTCTTGGGACTTTTGGTTAATCTATTACTAAACTAATAGTACTCCTTCATGATTTGCATGTTTGGTTGTTCGCTAAATAATCTATCGATTTTTTAGCAAACCATTTTTTTGTTAGCATTGAATCACTGATAAAAGATTTGTAATTATGTGATTCAAATCGAGATTCTTAGGCTAAAAGTCAACATTGGGTAAGGTTGTTACTCGCAATATATTTATAAACAATAGACCGGCTCTTGCAGCATTCAATGTAAAAGTGATAGTTTTGGCGTTAAACTCCAAGGGGTACGTTAACAAGCTTTAGAGCACTACTTGTCTTATGATCAGATGCAAAACATTATTAACGAGCAGTGGATCCAGATTCAGCAACTTGAACAATCACTTCAAATGACAAAGGTAAAATCGCTATCTCTCTTAGCTATATGAAAGCATTGAAAGCATTTAATTGGGCATAATGAATGCTGTTCTTCTAGTCAACTGTGATATTTGACTTTTGCTTAATAGGTAATGACATCGAGGGTAAAGAATAAAGTCTCTTCTGACGGTCACAATAAAAGGAACTCTAATGGCTGTCCAATTTCAAGGGTATTCATGCTTATACTTGAGGGTGTCATTTTGCATTTACATCTTATTTTTATGCTGTTTGCCTTTTCATTGCCGAAGCAATCCTGCAGAATTCATCTTTTACTCTAACTTTATGAATCATTCGTCTTAAATTTCAGGTTTAGTCACTTTTGGGCTAACCATTTTGTGTTAAGTTAAACCCAAGTGGAGGATTGGACCTAGAGTGTTAAGAAAGACATTGAGAGATAGAGAGGGAATCATAAGACAAACCTGCGTGGAGATTGACGGAGATTCTAGTAGGAGAAAAGATTTCATTCAATTATGAAAAAGGCCACAGGGAACCCCTTTGTGTATGAGTGCTTGTAACATTATGATTGCATTAGCCAAAGATAATACACCAATGACCATCATGTCACTGCACATGAAATAAGCTAACACAACATAAACTTTGTAGCAAACACACATAATGTAGAAAGCTTTCTCAATTGTTAAATCCACGAAGAATGTTCACGCTTCTACATCAATTTCTTTTTGGACCATAAAGAGCCCTACTGCAAGAGTTGAAAAGTGAATGAATGCCATAGCGGCAGAGGATGCAGGCCCGATCTATTTACAATCCTTATCGAAACAAAAACTCCAAGGTGAACTGTAAAGATCATGAATGAATTCAGAGGCTTTGGTGGATATCATCACCATATTATTCGCATTTATGCTGTAACTGACTAACTGGTTTGATGAATAGTGAGGAAGATTGAGGCAGACATTTAACATGTAGTGGTCGCGATAGTGTAGCGGAATCAATACATGCCTTTCGATGTGCTGGCAGTAGATATATTTCAGTAGCAAACTGCAATAAGAAATAAACACGTGGAAACTCTTGGGAAAAATATTCGTATAAGCATCCGCACTAACAACAGACATTAGTTTAACTGTAGAAATCACTGCTTCAAAAATCATTATTGTTATCATCAGGATCAGGCGCTAAATCTGAAAGCTGATAGTTTAACTGAAGATAAAGTTCTTCATCAAGAAATAGTTTTACGCTTTCATAATATTCAATTGAACCAATCATAAAACCAAGTGGATTTACCTGTAAAAATTTGGCAGTTCAAATGGTTGAACCTGTGCAAACACATTCATATATTTGGCGACCGCCTTCAAACTTTTGGCTTTCCAGTTCTTTTGCTATTATTTGTAAAATTATTTCACGGGTATATATTATTGAACTTGTGTAGAAGGGATGAACTTTGAAGTGCCCCCAAATAAAATTGATGGTTGGAATAATGGGTATCATTTTATTGCTAGGTATTGTATGCTTTATGAAACCTAAAATGGCGTCTATTAACCTGCTCATTGGCATAAGAAGAGTAATTTGGGCTCGCAAAATAGTCATTTTGAAAATTTTTGTTTTATATGATAAGCATAATGTAATAGAGTGTTATCAAGTTGAGTTCTAGAGGGAACTCAACATCAGATAGAGCTTGAGTATATTGATACTGAGTCAAATCTCATATTGATAATGGGTGATATAGCCACACGCAATTCCGTTCATCTGTGCTTGCTCCTGTGTGTGTAAACAAGTAAACGAAAAGATGAACAAACAACTAGTGGAGCAAATGTGACTTTAGAAGAGCACTAGAAATTTGATGATTGGAAGCACATGCACCATTATATGGTGGACACATATTGATATGCTCTATGAAACCTAGAATGAGTTCTATTAACATTTGCAAGTTCATAGACGGAAAAATGTAGCCATGGATGTTGTACTGCTCATTTTGATGATTTATGCTTTCTATGTTAAACATAATTTGATTGAGATAAGTATGATATAAAGGTGTATTATAGGGAGACAACCTCTATTAGAGTTTGAACCTTATGATTTTGAGTGAGTTTAGAGGATGCAAAGCCACACGCACATGCATATGTGCCCAAACAAATGCATGCACCCCGATTAGTGCACACACCTACACACAAATTTGTTTGTTTATATTGCTTGTGTGGGTATGCAGATATATCCGTTTTATGGAAATTCTGAAGTGGATTGTCGATTTTGATCCAAAATTGGAGTCCCCTATCATTCCTCTTTGGATAAAGTTTCCGGGGTTAAAAGTACAACACTTCAAATATGAAATTGTCCGCTCTTTAACAGTTGCTTACGGTAAGTCTCTAAAGGTTGATAATCACACGCTTGCTGTCACAACACCTTCTGTGGCTTGTGTATTAGTTGAAAGAGATATCACCCAACCTGCTCCAGATGAGGTATGGATTGGATCCAATCACAACGGGTATTGACAACAAGTTGAAATAGATTCACATCCTCCTTTTTGCTCTCATTGTAGTATGTTTGGTCACAGTTCTACTTACTATTGCTTGCATCCTCATTTAAAGCCGAATATTGTTAAAGTTCAACAACCCGCTCAGAAATCTATTCATATTCAATTTGGGGTGGACGTCTTACCGCCTACCATCACTGCTGAGGAGGTGCAATCTGATCCTATTTCCAATGCTGCCTATACATTTTCTCATTTACCTGATGCTTCTCCAGTTGGGAACATTTCTGACGATCCTCCTACTGTAATCTTAGTTGTCTCAGATAAGGAACTTCATACCTCAGCTGTTGCCCGAGAACCTACTATTGATGTTACAGGTGGTAATATCTCTGTTTTTCCTCTATCGCCTCAAGTCGAGCAAGATGTTAATGTTACTCAGGCACATGAGGACCTTGATGTGCAACAACCTACACCTGTCCGACCACCTGTGGACCAATCCACTGATCAGTTAAGTCAATCCTCAGATGAGAAATGACAAGTTTACACATCCAGGAGAAAAAAAGTAGAATGAAGACCTACTTCCGCTCAAGAATCCGATGGATGATATTTTGTTCACTTCAGGTAATGGTTCGCACCTTAAAAATTTTAACTAGCTCCCGACCGAGAACTAGAGGCAGAGGCAGGAATGCACATCCCTAGCTTTTTGCGCTCTTGGATGGTTTTGGCTTTTGGTTGTTATATGTATTTTTTTTTTTTTTAGATTTTGTGAGTTGTATCATGTGGGTTGGGCTTTCTTTTAAGCCCGCTCATATAACCTATATGTATCTTTTCTTCTTTAACATATTTAGTCCTTTGGGCATTTTCAATATATAAATATATATATATATATATATATATATATATATATTATATATGAAAAAGCTCTAGGGCTAATTATATTGAAATAAACAAAGATACAAAAAGTTATATGAGAGGGCTCAATAGAGGCACCCTACCCATACGATACATAAAACAATGAAACACCAATAAAAAGAAACAAAAACCTCAAAAAAAGGAAAACATGCAGTTAACAAGTGTCTATGGGCGAGACAGTTTAGGCTTGCATCTTCCTCTAGTTCTTGTGGTGAATCCAAATATCAGATTCTAAAGTGTTGTACCATTGCTAGGAGTGACCAGGGTATCATCCATTAATTCTTCAAGCTGAATAGTGCCCCCAGCCTTCTTCCTTCGCCGAGAAGTGTAGACTTGTCATTCTTCTTCTGAAGACTGATTTATGATATCTTTAGATAGTTGAGCATCAGTAGAGGGAAAGCCAGTCGCAGCAATAGGTTTCGGTGTTCGTGAAGGATATTCTTCCAATACTCGGGAATCTCCTGCACTCTCAACAGGTAGTTCAACCACGATTAAGGAGTCGTCAAGTACATCCAAACGATTAATAACAATAAGATGGTTTGTGCTTGGCTCTAGAACTTCCTCATTAGCATTAGGAGACACCATTCCTTCACCTGGGCGTGAATGTTAGCAACATCCCTATCTTCAATCACCTCATAGAGGGGGATCTGAGCACCCTCCACGGTAGTTAGAACCTGACAAGATAGTGTGTCCTCTCTAGAAGAAGAAGAGGCAGTGACCGCATCCTGCCTCCCAGGGGCAACCACCTCCCCCAACAAACGACCCTTATCAACAAACCCAACATTTTCAGAAACCATCTCAGTAGACAAATCATTTTGTACCGTATCCGCAATGGGCATAGCAGTAGGTATCACAGGCAATGATGAAGAGGGTATAACATCCGCAGGAAGTGATGGGTAACAGGATGTGGGGCTACAACGGGCCGTAGATGTGGATGCTACCGATAACAGGATGGAGAGCTATGACCAAACAGTCCACAGTGGGGACGATATGGGGGATGAGGTCCCATCACAATCTCCTGCTAATAACCCTGATGAGAAGAGCCGATTCAAATCTCCCTTTGAAAAGGTTGAGTGATGTCGCGCTCTACAAGCACACAAGCTTCAGATGGCCTGGTTGTATCACGTGTGGGAGTATCGACCTTCAGCGGTTTCCCAAAAGCAGTTTCCAACATATAAAGGGTTTCATAATTAAAGATATGCACCTTGAGCCCCTTAAAATTAACCCAAATTGGGATAATATGAGATTCCGATTTAGGATCAAAATCCACGGTCCATTTCAGAATTTTCATAAACTGATTATCAATTTTGAGAACTTTTTGAGCAAAAATTTGGGTATAATCCGCGTCATTTGACAGTTGAATGAGAACGTGGCGGTCATCTAGCGAACCAACTTTCTGTGAGCTTAAGAAAATCAAAGTGCTTTATAATAATCTCAAGCTTGGGATTTCCATACGAAAATTTCCCAACAAGAGTATATCTGTGTGCTGAAGCCAGAATACTTGTTTCCTTTTCGGTAAGAAACAAAGCGGGTTTGCCATTCTTTCTTCCCAGCTTCTTAATAAAGGTAAAGCCATCTCCCGACTCATAAGCATCATGAAATGGTTGCGGAAAGAAACAGCTCCGGCCATCTATCCCGGAGGTCGAACCTCTGGATACAGCCGCCGCATAGGATGTGGCCATACCCCAAAATCACGAAAATCAGCCATAGAGAGCAAAAATTCTCAAATCTGGAGCATACTCAAACCTTAAACTGCGACCACCAGAAGATCAGGAAGCTGAAAAACATGCAGCAAAAAAACTCAAATAAGACAAATAGAAGAAACACGAAGCACCAAAATCACAAGAATCCACGGTGGACATTGCTTCCCTCCTTTGCTTGTTGTGGACTTAAAGAGAGAAGTGGTAGATTTAAATATAGAAGATAGGGGATGGTGAATACAAATCCCAAAAATATAGGCGAAGATTGAATTGAGCTAGGGAGATGATTTTGAGAGAACCATGATTTTATTCAACTATAATAATAATCTTATGAATACAAGCTTAAGGAATCACCTTGTATGCATATGAAAGATCATAAATGAGGACCAAAATATTGAAGCAAAATAGACTGATGACTAGCATGCAAATAGAGATAACATAACATTCTACTAGGAATCTTAAATAATGCAGAAGGTAAACGTACAATACATCACTTTCCTAATAGATCAAATCAGGGATGGTTGATCATGCTGGCTTTATCGACTCTCTCAAGGACCTTCTTTTATGTATTTTTTCAAGCGGGGCAATTTTCCTTATTTTGGTTCCTACTTTATAGATATTTACTTTTCATGTCTTACTAAGGATGAGACTTACTTTTCTATAAATTTTTTGCTTTAAATATATGTAAAATTAAATTTCCTTTTCTGTCATTGCTAAAAGTTTTTTTTTTTTTGTGTGACATACACAAGCCTTATTTAATTAAAATAATATATAAGCTAGATATTATGCACTGAGAAATTTTAATTGATAAGATAATTTCAAGCTAATGTGTATATTTGAAATCTTGATGTTTTTGTCAATTGCAATAGTGCTTTGGTAAAATAAAGTTGACAATCTCTTATTTTTATGCTGATATTATATTCTTTGCTGCTCAACCTTTTTAATTATTTTATAAAGATGATGTTTTTCTGCATGGTGGATATTTTTTTCTCACTAAATATTTTTAAGTTGTGCCCTTTAATTACTTGATTATTATTCTAATACTTGATGAATTTTATGCATTGCTTGCATATTTATTTGTAATCTAAACTTAGTTTTGTAGGGTTTTTAAAATAATGAGATTATTTTTTCGTTGAGGTGGGGTGGGGTGGGTTGCGGCGGTCGTAGGGAGATTTTGGAAATATAAATTCACATATAAAAAATATGAAGAGTTAAGTTGCGAATTGTGATTGAAATTTGAAAAATATGTGGGGATGACTATCATAAGATTGGGGTAAATTTATGTGGAGTGACATAAGGAGACTCACCTCATAGAATCTTCTCCATTATTTTAAGTAGCTAACCATCTTTCAAGGGTAAAATCTATTGGAGTTGTTGACTATTTTGTGGGATGCGAAACAAGATTTGATTTGATGTAGGAAATTTAGTCTACGAATTTTTAAATTAATGCATATTGTTGGAATTGTTGATATACATAGATTGACTCTTATTTTTTTTATAAGTATGAGCCTTATAATGCAATAACTAAGCTTAAAGCCTTTCTTTTTTTCGTCAAACTTCTCTCTTTCTCTCACTCGCTTGCTTGTTCTCTAGCTCTCTCTCCCTCACTTCCACCTTTGGCCATGCTATTCCAGGTTTTGACTGAACCCAAAGTAATAATGTCCATGCAAGTTTTGTTGTATTTTCCTCTCTCCTCTTGGGTAGGATAGAGAAACCTCCAACAAATCTTAAGTCTCCATAAGAAGATCTATAACTTTTTTTTGTAAATATTTCCTAGCAGTTCTATTAGCCATATCCACCGTAATTTCAAATCATATTTTAATATCAGGCACTTGTTCTTAGATGTTGGATTTCATTATAGTTTGTATAGCATTAAGGGAAAACTTCGAGAAATATGTGGAGTAATACTAATGCATTGGATGGAAGTTAATAATCAATGAATGTATAGGAGTTTTAAATTATTTGACGAGTTTGTTTGTCATCTCCAATTGGCTGCCAAAACTCAGCCAACTTTGAAGTTCTCTCTACATCTTGGTTTGTAACTATAATGCATCCATCATTATTTTATGAATGATCTTGTAAAGGAGAAAAATGAGGTTGAAAATAGAGATGTGGAAAGAATCAACAAGCGAATCTTGTTGATTTACTTGTAGGCATGCTCACAAAAGAGTTTCTAGATGACATAAAGGTCTAATAAGAGCTGAAATGTGCACTATAAAGTATTTATGGAGTAAACACTTTTTCATTGGATGGAAGTCAGTAATCGATGAATGTGTCATAGAGATTTTTATATAGAAGCTTCAAAAGGATAAAAATTGTGGATTTTTTTCTACATCCATCCATTTATGCAAGTACAATTAACTTCTCGGGATGGTGCCTTTTTCAACTTCATTGATGATTAATAAAAAAAATTGCTAAGTTGCCAACCTCATCAGATGGTTGAGCATTATGTAGTTGAGTTGTCTTGATTAAAAAGATCGGATAATGAATATTTTAGTTATAGTGTGATTAAAATCAACATCATTAGTTATTGATAGTATTTCAAAGTTTTTATTTTTTTTGTGATTGATTGTATTGCTAGAACAAATGATTTAAAAAGGAGTTGTGATCTGCGAGGCTTTCGAGAAAATATTTAATTCAAACCATCAAAAGATAAATTTGTAAATTTAAAATTGACGATATAAATTGCAAAATTGCAATTTGAATTTTTAGATAAGGGGGTGACCAAATTAGAGTAATGGTGGTGATATGTGGAGGCAATCAAGAAGACTTTCCTAAAATCATTCTATGAAATTCGTCTCACTTATTTTATGCAATTGACCGCCTTTCAAGAAGAGAATTTACAAATTGTTAGCTATTTTTAGGGGTTGACTGGTCAAAATTGCAAAGCATGTTGGAAAAATAGGATAAAGGCTCCTAAGATGAATTTATTTGGAATTATGAATAGACATAAAATTGGCTCCATTTTTAATTAAAATGGACGGCCTTAGGAGGCAAAAATTAAGCATGGAGCAATTGTGCTCTTTCCCTTCTAACACACGTATCTCTCTCTCTCTCTCTATATATATATATATATATTGCAAAAAAAAGCACTAGGGCCTATATTGATTTAAAAGCGGTTACAGAGGCTTGATGAGATGGCCCATTGAGCCCTTTCCTAGCGATACAATGTTAACAAAAAGATTCAAAATATTCAAAAGTTACACACATTGTCAAGAGCGAGACCGTGAGACTCTCGCTCTGTTTCTTGGAGATCCATAGAGTAATCTCTTTAATGCTACTCCATTGCCCTGAGTCACCGAAGTATCATCAAATAGGAGTGTAACCCCAGACTTCTTCTTCCCTCGCGAATAATAAACCTGCCAGTCTTCACCATCGTCTTCTTTTTCCACTTCTTCTTCTACTTCTTCCTCTTCCGTAGATTCCTGCTGATTCTTGTCGTTGGGTTCGACAATAGGTAGGGGAATTCTTTTTCTTCTGCTGAAAGTTTGGATGTATCTGTTAGAGTGGTCAGCTGAAGTAGCCCCCCTGAACGGCTTGCGGCACAGGAAGTTGTGTAGCACATCTCGCTTGTTCAGTAACCACTGTAGTCTCCGGAGTGACAATTTGTATAACAGGTTGAGAGTTCTCCCCAACAGGCATATCAGCTGAGTTTAAACTTTTTCGACGATCGGATGCTACCCTATTCTCCCGAGCCGGGGTAGCGTCAACTCTATGTCGGGAGTTTCCAACAATAGCAGGCGCCCAATGCCCTTTTCCTCGAGGAGGATGCAGTCTATAGCAGGTGTCTCTAATGTGCCAAAACATTTTGCAATCGTCGACAAAAGAGAGGCTCGCTTCTCCACCACGACCTCCTCGCCAAAAACCATCAGCACCATCAGTGATCCAAAATAGATCCATATCAGGGAGAGTGAAATCCCTCTCCACTTGAACCCTGGCCCCACCTGTAGAGACCCTATCATAAGTAGGAGAGTCAACTCTGAGAGGAGTTCTTAGAGCTTGACTAATGTTGTACAAAGCACGTGGATTGTACAAATGAAAAGGAAGCCCCGAAAGTTTGAACCACATAGGAACGATAGGAGGTTCTTTTGATGGGTCAAAATCAGGAGTCCACTTGATTAGCTTCATGCGGGTGCCAACAACCAAAACTGATTGTTGAGAAAAAATTCTGGCGTATTCTTCTTCCTTCTGTATCCGAATGAGTAAGTGTCTGTCATCTAACACTCTCAATTTCCATCCACCAATAAGTTTCAGATTCTCAAAAAATTTTATGACTAAATTCATCTTTGGGTGACCAAATCGAATTTCCCAACTAAAGTAAATTTAACATCATCGGAGAGAACCTTCATTTCCAGCTATGGTGAAGATAACAATGCGTTTCCATCTTTAGTACTAATCGACTCGATAAAATCGCTTCCGTATTTTTCCACCACGATGTCATACGAAATTCTTGTGGAAAAAATAGATGATCATTGTGGGAATTGCTGCCCACAGCTCCAGCATAGGAAGCCTTAGTTGCCATCAGAAAGAAGACGACGCCTAGCGACCTCTACAGTCAGTGAGCTGCGCAGCGAGCACGCACACAAAGTAGTCGCTGTAGCCCTTCTTCTCGCACTGTCCCAAAGAAGAGACACCATCGTGCAGATAGACGGGCCGTCCAGAGAAAGGCCGTAGGGAGCGGCATAGGACGAGCCGTCCAGAAAAGATAACCTGGCGCTGCAATCAGTAAGCCGTCCAGATAAGAGTAGAGGACGAACCTACCAGAGAAATTGCGACGCGGGACGAGCGAGCCCTGCGAACTATGCGAAGCCGCGATCGCGTCGTTCTGGACCCGCCAGCAAATGCTACCCGGACGAGCGAGCAGAGGACGACCTGCGAGCAGAGGAGCCGTCCCGAGAAACTGCGACCCGGGACGAGCGAGCCCTGCAAACTCTGCGAAGCCGAAGACGAAACGCGTAGCGGCGACGACGACGCCAGAGAAGCGGCAAATCGAAGTGATATGCAGCGGTAACGGTCGCTAGTGTTCGCCATGAGGCGAAACCCTAGCAGAGCCGTAAGAAGGCGAGGAAGACGACGCCATATATTTATTATATATATATATATGTATATATATATATCCCTAATATTTGGCCAAGGAGACCTTACCCAAACCTCTCTCACACTCTCCCCCCTTTTGACACGCCATCCCAATTTCATTAAAATCCTAGAGCATGCCAATGAAGGCAATTTCTATTAGCTTTCTATCCCTCCACTCATGCAGGATAAAAGGGAGGAGCTATGTTCTAAATCTTTCTTTTGTATTTTTTATGGAAAAGAGTGAGGTACTTTGGAAATAACCCTCCTTATGTGATAACAATTTTACCATTTTATTATCTTTTTGTAGCAATCAATGAAAAACATAATTTTATGTTACTTTTTAAAGGACGGTTAAATTTTGTTGTTCGATTGGATTCATGTTCAACCCAAAACTGAGCCATTTTATAATATTGGCACAGGTTTGACCAATTAATATAATTAGCTTGAATTTCAAACCAAACTTAGATTCAAGTAGTTTTAAATACTATGATGACATGAACATGGGATTTGAACATGATATGAGATGAATATAACAACAAGAAGCCTTTATCCTACTAAGAGTCTGTTTGGGGCAGCTGCAGTTTGAAGATGCAGCTGTGAGGCTACTATAGAAGAAACTACTTTTTCAAAAAACTATGATAGCTATTATAAATTTATTTTATTTTCAAAATGTCAGACCACAGCTTTCTGGCAGCTACCACACTTTAACAACTTAGGTTGAAAAAAAAACAGCTTCTACCACAAAAATTTCTAAAATGCAACAAAAAAGTACATCCCCAATCAGAATTGTGATTGTCTGAAAAACAAAACGGGCAGAAAGTTGTCCCAAGCACACCCACTGCTACATGAATCCTTTTTCTCCATTATGCCTTATTGAATGCCATATTTTTTAGTTAATTCTGATAAATTAAGATTCTGTTTATATAATATACCCAAGTTTTCTTGGGCTACCTCTTGCTTTTTTAACATATGTCGAATCTAAAACATCTATTCTTCATCTATTCTCCTAACCAAATCATCAGATGATCGACGTTTAATGTGACCAAACCATCTAAGACAATTCTCTCTAGTTTTGTACGTCGTTGGATCTACACCAACCCTCTCAGGGATATATTCATTTTGCATTTTGTCTCTAAGTGTCAAACCACTCATCCACATAAGAAAGCTCATCTCGGCAACACTTTGTTTTATGCATCTCTTTTAAAAGCCAACATTCTGTGTTATAGAGCATTGCAAATCTCATCACCATCTTATAAATATTCCTTTCAGTCTAAGCGTACTTTTCTATCACATAATAGGCCCGAAGCCTTCCTTTACTTCAACCAACCAACTTGAATTCTACTAATAACATTCTCATATAGATCATCATCACTTTGAATAATAGAACCATATATCTAAAGCGTTCACACCTTTTAATGATTTAATCACCCATAGTTTCAACTCTGCCACTAGAGCTACTTACCATTAAAATTACATTCCATTTATTCAGTTTTAGTTCTACTCAAACTAAGGCCTTTAGAGTCCTATGTAACCTCCATAAATCAAGTTTTCCTGAACTCTTTTTCTACTCTTATTCACAAGAAGGATATCATCAGCGAAAAACATACACCAAGGTACATCCTCCTGTAAATGTCCAAAGAACATCCATAACTAAAGCAAAAAAATATGGGGTTAAAGCCGATTCCTGATGTAATCCAACTGAAATAGGAAGATATTTGATCAATCCCTCCATTTGAACACAAGTAACTGACTCTAGTATACATATTTTTAATGACTTGAACAGAAGTCATATCAACACCTTTATTACCTAGAACTCTCCGAAGGATTTCTCTTGGGACCTTGTCGTAAGCATTCTCTAAATCAATAAAAATCATATGTTGATCCTACATTTTCTCTCTTCTCTAAACAACCTCTCAATAAATGTATAGCTTCCATAGAACTGCTCGACATAAATCCAAACTGATTATGAGAAGTCTTTGTAACACGTCTTAATCTATGTTACCCTCTCCCATAATTTTAAAGTATGACACATCAACTTAATTCTTTTATAATTTGCACACTCTTGTGCATCCCCTTTATTCTTAAAAATGGGGACCAAAATATTCTTCCTCCTCTCAAGTATCTTTTTAATTTTTAAAATAATATTGAAGAGTTTAGTAAGCCAATAAACTCGCGAATCTCCTAAATATTTTCACAATTCAATTGGGATATCATCAGTTCATATTGATTTTTCACTCTTGACTTTCTTTAATACCTCAACTCTTTTTTTACTAATGCGGCAGTAAAAATAAAATATATTATTATTATTATTTTTATCGATATTAAGATCACTAAAGTCTATCGTATTTTCAGAAACTTCATTTAAAGGTTTAGCAAAATAGCTCATCCACATAATACCAGAACTAGTGGGGAAAACAATAGAAACACAAGAGCACATTTTTATTAACATGGAAATAGGTTTATAGCACAACACAATATAAATATTAACGACATCGACATACAAGTCACAAGCTACACCTCTAAGGTGTATTCTAAGGGCAGTAGAGGTCGGCTAGGAGGATTGAGATGGTTAGCAATGGTGGCAGCAACCAAGGAATGCTAATGACTGTGAGTGGGAGGTGCAGAATTGTAGGGACAACAAGTATGGAGGGTCATAGGTGAACGACAGCAGTGGCTGGAAGGTGCTAGAGTAAATGGAGGGGATGGAGCGGCAGAGGTTAGGGAAGTGGATTAGGAGTCACTAGTGGCTATGGGGAAGGAGGAGGAGAGCTGGATAGCCAAAAAACAGGAAGATACACGCCACCTTAGAGTAGTATGCAGCCGGAGCACCACCACCTCTTCCGATGCAGCCCACAAAGTGGAAAAAAACTCCACAGACGAATCTGAAATCAACACACAAGAAAAATCTCTTTTTCTAAACAAAAACAATCCCTCTTTATAAGAGGGATTAGGACTTATATTAGGCAATGCTTTCATTTAGGAAATAAAATAAAAAGAAATGAATATAATAGACTAGGATTTTGAGTTGCAATGCTTTCAATTAGGAAATCAAATAAAAAAGAAGTAATATAACAGGCAAGGATTTATAATAGGGGGTTTCATGGAAAATGAAAGAAATATTATGATGGAAAAGGAAAGAAATTATCATGGATTTAGATAGTGAGCTAAGCAATAATTGAGAATATTGTTTTTATTCTATATTTGTACAAAAATGTGATAAACAATCTTTATAGGAAATGTTGCCTTTATTATCTTTTTTTTCCTTATATAATATATAATTCAATTCATCTTCTCCATCGTAAATTTCACATATCATGCATAGTTTGGAGACTAGGATTATCTGTATTTATCATTCTTAACATATCACATATTAGCTTTATAAAAGTAGTAATATAGTCTTTATTATTCCACCATAATTCATTCAAGATTTTATCTTCACAAATTTCATCGTATATACATCATCTTTGCTAGCTTGCTCTACCCTTTACTTATCATTGTCTTTATTCCTTGTTTTCTTATTTTGAATTGCTTAATCATAATTTTTATTGATGTAAAATGAGTTTATACTTAAGCTGACATTCTTGAACCTCACTAATTCATTGAAAATTAATAATCTCATCGAGTTATTCATAATGAAGGTCTTATAAAATTGACTTCTCATGCAATATGATTAATCCAATTGCATTATTCTCAAGTGATCTCATTACCCTGCCCATTCCTTGAAGTACAAGTACTCTTTAATCTAATTTTCAACTTGTGAATAACTTAAGAAGTCCTAAAACTTGGAGGATATTGAGTCTTAATAGGTGTTTTTACAGATTTACATATAGCTACATTATCAATGATTACTTGAATCACTTTGACTGCACTTACCTTAGTTTTTTATTTGATTAGCAATATAGAATTTATTTTTGATGCTCTTTCAAAGTTGAATATTGCATAAGTTTCAGCTAATGTATTGATTTTTCCGAAAGTCCTAGGTTTGCTATAGCCTTTATTCACATAGTTTAATATATTGTAATGCCTATGAAATAAATGAGATTTTTTTTTGTGTTCCTGGAAAGCCATCATATGCTTTGATAACTCCATTCTCATTTTGAGTTTACTTTATGGACTTTTAACATTATTTTTTTAATATTGTCTTTTATTTTGAAACAATATTGCCCTCAGAAGATGAGAAGTAGGAGGGATATATCCATTAGTTGTGTTGTGGTTGCATGTGAGATGGTATTAAAGTAATAACGATTTTTATTAAAATGACATAAAAATGTTGAATAAAATATACGAGCAATTTATTAATGAAATGATCTTTAGATTACAAATTGAATGTACTTTAATCCTAAGTAGAGCCCAGCGCTTTCTTCTTTTCAAGGTCTTAGCCTTTAACCCTAAAAACTATTTGGTTGATTGTAGGTTATAGTATGTGTTGGAGCCAATTTGCCCAGAAGATGGACGGGGAACTTCGTTGAATGTGATATTCTCTTCTTTGTGCTTTACTTTAGCACAAAGAGTTGGTTTTATTTGAATTTATTGAATCAGAATGGGTTTTATTTTGGGGCATGAATATGTTTTCTTGAATTTTACTTGACAAAGTAACCTTAAAATTTTATAGTGACTTACTTTCCAAAACTGGGTAACTTATATCCATAATAATATTGTTTTAGTCTCTCTGGTACATTATATACTTAGTAAACATCTTTGTAGTCATTATCCTATTCGATAAAAAAAGTTATTCATTATTCTCTATGGAATCATTATTAAAGTGGCATATTAAGCATTGAATTATTAAACTTTATGAGGAGAAGCATTTAAAAATAATTTTTTTGAATATTCAAAATAATGATACTAAGCATCCAAGTAGTGTTAATAATGTTAAGATAAATGTGGAATACCGATTCATATCATTGAATTTCTTTAACTTATACTTTGCTTCGTTGGCCATTGCTCCAACTCGAATGAAAGATCTTTAAAAATCCCGCTTTGATACTACTTGTTATGGGGTTAAGATAAATGGAGAATACCGATTCGAGAGATCCTTAAAAAAATATTTGAACAGAAGCACACAAACAAGTAATTTGAGGAAAAATATACACAAAGAACACCAAGATTTAACACAAAAAACCCATGAATGGAAAAAAAATCATGGAGTCACACCACACCAAGAAATTCACTATGAAATGAAGAGAAATTATACAAATTATAAACATAACCATCTCTGTTCTCTTGGAACTCACAAATGCTCATCTCCTTTTTTTCTTTCACACAAGAGAACTCAAAGAAATCCAACACCAACTTGCAGCACTACTGAACATTATTCACACACGCCTCCTGCAACAAATAAACATGAAACTTAAAGTCTTAAACTGCAGAAATCAGTTATAGGTGTCACGACTCAGCCTAGGGCTTGGATTTAAACAAGACAGGAACGAACGTTCAAGACGGTGTGAATTAACATTTCGATGTCCAATTTCTATAACTATTAATTATCAAAATAAAAGAGCCACTAATTAAATTAAAGCATTAAAATTAAATTTACCTTGTTAGTGGTTGTCTGCGTCTTCTATAATCATTTTCTCTTCTATCTCTCATCTTTTAATCAGTTAAATTAATTCGAAAAATTAGTTTAAAATAACAATGAGCTAAACAAGCCAGCATATATTCATACTTTTAAATTACAGTAATATAATGGAGAATGAAGTAATATGCATATCAATTAAATTTCTTAATAAATCAATATAAATATTTGATGCTATTCAAAGAGTTTTACTATATCAATAACACATCAATAATATTTTATCTATATATACAACCGTCACAGAAACATCGTCTAAAAGTTTGTACCGATTAAGGTACTTCAATATTAATATCCATTTTCATTTACGTGTACGAATACATTAGTGTTTCCTCATTAGTACTATCAAGGGGTGACTACATCAGACTTATTTATGCACATATAAGCAATCTATGCAAATCATATCATTCATAATTACTTATCACGCAACTATAATGCATTAATTATTATATATTATGAGATTATAAGCATTTGTATTGAAATAATCAATAAAATTTAATAATAGAACAATCAATTGCATTAATCAATCATAATTAACAACTTATAAAATTGGTTTAGAAAAGATATCAAAATGATAATATAATTTAAGAATAAGAGTAACCATCTCGTTAATAGACAATCCGCTTGTTCTTGACATTGATCATTCTAAAAAATGAAAATCTAATCAAGATATTTATATTATTAAACGTTAATTAGAGTATTAATTTATTTAGTTATTAACTTGACATTATTTATGTATAAGTTTTCATATTTTACTTCATGTAAACTATGTTAATTTTTTATTCAATATATTATCAGTTTTATTAATCAAATAAATAAACCAAACCTCAAATGGTCGAACCATAAACACGTGAAGCTCCTTCCACACTTGAGCTCTTTCGTGCGAGAGCATTGGCTTGTTTCTCCTCCCCACGAGCTTTCTGAGTCGAGTGTAGAGGAAGTAGTTGTGCGTCTAGGGTAAGGGCTTCGATCAACCAGCAAAGAAGATGAGAGGAAGAAGTGTCGTAGAGGAGGAAGAAGAGTCGAGCTTGTGCGCTGTCGAGTAGGCAAGGAAGCTCGCGAGGGAGTGAAGCGAGCCAGAGCTCTGGTACTTAAGGAAAAACTAAGGTGCGGGAAGAGCTTCGCGTGTTTAAGGTTTGGCCGTTTGAGGTCAAATTTATTTATCTCATTAATAAAACTATTAAACAGGTTTACATAAAGTAAAAAATGGAAATTTTATCCTTGAATAACGTAAACTAAATAAAATAATAATTTAATTAAAGTTTGATAATATAAATATTATGATTATATTTCCAATTTTTAGAATGATCGACGTCAAAAGCAAGCAGATTGTTTATCAACATGGTGCGTACTTCCATTCTTAAATTATAGTTTCATTTTGATATCTATTCTAAACCAGTTTTATGGATTGTTAATTGTGGTTGATTAATGCAATTGATTGTTCTATTATTAAAATTTATAGGTCATTTCGATTTGAATGCTTATAATCTCATGATATGGAATAATTAATGTATTATAGTTGAATGATATGAAATTATGAATGATATGATTTACACAGATTGTTTGTGCATAACTGACTATGATGAAGTTATCCATTGATGGTATTAGTGAGAAACACTAATGTACCCGTGCACATAAATGAAAAAAGATATTAATATTGAAGTATATTAATTGGTACAAACATTTAGACGGTGCTCCTGTGATAATTGTATGTATACGAAAAGATATTGATATGTTATTGATATAATAAGACTTTTTGAATAACATCAAAAATTTAAATTGACATATTAAGAAGTTTAACAGACATGCATTTTACTTCATTTTCTCTTGTATTACTATAATTTAAGAGTGAGTATTCACTGGTTTGTTCAACTATTGTTATATTAAACTAACTTTTCAGGTTAATTTAATTGATTAAAGATGAGTAATAGAAGAGAACGTTTATAGAAGATATAAACAACCACTAATGAGATAAATTTAATTTTAAGGCTTTAATTTAATTTAATTAATGACTCTTTTATTTTGTTAATTACTAGTTATAGAAATTAGACATCAAATTTTAATTCACACTGTTCGACCGTTAGTTCCCATGTTGGTTAATTTCAAGTTCAGGGTTGGATTATGACAAAATTGGTATTAGAGCATAAGTTTTAGGATTAATTTAACATATTATTGATGAAAGAGCCAGTAAGTTAGTTATAAGAAAATTTTAATAATTATAAAAAAATTTGAATTTAACTTAAAGTTATAATTATTTTACATTCAGGCATAGTGATACACTCGAAATCATAAAAGAAGAGAATCTGATAGAAAATGAAGTACAACCTACTATAAATATGAACAAATGTCCTCATCAAAATGCTGAAGGCAATGACTCGGTTGATTCGGGTGTCCAGAATAGGAAGCAGAAGTAGATAAGTACTTGAAGATATTTCAACATCCGCTTTCACATTTGTTCAAGGGAACTGAAGAATTGATTGAAGCGGAGAACTAACTAATGAGGATAGAGAAGATATTTGATAGCATGGTTTGTCCCGATAACAGAAGAGTACCGTTGGTGAAGTTTGTATTGGATGGAGAAGCCGAAAGGTGGTGGCATGGACAACATCAACATAGGTAGGGGACATACCAAACACAATGATAAGTTGAGAGGAGTTCGAAGACCTTTTTAGAGTGGTTCATACCCCACTCGACGACTGATGAAGGATAGGTTCATCAAGTTGAGGCAATGAGAGAAGACAGTTATGCAGTATGAATCAGAATTCACTGCACTATCGTTGTATGTGCTACTGTTGATCATTATTACAAAATAAAAGTGCTACGGATTCCTTTCGAGATTAAAGAATTCTATCATACGTACCGTTAGTACCTTTAGGGATCGATGAATGCTCAGTATTAGTGGAACGAGCTAGAAGAGTGGAGATCGGCTATCAACTTACTCAGAAGTGTAAGGTGATGCACAAAAGGAAGACTGCAATAGAACATGTAGATCTCTAAGAAGGATCAAATGAGAAGAATTCTAAGAATAATTCGGGTAGACTTAGAAGAGGTACGACTAAGAGTACTAGAGTCACTTGTGCCAATGTGGAAGACAACATAAAAGTGAATGCTCAATGAACTATACTACTTGCTATTGACATCGTCAATTTGCTCATATAGCAATATATTGTCCATTTCTTGGTCAAAAAAGCGTCGAAGATTAAAAACCAAGTGGAGCTCCACAAAAAAGTCTGCAGGCTGGCAGAAAAAAATAGTCTATATCGTCAGTTCCGACCTAAGGTCAATCAAGACAACGTGTCTGGCATTGAGTATATTTTCTTATTCATAGTGAGCCTAAAGGACCTATTGCTGCCGAAGGTGATGAGATCTGATGAGTTTGGCATTTTTCCTAGCATACTTTCTTGTTTCAACAACTGTGTATTGTTACCTGAAGTATAGTTGAGTCGCCTTGTATCAAATCTTTACCTTTATAGTGATTACTTTTCATTTTAGTGAACGAACCTAATTTTATGGATAGCTAATGTTGACTTGTTTGAGATCTGTTTATAAATTTTGAGGACAAAATTTTGTTAGTAGGGAAGATTGTAACGGTTTTGCTACTTCTGAGAAAAGGAAACAAACAGTCAAAAGAGGGAACGAGTAGTTAGAAGAGGAAGCGACGAGTCAGGTAGCCGATAAAATGAGAGATGAAGCGGAAGGATCAGAACGCTAAGGAGGTCAGTTCACCTTTAAATTGACACGAGATAGAGGGAGATCGGGAGGAAGAAGAAATCCTAGAGACTTACCTAGGAGTCGAGCAACTGCATAGGAGAGGAGGATTGTTGGACGAGGAGGCCTAAAGAAGTATCGACATCGTATTTGAGTATGGAAAGGATGACGTCGACTCGAGCAAAGATGGAGCTGAGCATAGAGGAAGAAGTTGTGCGTCTGTAGGAAAGGGCTTTGATCAGCCAACAAAGAAAAAAAGGAGAGAAAGAAACATTGTACAGGAGGAAGAAGAGTCGAGTTCATGAGTTGTCGGGCAGGCAATGAAGCTTGGGAGGATGCTTGTGAGGGAAAACCGAGCTAGAGCTCTCGCACGCAAAAAAGAGCTCAGTTGCGGGAGGAGCTTTGCATGTTTAAGGTTCGACCATTTGAGGTAAAGTTTATTTATTTGAATAATAAAACTAATAATATATATATATATATGTATATATATATATATATATATATATATATATATATATATATATATATATGTATGTATATATATATATTATATATATATTGAAAAAGAATGGTCGAAGGCTATTAGACGAGTCCTTAGCCACCCTCATGTGCCTAATTATTTTAGGACCGCCCTCACTAACAACAAAATGGCCAGAGAGAGATTCGAACCCATGACCTGAGAGGACTTACGATCTTCAAAGAAGCTGCTCTACCAATACGTCACGGCTGGCGGCACACACACACACACACATATATATTGAATAGAAAATTAAGCCGGTTTATATAAAGTAAAATATGAAAATTTATACATGAATAACGTAAAGTTAATAAGTAAATAAAATAAAATTTTAATTAAAGTTTGATAATATAAATACTGTGATTAGGTTTTCAATTTTTAGAAGGATCGGCGTTTAGAGCAAGTGGATTGTCTAACAAAAGGTGAGTACTATCTTTAAATTAAATTATCATTTTGATATCTCTTCTAAACAAGTTGTATGGGTTATTAATTATGCTTGATTAATGCAACTAATTATTCTATCTTATATTTATCGGTCATTTTGATGTGAATGCTTATAATATCATAATATGAAATAATTAATGCATTATAGTCGAGCGATTGAAATTATGAATGATATGATTTGCATATATTGTTTGTATATGCATTATTAACTATAATGGAGTCACCCCTTGATAATACTAGCGGGGAAAAACTAATGCACCCATGCACGTAAATTGAAATGATATTGACGTTGAAGTACCTTAATTGGTACAAACTTTTAGATGGTGCTTCTACGACGGTTTTATATATATGAAATGATATTGATGCATTATTGATATAGTAAGACTCTTTGAATAACATCAAAAATTTATATTGATTTATTAAGAAGTTTAACTGACATGCATATTATTTCATTCTACCTTGTAATATTATAGTTTAGGAGTATAAGCATTCACTAGCTTGTTTAGCTCATTTTATTTTAAATTAACTTTTCAGGTTAATTTAATTGATTAAAAAATGAGCGATAGAAGAGGAAACGTTTATAGATGATGCGGACAACCACTAACGAGGTAAATTTAATTTTAATGCTTTAATTTAATTTAATTAGTGGCTCTTTTATTTTCTTAAGTACTAGTCATAGAAATTGAACATTAAAATTTTAATTCACTCCGTTCGACGGTCCGTTTCCGCCTTGGTTACTTCGAAGCCTCAGGCTGGCTAGTGAAAATAGGCGCCTAGGCTCCACCCTTGACTGTTGTTTTCAGGCATTCTATTTCAGAATACTGAAAATGAGCCTTTTGGGCATTTAAGCACTTCTATTAGCGGCAGTTTTCTGCTTGGGAACCTTTGGCTGGGCTCTTAGGCTCCCCATTGGCGGTGGGTGCTCCCTGCCCGGCGCAGGGATGCTCCCTAACTGTTGGGTTGCCCGCTGCACCATTCCTGGGCAACTTTCCTTGCCAACCAGGCTCATAACTTAATTAGTTATCATTCAACTTGATGATCATTATCAAAGAATAATAAATAATGAGTTTCATAAGACGTCAATCAATTGAAGCTCTCTAATGCGGGCAAAATTGATGTGCTTCAAACACATTTAATTATTACATTAGAAATTCAACTACATCTTCAGATAATAATAGCCTAATTCCTTACTTGCGTAATGAGTTTTCTAACAAATAGATCCAACATTAAGTTTTGACACAACAAAATGACCACAATGCTTCTATCGAATCTATAGATTCGATTTATCAAAAGCTTTTTATCAAATTTTTCGAAGATCTCATCAAAATCAAAATAAAGGTGGCATGAAAATCCATTCCCATCATAGGATCAATAAAAATCCTTACAAAGAGGTTTATGAAGAATAAAATTTTGAGTATCTTTAAATGTAGAAAATGATTTAGTCTTGTGGAATTTAGCATTATTAAATAAATTGATCACACTGAATGAAAAGGCAATGTGTAATATTAAGTGTCTTTAAAAGTCGTTCCCTTCTATCGGAGAATCATCAAATGATTTAATGCAATGACTAACTTAAAGGTTTGCTAAACTAATGTCACATATGATATTGTTTAATATTAGAAGTTTTTAACACAAATGAAATGTTGATAACACTATATGATAGAGGAAAATTGAAAAGGGAATAGAACTTCCAAATGACATCCAATAAAAATGATTACTAATGCAGTAAATCTAAAGAATTACAAAATAAATTATTCATTTTGCCAAGTAGAAATTTTATCATTGTAGATTCAAAGAAGTTTAGTTATTTATCTTATTTTTGAGAGTTAGGAAAATATTTTATATACTCAAAGGACCCCCCGCATTCGAATGCTTTGGCTTCAAAACAAGCAGAGGAGGGTGAGTTGGTAGGCTTCTTTCCTTAGTTTCTTCGGCTTCATGTCCGACTATTTAAATGACCTTGGCTTTGAAACATTCACGGCTTGACTTAGAAACGAGTTACATATTGAGTTCGTATTCATTATTTGCTGTATTTGATTCAATGTGAGAGGATATGAAAGGTAATTTGTTTGGAAAAGCAAATTTGCAATTTTTTTTTTCTTGCTCATTGCTCGTGTCCTGCCTAGCCCCTCTCGTGTTTGTGTCGTATCCCATAAGAGTCAAAGTTCAAATTTATAATAAGAATTTCCAACACAGTTTATGCTTTTGTGTTTAAAACGGATATGGTTGTCATTCAAAAGTGTTTGTGCTTCACAGCCCAAACTTCATTTGCCCGACACTATTATCATACAAGTTATCTTGTCTGTTGGTCAATATTACTAGCACTTCTAGATTTTCTATATCACGAGAGTGGTTGTGGATGCCGCCCACTTTTATATGTCTATGTTATTGTAGGCCATTGAAATTAAATCCAAGATGCACAACAACCACATTGCAACTATTTGAAGTTAAACTTTGTGAAAACTTATCCACTAAGATTTATTTTTATTTCAAAGCAGAGTCAATGTACTTTAACCAAATATTTTCCTGATTCCACTGCGAGAGTAATGTTAAAGCCTAGTTTGTTTTCTTAGTTTTTTATGTTAGTAAATTTAAAGTTTTCTGTTCCGACCAAATACATTTGTGTTCCTAGTAGAGTATCAAGTGTTTAGCAGTAATGTTCCTTACCTGAAGCTGTAAGTAATGTAGGAGCTTATAACAGGGTGTTGTGTTTTTAAATTTATGGCTTGCAAAAAAGGTTAAATTTGAAGCTAAGATGAAATTTTCTTTCTCACACAGCTTAGAAGAAGCATTACTAGACATGCTCATTCAAAGCCCGTTGGATTGCCAGATTCTTTTTTTCTTGGAGGTTCTATATCGAGGTCCTCGTTACTTAAAGCAAGCAATCAATTTAAAGGAACAATCTCAGCCGCACGAATGAAGCATTATGAGGTTTGAAAATTAAATTTTGGGCATGTTGTTAATGAAGGACTATTACTTAAGAAGTTGTTAGTTCTTTTCTTCTGAATTTTTTTTTGCATGGATATTACTTGAAGAGAAAAAAATGCAATTGTTAAGCCAACTACTATTATGCAGGGATGTTGCAGCTAACCAAATTTTCATGTGGTACTTTTAAATGAAAGAACTATGAATTATTGCTGGATTCTTATTAAATGATTTTATATTAGTGTTGGTGACAGTGTCTCTTGGTTTTAATTCCATCCCAGAATTAAAACTGCGTTAATGAATTGCATAGAATATATGCTTAAGTCCACCTTGTGCTTAGAAGGGCTACACTTGGTAAAATATGGTTGCTATCATTAAGCTTGGCTCTACAAAAGTTATGTGACGGTGCAATATCCATTTCCAGTGGAAGTCTGTGCATTTCTGTCAATCTAATTTTTATCTACGTTCATATACAATTGCTTGATTCTAGCTGGCTTTTAAAAATTTCTACTTTAGTTGTTTTTTCCAACATTATTTTATCCTCTTCCCTTCTGTTAATTATTAACCATTGGGGAGAAGTTTGTTGAATCAGATTACATGAAATTCTACTGCCATATTTGCCGTGTGGGTGGGCGTTTAAATTTGATGAGTTAGATAGAATTGTTTGTGTTCCATTGGGTTATCGGTTGCATTTTCTGAAATTGTCTTTGTCTAGGACATTATTATAGTCACAGACAACAGCTTTTTCCAAATTGGTCTTCATTCAGAAATTCCTTATGATTATTGACGACAAAATTCTGCAAATTTTATCTTCTCATGATCAAAATGTGGTTGGATGTTACTGCTTATGGGATGTCCTAGTTGATCAACTTTAATGGATATACTATAAGATTCCTGATGATTTTGGTCATCATCCACTAATAATTTGCATCAATTTCTTAAGCCATTATTCAGCTTGCTGCAATATAACTTCTTTTTAGTGTGATGTAGCCTTATCATTTGTAGGGTTCATTTAGAATTGATCAGATTCTACGTTGACAAATTGATCAATGGGAAGTAGAGGAAAATTGCATTTGGTGCAAGATTTTGGCTATGAATGGTGTAATTCATGCACATCCTCGATTGTTGTTGGCCTTTACCATAAAAATATTGGTCAGCCAAGCATGGAATGAAATTTTTGATAAATTAACTCCCCTAAGATTTTCAATTTCTTAATTGTTGGTCTAGAGGGCGTACCAAGCAAAGTAATGCTCCTTTATGATTTTTTGACACTAGCTGTCCATGTTGAGAGTAAACAATGATGTATAGATTAACATTGTATATATCTGTAGGATTCTAGGCAAATGGCATATTGATGAGCTTCAAGGAACTCGGACATAACTTTGCTTTTCTCCAAAGATGAGTGATTCAACTTCAATTATATGTGTTGGATCCGTCTTGGAGAGTAAAATTGGATCCTTAACGTGGTGCACTCTGTGCAAAATTTCTTCATTTTAGAGACCGAAATTATCGATATTATGAATCATAAACGGTCATGGTTGTACTTGATGAAAATGACATGATGGGTTGTATACTAGTTACCCTAACCACTCTTAAGATCAATAATAGTAAGAAATTTAAAAGTTTAGTTAGCTTAGTTATGATCGCTTAGAGGATAGATTGCAAGGGTCTCTCAAAAATCGTGTTAAGATGACTTCTATGCGCTATCATAAATTGAATTGAGTGTCACTTATTGAGAAAATTCAGTCAAGTTAACTAGGCTTGTGGACTTCATGTCTGTGCTCCCTATCACAGAGTGAAATGAAGAAGAGGAAAATGGTGAAGACTCACTTCCCATTGAATCGTGCCAAATTATTTCAGTGACATTAATGTCACTAGACAACCATCTTAGACTTTTCATAGGGATCAGGCAATAACTCCAAAAGAATTTATGGGTTAAAAAATATCAAAGAAATCTGTCTCAACAAAATATGGACATTTACAAGTATCTTAGTCATGTCTGATGGTGCTGCAGATATATGATGACTCAAAGGAGAACCTATATTTTTCTGATGAATGTGAAGGTGTACAATGATATCCCAATTATAGCATATGAATTTGGGCAGTGTTTCAAAATCTTTTAACTAAGCCTCCAGATCAATCGATTCATCCAAAGAGTTTGAATGTGATGAAGTGATCAAGGTTCAATTAAAGAGTGGTAGGGTATTCTGTCTCCAATGAAGAGAGAATCATCAAATAAAAATAAAAGAAAAGTTACTGTGATAAATAAAGAAGCTGATCGCAAGAACCAAAGAGAAAATCCATCTCAAATGAAAGGGTTGACTATAATCTCCCATACACATCTGAGAAAGATCTCTGCAAAACTTAGTGTTTATGAGACTCTTTTAATTTGGAAGGTTCTCTTACAAACTTTGTTACAAACTCTCAACTACTCGGAGAGATATGAGACATATTTTTCTGAGCAGTGTTTGACCAAAATATTTCAAGAACTCAAGATCTCGGGGCAATCACATTCTCCAAAGAAGACCTCATGATTGGGACATAAGAATAACTGCCTTTTGTATGCCACTGCGAAGAGTGATGGAGACATGATTAATAAAATACTATTGATCTTGACTCCACAAAATCTCATGAGTTTGCGAGCAGAAAGGTGGCTATCTCTTGATGTTCAACATTTTGAGGGAGAAATTAAGATTCACGAATTAAATGAAAATTGGCAGAAGACTATGGCATCCTTTTTCCTTCCACTTAACTTTAGGAAGCTTTATTAATGGTTCCCTTGAAGTCCTGTGTGATTGATGGTTGGTCTATAAATTAACAATACCCTTGAAGTTTCATGTGATCGATACGGATACCTCATTCAGAGCTCTTTTGGAGTGATCATGGCTTCATGAGTATGAAATAATGCCATTCACTGTATTAGTGCATGAAATACCTAAGGGATAGAAAGGGTTTATAATTCCTGGCAACATACATTCATTTGCCATCCGCGAAAACAAAAATATGAAGAACCCAAATATTTTATCCCATGAGAATCTAAACAATTTGAACCCCTTACAACAATGTCATCTATTTCATGGGCTGCAAAACATATAGGGCACAGTGTTAAAACAATCATACTACTAATGCCTCGACTTTATTCTACAGAAATTCTGTCAAAGGGTAATTTTTTATACAATAACTTATAAGGAAATTGAAATTGAAGATAAAGAAATTATATATGAAAAATATCTCCCTAATGACTAGAATGTAAAAGTCAAGCCTACCCAAAAAGAATTAGAAATGGTGGACAGGCTACTGCAATGGATGAGCTGAAGGAGAATAAATTGATAATTCAGTATGATACCCAACTTTTATCAGTGTGATTGTTCTCGAAGAAAAAGTTGGAAATAAGAAAATGTTTATGAATTCAGGGATTGTTTTCCCTAAGCATATGTTAAAAATATTGGATTATACCCATTGTGATAATTCACACATTAGCTATCACCCATTAAATAAGCTCCAAGGCATATGAGACTGGAGAATGATGAGCAGGTTGTTGCTGAGATCAAAATGTTTTTTTGGCAGGCTTCATTCAAAAAGAGAATTATGTTGATTGGATCTCTAGCATTGTCTCCATGAAGAAGAAGAATAACCAAATCCATATGTATGTATGTATGTCTATGTGTATATATATATATATATATATATATATATATATATATATGCTTTAGGTTACCTTAAAATACCTCACCATTGAAGGAAAATTTATGAAGTTGCTCAAGTTGTCTCCTGAATTTGATCCAAATCAAGAACCAGTTACAGTGCCAATATGTTTTAAGTTACCTGGGCTTATGTTGCATCTTTTCAACCATCATATCCTTTATTCTAGTGGGCCATGCTTGGGAGCAATGAAATTAGACATACCCACTTTTAATCTCACCAGGCCTTTTGTTGCCAGGATCATTGTGGAGAGAGATATCGCTTTACGTGACATTAAAGAAATTTTGCTTGTCACTGCACATAACGGGTACTGACAACAGATTGTTATGGAGTAAAGACCATACTATTGCACCCATTGTAAAGATGATTAGACACACTTGAAAAATGTTTCAGGCTCCATCTTAATTTGAGACCCAACCTCAAGCGCCTCACTTAACTACTCAAGAAACACCTATTTCACCGGCTAATATGGTGGAAACTGTAACTAGAAAGGATATTGCCACTGATTTTGCCCCAGAGGAGCACCCCTCACTACCTCAGTCCTCTCATTTTGCCGAAAAAGAGGATACTCTCTTTTTGGTGCCAGATGATACTTCATATGCTATGGAAACAATTATTGCTGATGTTGAGGGCCCTCAAATCTTGGCGGATTGCCAAGTTCAAGGTGTGCAACAGGTAGAAATTGCCCCAATTGATGATCAACTCAGTAATAAGTTGGGACATTCCTTCGAAGATGATTGACAAGTTTACAAAACCAGAAAGAAGGAAAAAGGACTAAAGGAACTCAGGAATTTACAGGAGGATATTTTGCTCGTTTCGGGTGGAAGCCCTTATCACAATTTGGTGCTCGACTTCTTTCTAGACCAGGGAGAGAGAAAAGCTCACTCATCATGATTAAGCTCTCTGGTGGACCATTTTAATCCTTTTGGAGAAATTATCCAACTTTTTTTAGGGTAAACTTGTACTTTTTTGGTTACCTTTTGAGTCTTGTATGCCTTGTGAGTTTGCTCCTAGCACCCTCTCACTAAAACCTTTGTATCTTCTTCCCATCAATGAAAATTTTATTTTGACATATATATATATATATATATATATATATATATATATATTTATATATATATTGATTTTATAGATCTTATTTTTATTTTTATTTTTTTCAAAGCCGAAGGGCTAATATATTAAATAGAAAAGATACAGATAGGTTGTATGAGTGAGCCCAAAAAAGGGACTAGCCACATAGTACAACACACAAAAATTAAAAAAAAAGATACATGTAAGACCAAATACCACAACTGCCAAAACACAGAAGCAAGTAGTTAGTGACAACCCACTTTAGTCCTGCCTCTGCCTCTAGTTCTAAGAAGGGAGTCAGCTAACAAATTGGTGAGTTGCGTGCCATTACCCTAAGTAACCAATGCATCATCCATTAAATTCCCTAGCTCAAGTAGGCCTCCATTCTTCTTCCTCCTCCTGGATGTGTAAACTTGTCATTCCTCATCCGAAGACTGACTCAACTGATCTGTGTGTTGGTCAACAGATTGTCGGGCATGTATAAGTTGATGGGTCTCTTGCGCCTGACTAGCATTAATGACTTGCTTGTTCGGATGAAGTGGTAGAACCGCAGTAGAAAGATTGCCAACTGTTGTAACCATAATAGGTTCTAGTGTATGTGAAGTATGAATTGTCGTCTTCGCACCAGATACTTCTTGAAGGTGAGGAGTTACAAGTCTCTCGTGATTATCGGTCCGAACATTGTCCTTTGTAGGTAAGGATCCTACAGTATTGTTTTCAATAAGGTTTGAAGTTGTAGGTTGCCCAGCAGAGCCATCCGACAATACACCAATCACAGAAACAGAAATAGTATTATTGGGGGGGGGGGGTCCAAGTGCAATTAAGTCAGACACGAACTCTTGTCTTGTGGTAATTTCCTCCACAAGTGGAGCAAATGTGTCTGTAGCAGTGGGGATAGGCACATCCTTATGCACTTAGCTTTAGATTTCAAGTTAGGGTGGAGTCAGTGATAGTCAAGGGTATGCCCAAACATGTTATAGTGGGTATAACAAAGGGGTCTACGTTCCATGACAATTTGTTGCCAATATCCATTATGTGTTGTGCCCAGCCAGACTTATGTAATATCAGATAAAGTGATATCCTTTTCCGCAAGTATTCTGTCAACAGAATGCCTGGTTAGATTGAAGGTGGGTAGATCTAGCTTCATAGGATCCCTAAGTATGGCCCCAATATAGTAGAGAACTTGATGATTAAATAGATGCAGCTTGAGACCAGGTAAACTATCCATACTGGTACAGTGGGAGGTTCATGGTTTGGGTCTAAATCAGGAGAACACTTGAGTAACTTTATTGATTTTTCTGCAATGTTAAGATATTTTTTAGAGAAAATCCGAGCGCAGTCTTCAGCTAAGGTTAACTGAATCAACACGTCTCCCATCAAGAAGTCCCACTTTCCACTTGCCTACTAGTTTGAGATCTTCAAAACTCTTTCTGATAACTTACATAGGTGGGTGCCCCCACTGAAATTTTCCTATAAGAGCGAACTTGCATTTCTCGGTCAAGGTTGAAATTTCTAAATTAGAGAAAAAGATAGCTGCTTTCCTACCCTTCTTACTCGCCTTCTTAACATACAGACAATCACCTGTACCATCACGACATTCTGTATAACTTGACGGGAAGACAACAGCCGACACCTCCAGAGGGTTACCCAACACTTGGGCGAAAAAGGCTTTGTCTGGTTCAGCCGAAAAAGAAGGGAGCGCACCCATCGAAGCAGGGAAGGAACCGCTTTGATGGAAGCTAACAGACGCGAACGAGAAACACCGAATCCGAAGATGTACGACGCCGTAGAAGCCGAGTCTGACGAACGTGAGCCATTCGATCTCGAGACGACGAAACACGAGCAGCTGAAGACGACGCACGACGACATACACAACGATGAAACAGACGAAAGCAGTGAAAACAACGAAGGAACGAGCAGTGCATGATTGACGAAGAAGATGCAGTGGAGCAGAAGCCAGGGTTCGCCATAAAGGTGAAACCCTAGCAGAGCGTAATCGACGTCGCCATTTTTTTTTTTGTGAGATCAAAAGATGACTTTACATTCTCTTTATCTGAAATATTGGTTGAAAATACTTCAACTTATGATTTGTTCTCTTTTATGGAGAATGATTGAGATATAATCATATCAAAATAACTCCAGATGTTGAAGACCATTCACCATTTAGAATGTCAAGTGACATTTATTGCTCTATGTTCATTCATTTTGGCTTCTAGAATGGTTGGGTCATTTATCAAAAAGCTATGACTCCTATATTTGATAAATCTATCCATCAAAAAGTATATAGCTTTGTGTATGTTATTATCGTCAAAGCAAGGACCGAAAAGATCATCTCAAAGACTTGAGAACTGTATTAGAATGATTAGAAAATATGATCTCAAAATGAGTCTCTTAAATGTGTCTTTGGTTCTACTCTGAAAAGTTCTTTATGTACATTACATGTTAGGAGGCCGACCATGCCAAAATTAAAGTAATTGTTGAGATGCCTATGTCGAAGATTTTGCACTAGCTTTGTTATTTGCAAGGACAACTCACAGTCGTTTAGTGATTCCTACTAAATTTATCAGGTTGGTGCCAATTATTCTCCAAATTGATAAAAATGAATGCTCCATTTAAATATGATACAAAGTGTCAAGAGACATTTAAGAATATTTATTAAGTCTATCTGTCATCAACGTCAACTTTAGGAAAGCTGCTCATCTTGTACATGATAAATGTAGAAGAGTCCTTCGAAGCTTTTCTTGTATAACATATTGAGGAAGGAAAAAAGAAAGAAAAAAATAGCCTTTTATTATATCGTTCATAAGCTAATTGGATGAGAAGCGCTCTACTCACCAATTGTGAAGCTTTGCTTGTTATTAGTATTTGTTGTAAGCTCCGTCAATACATGCTATCTCACAACATCACTATCTTAAGGATCGATCTGTTAAAATTCATGATGACAAGATCAACTTCGATAGATTGTTTGGCTCTATGGACAATCATTTGTCTACAATTTGACATTACTTATATTCCTCTAAAAATAGTGGAAGTACAAATTTTGTTACGTTTTCTTATTGCACATGATGTTCTTACAAATTTGATATTTAATGATATCATCCTAATGAACTGAACATGGTCATGCAAGACATATTTTGATGGAGCATCATATATCAAGCCTGCCCAACCACTATATCTCATGAAAATATGAGCTGGAATCTGTCTCATCTTCATGATACCTAATGAAGGCATAATGAGATATTCATGTGGTTATACCGAGTCACGAACTAATAATGAGGCCGAATTTGAAACTTAATAGTAGGATTCAAAATAGCTATTGCACCGAAAATAAAAAATGTTCAAATCTTAGGTGACTCTCAACTCATTATAAATCAAGTATTTGACACCCATAAGAGTACGAAGTTCAAATTGACTTATTGTGAATGAGCTCTATAACTAATGAAGAAAATCTCTCATGTTAATCTAACTCGAATCCCTGGATTTTAGAACAACAAAGAAGATTATTTATCTAAACTAACTAAGGAGATATCTAATATGAACTATGAGGTTATGACGATTGATGTACTTACTTGCCGAGTTCTAGAGCCAGTATACCTACAAACCCTATTGGTGTAGGCTTTGTCGAGTTGAAGCCAACAGGTTACACTCTAATTATTCCTTTACTCTCCCTTAAAATTTGTTACTCAGAGCCAACAAGAAGAGCCTCCGATCAGGCAAGAACACAAGTCTAAGTATGTTCTAAAAAGTCAATTAATAATGTGATAATTGGAGACAACACTTCATTTGAGTATTTCAAACAAAGAAAAGTGCTCGAAGATAAGTCCCTACAATATGTTTTTGTCAATGATACCTTATATCATGGATTTCTTGATAAATTTGGCTATGATGCTTATGGGTTGAAACTAATGAAGTGATTGTTGAGATTCATGAAGAACTTTATGGAATATTCTAGATAGGTCCCAAAATGGCACTCCAACTCAAAAGAATAAGTTATTATTGGTCATCAATGGTAGAGATTATATAACCTTGCCAATATATGGCACGAGTATCAAATTCATGGTGACATCATGCATCAACCTCCAAATACTTTGTATCCAATTATAATTTCATAGCCATTTGAATGTTAAGAAATAAATATAAGAGAATTTATTGATTAACTCCCTTTCAAGGTGCACTACTTCCATCTTACAACTACTGATTATTATTTTAAATGTGTTAAAGCTGCTTCATTTTTGACAGGCACTACTGAGCACATTATTAACCTTTTCACCCAAAACATTGTCTATTGATTCGAGGTGCCACCCCAAAATATCTTAGACAGTGGATTTACTTTTAAAAACACAAAAATATGTAAATTTATCGACTGACATAAGATCAATTGATGATACTCCTCAATTTATAATCTAGGATTGAATAGCTTTGCAGAAGCCTTCACAAGATATTAATCAAGCTTTTGAAAAATAATTTCATCAGGAATGAGCGAGAATAACATGCTAAAATGAGTGAAGTGTTGTGGGCATATCAAATCCTATATAAAACACAAACCAAATCCACTACTTAAATGTTGGTGTTTGGAGCTGAAGTTGTCTTCCTACTTGAGGTTAAGTTACCATCACTTCGGGTAGAAGTTATTGTAAAGTACAATCTAATCCAAAAATAAAATATTCCTTTGTGAATGAAAGAGCTTTATCACTAGATGAAAATAGACTCCAAGCCTAACAAAATCTTAAAATTTATCGAGCAAGGATGTAGAGAACATTTAATCATATAATGTATCTTAAAGTTATCTGAAAGGGGAGAATTGGTCTTGGTGTTTAGAATGTAAATCATTCCTCGTTGAAAAATTGGTCATAAATTTAAAGCCGATTGAGAAGCCCCTTTTATCATTGAGGGAACATATCAATGAAGAATATATCAACTTATCTGCATAGACGATAAATGTCTAATGACACCAATTAATGGTCAATTTTCGAAGAAATACTATACATAGTGCCCAAGTAAATAATGTACTCAAAATCCTTTTCTTAAACAAGAGAAGTCTATTTATTCAATACATAAATCCCTCTGCTAGTCAAGGGATGTTTTATTTTATTTTATATATATCTTTACGTTATTTAACTTTATTTTACTTTTATATTTCGGTCAACACTACATTCTGAGTCACGACCCCAGATACACCCATTGCTCACTTGAAACCCTTGCTAGATGCGTTATTATTTTATTTTCATTTGAGCTGACATTATGCTTTTGGTCAGTATCCTCAAGTGTCTTCCTTTTTTGTTATTTGGGTAGATATTATGCTCCAAGCTAAAATTTTAGAATTATACTCTACTAGCGCCAAATTTTCCTCTTTGCCAACATACAGTTATTGGTTTTAGTTGGGTTGACATCATGCTCTTGGTCAAGATTCCCAGATATGTTCTTCATTTGATTATTTGGGTTGACATCATGCTGTGGCTAAGATCCTCAAATATATTTCTCTTTTGTATCTGGATTGACATTTTAATCAATTATTGCTAAAACTAATTTAAATCATTTATACCAAATTGACTATATCTTTGAGCAAGGTATATAAGGCAATTTGAAAAGTCAGTACTTCATCTCTTAACCAAAATTTTATAGGTCAAGCGAGATAATTGTAAGCCTGCAAGCTTCATATTAAGTTAGCAAGCACAACTTCTCATACAGCTCAAGTCTAAGACTCAAGCAGATCTTGAATGTCAGATTTAACAAACTAAAATATGACCGAGTCGTTGATTTCTCTCCTCACCTTGCAAGCTATAAGAGAGGTCTCGGTGAAAGAGCCTCGCTTTATACATCTGATGACAATGGCAGTTCTAACTTAAGCTTATCCAGCTTGGCAAGTTCTAGCAACCTAGATATTGAATTTTTTATTATTGATCGATGAATTAAAGCAAAGTTAAAGAGGATGAATCTCATGCAGAAAGCATTCAAGTAGCTAAGCCAAGGTATTTCTATTATCAATCTAAGCAATTTGTATGTAAAGCTTCAATTAAAGTATAACTAAAACACAACACAAATAAAGCAAGAATGATTTTCACTAATGCAGAAGATAGCACATGGCTCAATTGAAAGAGTATATCAGCGAAGCTTAGCTTATAAATCCTGGAGCTGTGATACAATACTACTTAATGACTATTGCTAGCTCTTTGCAATTTATTGAGTCTCCATGGCCTAAATCAATGTAGCATCAACATCAACCTAAACATCAACATCAACGTCAACATCCATCATAGCTTGACATTTAATCTGATAGCAATGCTGCTCTTTCAATCACCCCGGATATTTTGTCATGCTTTGCTTGAAGCTTTCTCTTGTAGGATATCACACCAGCAAGCTCGCTTCATAGCTTCTTTATTCTGAAAGAGAGGTTATAAATCTCAGTAGTAAGAAGGATTGACTTCTGATGGTGACATCACATAGCTTCTATGCTTCTCTTGATCTCATCGTAAATTAATTTAGCAACCTCTCATTGAGCTCTGCCTCTCTCTGAAGGTCTACTAATGAAACATCGATCCAAACAATGCTAAGAGATTTTATTGCCAACTTATAAACTCGGCCTCACGACATTAGCATCTTTCAATATCCAAGAATGTTCTCCTTTAAACTAGTGCTAGCTAGAAGAACCAGAGTAAAATTGACATATGATACAAAACAATCCAATGACTCTGGTAATCCTGAAGTCAACCTAGAAATTACAACCTGTAGGAAAATAAACTATTGTCTTATGTTTCTTTTTTGTGAGAGTTAGGGATTGAAGAATATCTATAGTAATCTCTAACTTATAATATGCTTTTTTAAGCATTTTACGAGACAAGCAAAATAATTGTTACAAAGAAAAAATAATGAGTTTTAATAAACTAATGGAGATGAAGAAAAATAAGGTACCTAAGTTGGGTGTCCCGATTGAATTGGGAGGGGTGTCTAAAGGGAATAACTTATTCATTCTCAAAATACTATACACTGTTAGAGTATATGCAGGCTCAGGAAAGGCCTCATTGTCCATAGGTTCTGTCAGCTAAAAAGTGTTCTCATCGTAATGAACATAATAAGAATCTTTGGGAAAAAGCGAATCTGTGAAGGTTGCCCCTATATTAACAATGGCAATCTCAGAAATAGGTACACCAGATGAACCAACCTCAAAATCTTCTCGAATGGTATATATGACATCAGCATATACTTGACACTTTATCACGAGTTAAAGGCCATTGTGGGAATGAACCTGATGATTAATCTACTTGATGTTAGAGACTCATCATAATGTCTGTGTCTTCAGCTATAGATTAGATAAGGCACTTTTGCTTAGCTGGGTGAAGGATTCCTAGCCTGGCTTATTTTTTTCTAATTCGCTCCTCCTCCATCCTAACTTTCATAAGTAAACAATAGTATTAATCACATATAAATTGACATTATTAAGAATAAGAGGCAAACAAAATTGAATGAAATAAGATTTATGAGAGTACCTCTATTATTATTTTCTGCTTATGATGCATCACTTCAAGGTCTCTGAGATCGAGGGACTCTTAGTGCTCACTCTGCCCTCTTACCTATGCGCCTCATGCTCCATGAAAGAGACAAATGACAAATGTATCCAACTTAGTTGAGTATCGCTAATCTTGATGTCGCTATATTGAAGAGCCGAATGAAATATAAAATTAGTGCCAAGTTTGAGCGGATGCGACCACATCACAAAAGCAACATAAAACCTAATTTCTATGGGGATTGGTTTTGTTTGACGAGCTTCGACGACTCTTGGTATAAGTCATCTTCCATCATAAGCGGTATTCTAAGAATATTCACATTATTGTACCATTATGTTGAGAAAATGTCCATCTAAAAGAATTGATTGGTTGAATCGGTAAGACAGCCAACTAGGCCACACTAATGAATACTCTATTACTTGCATTGGCCACACACCGAGAAGTAAACTAAACTTGCCCTTGTTATTAGTCTTGTCAATCATACAATACCAAGCAAGTTGTCTGGTAGGTCACTTGCATTTAGCTAATAAACAAGAAAGAATCCGTCTCCAGGTAAGTGTGTGCAAAGAAGGACAAACACACTTACTCTCAGTCTAGAATTATGCATGCGAAACTTAGATGATTGTGAGATACACTCTCCAAAAAAAAGGCCAAAAACTCTAATAAAAAAAGTTTTATGGATGATGGATTCATTCAAATGTACTACTAGAGTAAATTGATATTTTGAATTTCTAAATAATTGGAATTTAAAATAATTTGCATAAGTTTATATATATCCAAACAAGCACCAAAGGAACTGTAGAGATATGTTTCCCCATGAAAGTTGGCCGACAAATAATAGTTTATATAAATCCTTCTTTAATAGAGTGCAATGATATATGATCAAGTGGCCAAAAATCTTGATGGAAATAACCTCTCATGCATGTTCAACACTGCTGGAGATGAGTTTTCGATCAGTGGTGACAATCAACATATTCCCCTGATAAATAATCACCATATTGTAATCCAAACCCAAAGTGATTACTTAATCATTTTGAATAATATGATAAGCTATCCTCTTGGAGAATACTATGAATCCACAAATGTATATTGATGGTAGCTCAAGGCTGCATAGGTAGGCCTGATGCTTTGCTAGCATGGCGATAATGATCTAAGAGATCGACAAATGTGAACGCAAATCAAATTTATTTTTCTGATTCTATCATTAGAAAACTAGCTACGAATAACTTCCTCGTATGACGGAATGCACTTCTTATATTGGTGGTAAAAAACTAGAAGTTCTAATATTGTTTATAGATCTTATAGTCAAATCTTGAGACCAGTCGGATGTAATCAACTGTAACCAATGATAGCTCGATAATGTAGATCGTCCCATTGTCTCAATAGTAAATTTTACCATCTATATAATGTTACAAGACAATGAATTTGAAGAGCAATTTGAAAAAAATTAGGGTGTGTGAAGAAACAAAAAATGATCTCATTTCCACAACATCTCGTACATTTCCAACCTTTCTCTGATATTAGTATGTCCTCAAGGATTATGCCTGCCAATGGTGTCCTATTTGGCATCCTCCCTAGTTATGTCGGATGACATTTGACACTCCTCTCATAAAAGGGATGAGGCTCTACTTATAATCTACCGATTGCAATTAATGAAAGAATATGAACCATTCTAATCAGACGTCCTGGAGAGATTCCCTTGATCAGATGGTGTTTGATGGACATTTGATTGCCTTAATGATATTAGAATTGAGCGATTTTAAGCTTTTTGGATTTAACTTATCAAGACACCCGATTCGACTATGGGCTCGCCCTATTTAGAATCTTTTTGATCCTTCAAATATGCATGTAATGCTTCCAAAAGCAGCTTAATGTCAGAGCGGACGACCCAGAGAGCTTCCCTTGATCAAACGATTTTTGATGGATATTTGAGTGCTTTAATGATGTAACAATTGAGTGATTTTGGGCTCATTGGATTCATCTTGTTGAGACGCTCGATTCGACTATGGGCTCGCCTTATTTGGAATCTGTTTGATCTTTCAAATATGCCCAAAAAGCTTTCAAAAGCAGTTTAATGTCTTGATTTGACTCAGATTGAACTGATTTTGATATTTTGTAGGTCTGTCTTGTTGAACCGGTAAGTTTGAGTGTATATTTGTTGAAATTGGAGCTTTGGATGACTCTTAATCAATGTTTAAATTTTCTTGCTCAAACGATGGCCTCGATATCCATGTCTTGCCTCAAGATTCGTTCATTGAAGAGATCAGTTTCTTGATTCGGTTGAAAAGAAACTCCAGTACGGTGAGGGACATTGGGAAAGCGTTATTTGTGATGAAGATTGCCCCTAGTCTAGAAGCGTTCTTAAAGATTTGTCTAAATGAAATATGGGATAACTACTCTACCACAGTCGTGTCCAAAATGTTAACGTAAATGACTTTAAAGATCGCAGTGAAAGTTGCTCCCAACCTGAAAGAAGTTGTGAAAGATTTTATGTTTGAATAGGATGCGAGAAGACTATCTCACTACAATCAAGCTCGGATGTTGATCTGAACGACATTTCGAGACTGCAATGAAGGTTTCTCCTTAAATTGAAGCATGCTTCAAACATGATATTCAAGCTGCAAAGTAGATTCCTTCGTCAGCCATTGGGAAACGAAGTAGGGGCTCGGTGTCTCAAAGTAGACAATGCCGAATGGGATTTTGGTTCTCATATATGATGCCAAACTGATGCGTGTTAGAAATTCAGGGAGGTAGAGTAATAGATTATCGTCTTAGCATTGCAAGAGAATTCAACACACACTCATATGAAAGAAACAACTAATAGAAGCACCATAAGTTTTTATGAAAAACCAAAAAAAGGAAAAAAAACCACTGGGCTTGGCCTAAGTGAAGAGGTCCACTTCAAACTACAGATTACAAGTATGGTTCCTTATCCCACAAGCGGGAAGGGGTTACACAACCTTCTGAGTTATAAAGTCTGCGTGCAGGTGAACTTGTCTTAAGTAGTTTGTGGCAGTCGATTCTGATCGAAGGCTGCCGGTGAGTGGTGGTCAACAGCTGCAGAAGTTGGAGGCAACTTCAGTTCCATCTCCAAGCTTCAGTCTTCTTTAGGCTTCAAGCTCCTTCCCCTCTCATGAGAGTGGTAGACTTTATTTATAGAATCTCGGTTGCAATTAATAAAGTAATATGAACCACTCTTATTGGACGACCCAGAGAAATTCGCTTGATCAGACAATTTTTTATCGACATTGGAGTACCTTAATGAGGTCAAAATTGAGCAATCTTGGACTCGTTTGATTCTTCTTGTCGAGCCGTTCAATTCGACTACGGGCTTGTCCTATTAGGAATCTGTTTTATATTCCAAATATGCCCGGAAAATTTCATAAAAGCAGTTTAATGTCTTGATTTAAGCTTGATTTGACTCAGATTGAACCAATTTTGGTATCATTTGATCCGTCTCATTGAATCATTGGGTCCATCTCGTTGAATCAGTAAGTTTGACTATAAGTTTGTTGAAATAATAGCTATGGATTCTTTTAATCAAAGCTTAAATGTTTCTTGCTAAAAAATTTACCTCGAGATCCGTGTCATACCTCAAGATCTTTGTTGGATCTTACAAAATTTGTTGATGGCGTATCACTTGTATTCATGCCATTAAAGATTTGTAGACTAGAGCTGCTACTTGTGTTCGAAAAGGAGGATTGACCAAGTATTCCCTATTTCAATTGGATTACATCAGGGGTCAGTTTTAAACCCATATATTTTTGCTTTAATTATGGATGCTCTTACCGGACATTTATAGAATGATGTATCTTGGTATATGCTTTTCGCTGATGATATCTTTCTAATGGATAAGAATAGAGAAAGTGCTCAGAAAAACCTGAATTATGGAGGCCTACTTTAGAATCTAAAGCCTTTGTTTGAGTAGATCTAAAATCGAATACATGGAATATAATTTTAGTTGTATTAGTTCTAGAGGTAAAGTTGTAATAATGGGTGATCGAATCATTAGAAGGAGTGGACATTGTAGATATCTCGGGTCTATTGTTCAAAATGATGGTGATATTTATAGAGATGTTTTTAGTAGAATTCAAATTGGATGGTTGAAGTGGGAGATTGTATCAGGCCTATTGTGTGATAGAAATGTAGTGCTTAGGCTCAAAGGAAGATTTTATAAGATTGTGGTGAGACCCGCAATGGCGCAGAATGTTGCCCTATAAAGAGAAGCATAAAACTAAGCTAGTGTTGTTGAGATGAGAATCCTTTGGTGGAATAGTGACTTTGCACTTAGAGACAAAATGCAAAACGAATATATCCGTGAAAGGGATGGTGTAGCGCAGTGCCAGACAAGATTAGAGAGAGTCGTCTTAGATGGTTTGGTCACATTAAACGTCGACTATGTGATGATCCTGTTTAGAGAATAGATATTTTAGATTCGACTTATATTAAGAAAGGTTGATGTAGACCTTATAAACACTTGGGCATGTTGTATAAAAATGATTATAATTTATTAGAATTAAATGAAAATATGACACTCAATAGGACACAATAGAGAAAAAGGAGACCACACTTAGTGGGAGTTTTTTTTGTAATATGCATGTTGAACACTAATGACTATAGATTTCTTGCATGTTCTTCTACCATTGGGTTGAATGCTTGGTCGTACAGTTTGAGAATGTTATGTGAGCGTAAGATGAGCTCAATTTTTAAATATCTTCTCTTGAATAATGACATAAATATGATAAATTGTACAAATCTACAAATTAAATAGCCTACTTGTGCTCTAGTGACTATCATGAGTATTTAAATTAATCATTTGGGAATGATGCACGGGCTAAAAAGTTAAATTAACACAAATTGTTTTGAAAAGTATGACAAATTCTTTTAATTGTTAAAATTTATTCAACTAAACTAGCCTGCATGTGTCGTGACGTTATCCTAATTGTCTAAATTTGAATGCTCGAGATGTTACGCAAAGTAAACATAAATTCAAATAAAAAAGTGATCTATTACGAGAAGTGTACAAATATCTTAAATTTTGTAATTATTTTTTTTTTCAAAAATCAAATTCAATATTACAAACGATACATGCTTTTGAGCAGGTTACCATGTTTTTAGAGTAAAGTTATAAGTCCCACATCAATCAGTTTAATGTTCCTCTTTATATTGACTGATCTTGATGAGATTAGGCTCCACCTTGGCTGCACTGAACCTTTTTTGGTTAAACATGACTTATACTCTTACGACTGATCAAATGATTGAATTCAATTAAATTAGAAATAGAAGTTGTTTAATCAAATACCATGATGATGATTGTATTGAAAGATAATCTTAATAAAAAGTGTCTATTTTCAAAATTAAGCAAAAAATATTTAAATAAACTCAATTAATACAAATTATGAACCGATTCTCTATAAATGGAAGTATCGATGAGATTCAGAAGTTATTCAAGTTCTTTGATGATGATCACGTTGGTAGCAAATATCATTCGACAGAGTTTAATTTTTAAATGGGCCTAATTTTGATGAAAATTATTTCAAGGTTCAAATCTTGATGAAATACAAACAAAAATCTCAAATCGTAAATTTAAAATGATCAAGTAATATTTGACCATGTAAAAAGTTTAAAGCATATCTCACTCACCCTCCACACTGTTACCTTTTGTGATAAATTTAATATTAATTTGAGCTTATATAGAGCTAGTATCATATAAAATATAATAAAACATTCACTCTAAAAAATTCTACACCAGTAAGGACGTGGCATGTGTTCTGTGTTCGTTTCATTTGACCAATCGACTCCACAAATATAGCAATTATGACCAAAGTCATTTGATTGGGTGGTATGGTTAGACGAGCTCTACTATATTACAACCACAGATGTAGCCCGTATCTTATTCAATGATTTTATGTCCTATGATACATGAATCATAAGGTGTATTTGATATTATAAAAAGTTATGTTATTTAAAGTTGACTTAGATTTGTCTCCTCAGACAAACATACACCTCAGATACAAGGTTCTCTTAAATGAACCACTCCATTGTTGCAAGCATAGACCTTAAGTTAGATTGGGTCGATTACCTCTTCTAATTATACTGGGGACAATAACAAACTAGGACAACGGAACCACTATATATGCTTAAAGCTCATTCCCCTTCTCCATTGCTTAAAGCTCATAGTAATAAATATCTATAATTTTAAATTTAATTACTGCTACTAAATGCCGAGTAATTAATATTCTAATGTCCAGCTTTAATTAGAATTGTTCTCTCACTATTGTGTGAGGTAATTAACTATTAGGGCTTGCGCCTATGAGTAATCTCGAATCCCAAATCTTAAATTCCTTACAAAATGAGGGTTAAATCTCTGAGTAGCATCTTATCTGCAATCCTAATTTGCTTTCTATAAAATTGATCTGGAATCTCATGTTAAACTCTTATCATTTAAGAGTGACACAAATTTTTTGTTTCCATAACTCTACCATTGGAGATTTCAATACCAACATGTCAAACATTGTGAGGTGCTGTTTGAGCTAGTTCTTCTACTGAATTTTCCTTCGATTAAAATTTAGCATTGATTTTAATTCCTTTCGAGTTTCCTTCAGATTCATGTATTGCATGAAAATTATTCTTGCTTAGATTGAGAGTTTATATATTCTTGACATTAATGAATACTATTTAATCTGATCTTCTTAAATTGTCCTTATTACTTAGTGTTTGGAGAGGTGGTTGAGATTTGTTTGGTCCCCATTGCCGTTATGTGTTCTAGCATATAATAAGTGACAATATGCTTCTAACATTAGCACTTTGATGCTCACCATTCCAAGAGAAAGGAGTGCTAGTTGGTGATTATTAAGATATTTTTTTCATTTGCATTACTTTTTGAAGTGGGTATTGTTAGAAAAGACAGTAAAGGAATGACAGATTCCTTTGCAAAGTTCTGTGCATTTGCAGATTATGCCATATGAGATGAAAGAAATTTGGGTAGGACAATAGTTTCTGTGATATTTCCTTCTTTTATTTCTTCTGTTACAATGGTAAGAGTTGTGAGTCTTCTTTTTGCACGAGGATGACTATTGAAGTATGGATGCCTAATTTATCATATGCTTAGTTAGCGCACTGCAAAAGATGGTACAATTGTCATGAGGTTTGTGTGACATTTTTATTGTGGATGCTGGATTTAGTCGAATCTAAACAAATAATTTTATTCTGCTACTGGTCAGTTCTTTCTTTACAGTTGGCATTTAAAATTAATTAAAAATGAGGTGTAATACAAATCAGAACTAGATTTCTGCAAATTTGTTAGGAATTTTTAATTTATTTTTGTATCAATCCCCTTTTCTTGGTTAACTGAATGCAGTGTTCAATTTCCTGTCATCTTACTGGGTAATAATATAGTACCTAGCAGGACCATTCGATGAACTAATAGTTGTACTGAAGAAAATTAATACACGCTTTGGCTTTGTTTGGATTGAAGGAAATGAAATACAAGTAATTTATCATTTGATTAAGAATTGAGTTTTTCAACCCTTTCTCCTTGACTCGAAAATCAGTTTATTTTCTAATTGTATTTTCTGTTTAGTAATCTTATCACCTATTTTATGAATTAGAATGTAATTTTGTTGGAGAGTTTCGATTCAGTATTATTAATTGTCAGAAATGTTCACATAACGTTTTTGCTCAGATTGTTGAACTATGATTATTATATGTTTTCACTTTCGGCTGTCAATTCTCTACAAATTCTATGCCACTTTGACTAATTGTGGATTTCTTTGCATTCAAGCTTCAATCTGCAGTAAAACAGGCTATGGAAATGAATGATTACACTGCACCGTTAGCTCACAGAGAGATTGTTTTCTTTGTGGTATGTATTTTTTAATTATTGAAAGCATATGCCTTGCTTTTTGTTCATATTGCTGCTGGATATCAACATGCAAGCTCTTCTTGTGTCGTGAATCTCAGGCGTCTTCCATAATCATATTTCCCTTGACGATGGCTTGGGTCTTATTTTCAGCATTTGTCGGCTAACCAGAACAATTAACAGCTAATCAGACCGAGTTCTCTTGCTTACTGCTTGAATTGGCTCCATGTTGGTAGCTTTGGCTGGCTACTTGTTTATGTTTGGTAAAAGTATTTCCTTAGATTTCTTTGGCAGATAGCTTGATCGCCGCCAAATAGTCATCCTTGTACAACCTCAATGAAATATTTGTACCCATCAGAACGAGAATAACAAGTATTTTTCTCATTATATATCACTTGTGTTCTTTGTTTCGCACTATTTTTTTCCTTCCTAAATCTGAGCATAATTTATCATCTGGCTATACTCGCGTGTAATAGGATGACACATCACCGAGTCTCCAACCCTCGTGATAATGAATGGTTTCTTTTGATTGTCTTTTGAGTTTCAACCATCACATCTTACCTTTTAGTACTCGTTACCAGCCACACCAATGAAATTTTTATCTTAGTGCTTAATCATGTTTTGTTCATGTAATCACAGCCCATGAAATGGAGCTAGCAAAGGAGGAAAGGGGTCGGGTTAGGCCTCATTTGGTTAAAACTTCTCCTTTAGTAAAAGTTCATTTAAAAACAACTTTAATAAAAATAGTGTTATAATGTTGTTGTTGTTAAGGATGTTATTACCGTTTGAATAAAATTCTTCTTTTGTACTTTCTGAAATAAAAAAAAGCTTTAATATTGTTTGAATATGCTGTTAGCTGTAGCTTTTTCCAAAAAAAAAAAAAGATTAAAATACCCCTAAATTTTTAAAATTGCAACCCCAGAAGACTCAGTAGACAATGCTTCCCTCAAAAACACTCCTACCCCATGGGAAATTGAGAGGCAGAGAGACTGCATGAGCATCGTAACAATATACAGTGTCGTCCTGAACATTCAGGTAAAGACATGGTCGTCGATCCATCTGCATGGTCCCAGACCGTTGAAGCAAAAAGGACTCCGGCTGAATTACAGATATTGTGGAGCTTTTTACACTGCAAATTCGGCATAGAATTGAACGATATTGGGTCATCCTTGATGATGGCAATGGGGCCTCCAAATGGAGGTCAGTCAACGCAGTTAATGGTGAGATCCATTCAGCCCCTTTGCATTGAGTAGATTTCAGCCTCGTGATGGTACTTGTTGTCAAGAAGCTGTCACTCAGCTGGCACTTCTTGAAATCCTACAACCCCATCAGGAAGGGAAAGTGGAAGTTAGAGAAGGATGAGCTGGTTTCCTAGTGCAGCAGAATTGCCGTTTGCCATAAAAAAACCTAGATGATGAGGAGAGGAAATTGGTGAGATATGAACGTGGACATATGAGATAGAAGCGGATAGAAACACAAGATGTAGATTATTCAAAATGTAGAAGAGAGTGAAGCGTAGTAGATCATTTTGGATGTTGACCGTGTTGGAGGAAGTTAATAGAACGTAAAGGCAGATGAAAGTCGGGGATGGTAATTTATGCGTTATTGTGGTAGTTATTGGGTTGAAGTCGATGTTTTTCATCTTAAATGAGAGAACCCGAACCAAGAAGCCGAGAGAAAATCGTGTTCAAAAATAAGAAGAAAATGGAGTTTCGCTAAAAGGAATTTGGCGTTAAGTAGTACAACCAAACAGGAAGTATAATTTTAAATAAGGTGTTTGGCAAAACGAAATAGAGGTTAAAAGGCTTCTCAAAGTAAGCCTTAGTGAGTGAAAAGAGTGAGGGGAAAGTTGTCCTGAATTTATTGGGACTATCCACTAGTGGAACAGAGGAGAGAATCCTGTTATATTTACTCCTTTTATTTAAGGGTATTCTTTCTATATATGATATACATAAGCTAATATTACATTCAATTCTCTAGAAATATCTGGCTTCCTAGATTAATCTTTTACTATCTTGTGGGCTTAGACTATATCACATTTGTTCTTCTATCCTCTGCAGATGCAACATTCAATCAACTTTTTTCTAGCCACGTCAGGCACCTACTCAGTATTTTCCAAGGAAGTCTCCTCAATTCCTGAAGCCACTCGCGAGTGGCCAGTGTCTTAGGGCTCTTTGATATTTGTTGATACTTGTTTACTTGTAGCTGAGGTTCTTTACTTGATCACTTGCATTTGGAATGCTCATTCTCGACCATTTGCAATCGAACAATGTATGTTCAAATAGATATTACTAGGCTAGATCTTCTTTGCCACTTCTATTTATTCGGGTTGGATCCTCTTGCATGCATGAGCCAGGAGGGGAAGCCCTTTAACCGATCTCTCTCCTAGCTGACATGTTATGACCACTTTTGGTCATATATATTTAGATCAGTTATTATCTTTATTCTTTGGAACTTGTAGTGTGAGAAGAACGAGAGAATAAATACAGCGACATGGATGAAGAACTATTATTATAGATGACATGGATACTCCCTTGGATTCTAGACTATGCTGCTTATATATAGAGTGATGAGACATTGTTAGATTCATTTGCATCTCAGCCTTTTTTCTTTATATTTGGACTCAACTATAGGTATTTGTTTGAAGCGCTATGACGGATCTCAACAAGATTAATACCAACATCCTAGCCAGTAATTTATTGCTAGGATTTGGATGAAGAACTATCGTTTGGTCTTCTATCCGTGGTAGTCTTGAGTTCTTCATCCAAGGTATTTGGTGAATAAATCAAACAATAGTTCTTCATCCAAATTGTTCTTCATTTTTGTCTTCTATCCGTGGTACTTGAGTTCTGATAGCCAGTGATTATTGCTTGATTCACCACTTCTCCTCCTTTTAGTGGTTCATTGAACAACGACTTCCTTTGGTTCAGGAATAATGGAATTGAGGCTCGGAGGATTATGAGAACTCTTATGATGAATTCAGTGTCGAAGGAGGCTTCATTTGTATTTTTAGATTTGATGAAAGGTTACTGCTCTACATGTACGGATGAGGCTTTAGCCACTTCTACCTAGTTTGAATGCAAATAATTCTTCTTCAAAAAACTATTTGGATGAAAGAGCATAGGATTCCATGGATTCTTTAAGGTGCAGATTTGGCAGGTGAGTCAAACGTATTTAAATGCCCTATATCCCCTCCATTTCAAAATTGTTAATTAAAAACCTCCCTTCCTTCATTGATAATCTTTCAATACTCATATCTTCTTGTGGAAAGACCCTTCATCTTACCATGGAGCTAGTCATGCTCTTACACGAGTGCTTACTTCTTTCTTTATAGTTCCAGCTTGAATGACAGATTCTTTCATTCAACTCAAGGACTATAAGGAGATCTAATGCATTGGCGCAAAGTTTTATTATCTATACTGAAAAGGTCTAGAGGATTGGTTTAAGTACAAGTCAGAAGCAAAACGAAACCATTTCATGTCCTCCGCAGCAGCCCATCCTTCGCTTATTTCATGTTTTGTTGATGACACACTGATGCTCACTAATGTTGCTATGAAATCTCTAAATACTCTAATGAAGCTTATGAATAGTTTTAATAGTACTCTAATGAAGCTTATGAATCGAGTGGAATGTATAAATCTATCATTCTTATTTCTTGATGAGTAGTTTTAATATTACTCTGAATATTAATAGTCACTCTAGATTTACTCGTGACTACTACCCAGTCAACTTTGGCTCTTGCTCTATTGAGATGTTGGGGTTAATCTGCCCGCTTGCTTGTTTGTTAAAATGAAATGATCAAATCTAGCATATTTTCTGTTCACTTTAACATCAATATTACACAGTTAGTTTACCCCTGTTCCACGAATAAGAACATGATCAAACCAATCACAATTAAATAAGAATGCGTTTTTTTCAATGGAGCCAAAATATTCTAATTGAACAACTTATGTGAGAATCCCGTGATAATTTATTTCATCATCTTATTTATTTTTGCTTTAACACAATCGCCACAAATTTTTTTTTTCTTCTGACCGAGGTCTTGTATGAAATTTATAACCATTCAAATCATAAATTTACCAAAATTTTAAAATGTGCATGAGTCCCTAAGCAAGATCTATTAAACCTTGATCTATTACTTCATTGTTTGGATCATGAATACATAAAAGTTTAATAATCATCCTTTTATTGTTTCATTCAAAATATCTAAAATAAATACGTGAGATGAGTATAATTTATTGACATTGTAAACCATCAAGGAAAAGTATTCTCTATCTCCTAACTTATGATATCTTATTCATGTGAATTTAACGAATCTATAAATAAGATGTTTACACATTGGAAAATCAATGAATCATGTGAAAATTATATTTTACTGAAAAAATTGTGAATAACTTATATTAAAAAAAAATTTACTCAATATATAGTTGAACTTCATTGTAATTGAGAAGAACATAAAGAGTCACTTTTCAAAGTTCATGATCAGTGGGATAATATGATGGTCACCTTAATGTTTCACATAACTGTTGGAAAATAAAAAATATTGAGAGAGGCACCACTCCTACAGGCTCTTCAATGGATTGCCAAAAATAGTAGGAGAAAAAATTTGTAGTCTCCTATAATTAATACTATGTGCATATTGAGTCTTTTGGTTGAGCATTATCTTTTACAATTCTCTTTACTTTATTCAATAATCTATAAAGATAAATTATTTTTTATCACATATTAACAATCTTTTTAAACAAATAACTACCTAGTGCATAAGTTATTACCTCTTAAACGAATGCATGTGTCGATATTGTACTAGTCCGCCAATTATCGCTTCATATGATGAATGTACTAGTAGATGCTCCATGGTCCCAAAAAATTAGGTGAGATTATTCTTTCAAGTTTGAATAATATTATTGGAATATTTGTTTCTATTTGTCGTATGTCATCAAGTTTTGAACAAACTGCACATAAATCTCGAAATAACACATTGATTTTAATTAATGGATTAAGTATTTCACTTAGCAAACAACTAAATTCAATTGACATAAAATATTATAGGAAAATATGACAGTCATGGATTTTCATACTAAATTTTTTTTTACTCCTAGATCAACACAACAACTCAAATTTGAATCACGCCCCACTCACAAATTTTTCTTTGTTAAGCCAAAGTATGACAATATATTTATTTAGGCTTTATAAGTTTATCAATAGTTGTTTCTTGAATCTCAAACTCCCATCTTTTACAAATATTCTTCAGTTCTAGTCTGGTATTCACATTATCCTTAGTTTTATCCTTAACATCCATCATAGTGTTGAAGATATTTTCAAAAATAAATTCTTTATATGCATGAAATCAAGATTATATCTACTCATATTACTCTCCAAATAAGACAAATACCAAAAGATAAACATTTCTATCCAATATTGAGTAACAATAAAACCCGGAGGAAGATGTATAAAAATTTATGGACAATTAGTAATCTTTGAAATACCATTACCAATCTGAAATAAATCATCCCCAACTACTCTAGGAGGTAATGTTGATTTCTCAATTTTGTTTCATTTGAATGTATTTTTATTTTGCCTAAAAGGATGTTCAACATATAAATATATACATTGACAATCAATCCATGAATTTTTTTAATGCGATGTTGAAGTGTAAATGCTTATATAAATTCATACATAATGGATAAGTTAACTTCCCTATACTGCTCTATTTAGATAACATTTCATACATAGGAAAATCACTTATTGTCCACATTAATGTGGTTTGTTTCGTAAAAAACATCATATTTAATGATACCTATTTTCCAAAGAATTTGTGCTCATATTTTAATAGATGTAAATAAATACACATCAATCCTTTCTTTTGGGTTATTGGAGCGTAATATAGTCAATGTCAGAAAGAAGAAGGGTGTTGTCATACATATCTCTGAAAAGATTATATGATGTAATGATTACTGACTAACAAGAGTAGGACAATGTGGTCTACCCGTATGGCATGAAGTTATGAGAGCATAAGCCAAGCCTAATTACATGTGCCTTCTTAGCAAATGTAGGATATGTGCGATCAATATATTTTCATTCTTCTTCTTCTATAGGATAACTCATTAAATTGATTTTCTTTGATCTACAACGATGTTATGTTATAAGCGAAGTAGTACACATAGAAGCAAAAATATTTTGAAGATGTGGAATTAGTGGTAATATAAGAAACGCTTGTATGGAACTTTTTTTTTCTTTTTATTTTTTTTTTTATTTTGAGATTTGAATCAAGGAGATTAATAAAATTTACACCGAGTCTTTATTGCATTAGATTAATAAAATAACATGTATTTGTTTAAATAATTATCAATCTTCTCTAATTTCAAATCTATCTTGGAGACCAACTTTGTTTTTATTCTGTATAATTCTTTTGGAACTAATTTCTTTTCTAGGATTTGTCTCCTTCAATAATTCTACAAATTGATTGAAGCACTCTCGAACATGTTAAAATCTATTTTAACTTTCAACATTCTGAGAGTTACAGATAACCCAAAATGTGATGTACAATCTTTCTACAATTGCCTTTGTGCCACATTCAATAATTAATAAAACACCTAAGCTTCTTGCTTCGGTGACTATTCCTTCACTTGATTTAGATAATAAGATCTTATTCCATCGAAGATCATTTCTCCAAATCTATTTGTGTCAAACTCAAATTAAGGATTTTAACTCGTCGAAGTAGCAAAGCTAAATATTGAAGGGTCAACTTTGCCATATGAATTCCAAAACTAATAATGAGGTTAAAATATTCTTCATCGATATCATACATTAAGTGTGGTTGATTCTTGTTTTTGGAACATGGACAATACCCTTAGATAGGTATGTTCGAAGTTAAATTGCCTCTTGCACGAAAGTATCAACGCTGTTCAAAGACTCATCAGTGATTCATTTTATATTTAGATATAATCTATTGTACACAACACTCTAGATTTTAATATCATATCAGAAATAGCACTATTACTACTTTAAAAGTGAAATATATATTTTTACGCATATGTTTAATGCCCAAAAATTTCACGTACATAAATACTTAGGTGCGAGATACATAAAAACATAAGAATTGTTTACTAGCAAGGTATGACAATTTTCCTTTAGAAAGGGCATTTACATGCACAGCACACAATTCGTATGTATTGAAATATCTCAATCCTAAACTTTCATATCTACACACATAGCACCACAAACATTAATATCACAGTAAGAACATCGATATCACTACCAATTTCTAAGTGACACAAATTTTTATGCATGAATTTAAAGAAACAAAGTGCCATATGTAAATATTAAATTTTTTGTGTGAGATATAGAACACATAAGGTTTGTGTGCTAGGTATGCAAATTAATCATTAAAGTTTAGGTGTTAGATATGGAAAGACTTAGGAGGTGAGTCGTAAGCATGTAACAATGAGACGGATCATTAGAAATATAGAAACTGAATCAAAATTTTGAATTTCTTTAAAACACTTAATCTCAATATACAAAAAATCTAACTCTTCAAATTAAATAAAAATTTTAAGGAATACTAGAATCGAGCTTACTTACGATATGAATATATAAATTTGAGAAATCATTAATTGTAGCGAAAATGGGATTAGAGACTCATTCGTTCGACCCCAGAGCGAAGGCACGCGTGTGAGAATGAAATTAGAGATTTCAGGCATCGGTTCGATGTAAAAATCATTTCTGACGGCTTTCCAACAGTTAGTTGACTATCAATTAATAATTTTGTTAATAAATCATGGGTTCACCTTCAGTTAAAATAACATGGGCGGCTGCCACTTTTCCTAGAGAAGCAGCTTTTCAGTAGCCGTCAGAAAGTTGCCGATGAAGAATCAAGAGTCAATTTAGGAGATTTGTTGTGCTGTTATTGTTTCTGATGAGAAAGACTGTTTTGCCCTAATATGTATAATATATTCAAATAAATGTCGTTTTCATAATAATCACACTAATGGTGAATTTGTTTTGGCTGTGGCTATACAAAAACTGATTTCAAATGCTGCTATTGAAAATCTATTGTTTAAAAGATGATGTTTTAGAAACAGTTAGTCTTTTTGAAAAACAAGCATTGTTTACCTATTAACTGTAATACCCATCAGTATATAAACACATTTCAATTTAAGTTGTTTGAGAAACACTCTTTTGAAAGTGGTACCTGTGGAATAAATGCAATTATAATTTTTAAATTATTTTCACTCACAATACCATAAGAAAAATTAAGGTGAACATTAACTGAATTATAAGAAATCATCAAATTATGTCTTCTAATAGCAACATAATGACAATAAATTGTGATAGATCAAATGATCTCAGTTATTGGTTTGCATATTTAAAGTCTGAAATTCATAATTTACATCATCTCAGTTAAAAAGACAAGTTTGCTTACAAGATAAAAACCTAATGCAGTACAATTTATCTTACAAAATTACTAAATATTATCAAAATAGATACAATGATAACAATAATCAAAACAATTCTACAATTACAAAATCAAACAAAAGTAAAGTCTTCACAAGAAGCTTTAAGTCATTGACATCATTTTCCACCGTATCATCAAATGCATATATATTTTCGTTAGCTCACTCCTATATTACATCCCTCTGTTCATCAACCCACTAGAAAAAATTGTAATTTCTATTCGTTAATTTTTTTGGACATCTGTAAAATTTTTGGCGTGCATTATCTTTTTTCTGAGTCGTGAAAACTACGCATAATACATCGCAATCACAAGAAAACCAAACGATCTTTGATCCCCTAGAGCTTGTCGAATTGCTTGCGTTCATTTTCGGTATTGTAATTTTGTATATAAAAGAATAAGGGAAATTTACATGCCTAGCATAGAATTCTTATGTATTTACGTATCTCAAAACTGAACTTTCATATTTGCATAAATAAAATAGTCGGATCGATACAACACATGTAAGAAATCAGGATACAATACAGGAGCTTCCCAACAAAGCATAAAGCATACAACAATTAGAGTTACAGCAATCAGAGTTGTTATTAATAAGGATAACCCAAACTGATCAATTTAATAGCCATCACAAGTATTAATTGTTGTTAATAAGGATAACCCAAACTGACCAATTGAAAGCATACAACTGTAGGTTACAGCAATCAGAGTTGTTGTCATCCAATGCAGAAGGAGGTTCCCAACAAAGTATAAAGCAAAGACCAATATTCAATTGAAAATTAACCTGAAATTCTTTTTACTAGTCATGCTTATTCTCCCAAAATTTCTTTCAATGCTTTCCCTCCACGAGTAGTAAACAATGCAATGCATTTACAAGAAGTAAAATAAAGATATCTACATATTTGTACAAACAACAAAAATCCTTATGGAGAAGCAGGACATTCCAATAATGTTTCAAAACTTTAGTGAAATTGAGAAGCTATTATGATTAGTTGCAAAATTGAGAAGGCCAAAGGCTGAACTTCATTGGCGAACCTCTTTTTTATAACAGAAACTAACCTTTTCATTCTGTTGTGAGATATGTACTTCCTGGTATAGAAATAAAACACAAAGAACACAAGCAAACACAGATCGTTTACGTGGTTCGATCCAATTGGATCTATGTTCACGGGAGGGAATCAATCAAATAGTTCACTAAGGCAAAAGAAATGAAGAATACATAGCTTATACATAAAGATGAGCCCTCATCTTCCTTCTATAGCCTCCCTCTCAAGCGACACCTTGATACAAGGCCTCAAGATGCTCTCCTCCTCTCTAGCTCTCTAATTATTCTCTCATCATTGTGGTAGCTTAAGACCTCTTCCCTTGCTCTCCTAAGCCTCACACCCTCTCTATTTATACAAACCAAGATAGTGGTAGGTGGGAGGTAGGTGACCGGCAGGTGAGTCAGTAGGTGAGATCTGGTAGGTGAGCGGTATCACATCTCAACTGGCTTAATTACAAAAGTGCCCTTTTACCTTAGTTCATTAATTGGGGGTCAAAACAACACATTCCAATTACTCAACCATCTTAAAAATCCTTCGTATGAGATGCATTGCTTCCACATTCTCCAAATAAATGCTATGGGTATAAATTTAGAAAAAACGAAAACTATTAAAGTAAACTAATGACCCTAAATAAGTAGGAGATGCTTCCTTGTTGGTATATCAATAAATTCAGCTAATATATGCTTTACCCAATCAATTGTTACAACATTTGCTTGCTTGTTGTTATTTAAAAAAAAAATCAGACAAAAGCAGGCATTTCCAATAAATAAAAGCAAGGTTTTATTACCATTTTCAAATTATACTTTCAAACAATTTTGAAAGGAACAAATTTTCAAGGAACTTTGGAAATTTTCATTGTGAGATAGTTTTTACGCTTAAACCACTTGCAAATGTACCACCAAGTTCCCCCAAGCAAAATATGTCAACCAAAGCATAAACAAGTGTAAAGTAGTTGTATGCACATTAAACATTCATGTTATTAAACTCACAACATACCAATCAAATCCTAAAAGTACACAGAGAACGCACATTAAACATTTATTCCAACATGATGCATATTTTAAACTATTTGTTGTTTGTCATTAAGTAAGTAGAAATAAATTTATACCGACAAAGCTCTTTACAAAACTGCAACTTTTAATAACATTCCAGTAGAAACCAGACACCTAAGAATACAACAAAAGAAAAATACTATAACAGAAACTAACCTTTTCATTCTGTTGTGAGATATGTACTTCCTGGTATAGAAATAAAACACAAAGAACACAAGCAAACACAGATCGTTTACGTGGTTCGATCCAATTGGATCTACGTTCACGGGAGGGAATCAATCAAATAGTTCACTAAGGCAAAAGAAATGAAGAATACATAGCTTATACATAAAGATGTGCCCTCATCTTCCTTCTATAGCCTCCCTCTCAAGCGACACCTTGATACAAGGCCTCAAGATGCTCTCCTCCTCTCTAGCTCTCTAGTTATTCTCTCATCATTGTGGTAGCTTAAGACCTCTTCCCTTGCTCTCCTAAGCCTCACACCCTCTCTATTTATACAAACCAAGATAGTGGTAGGTGGGAGGTAGGTGACCGGCAGGTGAGCTGTAGGTGAGATCTGGTAGGTGAGCGGTACCACATCTCAACTGGCTTAATTACAAAAGTGCCCTTTTACCTTAGTTCATTAATTGGGGGTCAAAACAACACATTCCAATTACTCAACCATCTTAAAAATCCTTCGTATGAGATGCATTGCTTCCACATTCTCCAAATAAATGCTATGGGTATAAATTTAGAAAAAACGAAAACTATTAAGGTAAACTAATGACCCTAAATAAGTAGGAGATGCTTCCTTGTTGGTATATCAATAAATTCAGCTAATATATGCTTTACCCAATCAATTGTTACAACATTTGCTTGCTTGTTATTATTTTTAAAAAAAAAATCAGACAAAAGCAGGCATTTCCAATAAATAAAAGCAAGGTTTTATTACCAGTTTCAAATTATACTTTCAAACAATTTTGAAAGGAACAAATTTTCAAGGAACTTTGGAAATTTTCATTGTGAGATAGTTTTTACGCTTAAACCACTTGCAAATGTACCACCAAGGTCCCCCAAGCAAAATATGTCAACCAAAGCATAAGCAGGTGTAAAGTAGTTGTATGCACATTAAACATTCATGTTATTAAACTCACAGCATATCAATCAAATCCTAAAAGTACACAGAGAACGCACATTAAACATTTATTCCAAGTTGATGCATATTTTAAACTATTTGTTGTTTATCATTAAGTAAGTAGAAATAAATTTATACCGACAAAGCTCTTTACAAAACTGCAACTTTTAATAACATTTCAGTAGAAACCAGACACCTAAGAATACAACAAAAGAAAAATACACCACCGCTTATCTAATTTATTATGATAACTGCTCTTCTCAAAATAATTTGATTTGTATAATACCATTTTCAAACCAAATATTAACATAGTGTAAGATTATGATTAGAAAATCTTAGGGTTCAAAGTAAACACATGGAGATGAATAATCTGTCATCAAAAGAAAGCAATAGACCCATAATGCAGGGGATCATGGTTGCCAGAAACACTTAGGCCAAATTTGTGTAAGTGGAAACACATACAAAGATGGTCTATTCAGAAGAACCCTTAGGTCAAATGACTCATCACAACCCTCTAAAAGACCTGGCAATTGAATAAAGAGGCGGGTACCAAAATACAAAAAGAGGCACAAGCAGCTAAAGCCAGATAAATAATTTAAATGCACGATGAACAAAACTTCAAATATTAGTTTTTGAAGGAGAAACTTAGATCCAAACTTCAGGTGATATCAAGTAGGAAAAAAAGTATAAGAACAACGTATTGTATCAAACACCCAAAAATAGTTGTTAGATGAGAAGCCCAACAAGAAGAAATTCTGAATAGATAAAAAAAGAAAACAACCTAGCCTTATTCAATATTAAACATTCTATGCAATTAAAACACCAATTAAAAGCTATGATAATATAAAAAATCTTTTTCTTGGTGAGCCAAGTTCTATTTTGTGTTTATAAAACCTTTGCAACTTTGATTCACATGTGATGCCTTTTTATCATAAACCAATACCTTCTATTCCTTTCAATAATCAACGTAAAGTTTACATACATATCCACCCAATTTTTATTTATTTAAATATCAAACAATTATATGTTGATTTATTCTTCTACACCGCTCAAAGCTTTCATATCGCATCAAAATTATCACTATCACCCCTCTCAAAAAGTGAAGTCCAAGTGGTACATATGTAAAAATTGAAGTTTGGGTGTTAGATAAGTAAATATATAAGAACCGAGTGACATGTATACAAATTGTCCAAATATGTATTAGGTACTGTAACAATGGATGAGTTCCCAATTCAATCAACTTTTTCCTATGACATTCAAGTCGTTTCCAAAGCTTTGTTTCATATTAACTTTATCAAAGATCAATCAACCTGATGGGTCAAACTGGTTGGAACTGTGAACTATACTATCCAAAAGTAAAAAATTCATCAAATACATTACATAATACAAAGACAATGGCAATCATCCATTCCATATTAAATTAAGAATTAACTAAAGCATTAGTGATATGCTCTTGCAACTCAGCCATCACATCCGTAGCTTCTCCATCACCAACACTGTTGCTCATAATATTGTCATCAATTTTCATCATTGATTCATCCAAGTGATATTCATATGCTTTAGAAGGGTACCGATTCATTATCATTAACATCTCATTGTTGGTCAAGATAAGTATAGATGTTATTAACTTGTTTGTCATGTAGACTTCAAGTTTGCATGAAAACATATCAATCCCAATTGTAAAAATCTTTTAGATAGACAAAAATGAACCAATGCTCAAAACTCTCCCCTCAAAATGTTCCTTTAGACTGAAGAAAAGGCAATAGCAAGCAAATTGACCACTAACAACAGTGCAGACGTAATAAAATAAATTTAAAAAAATTCTCAAAGAAATAGAAAAAGAAATCTCACATATATATTCTTCCCTAATTTCTAATTGATCAAGATAAGTATAGATGCTACTAACTTATTTTTCATGTAAACTTCAAGTTTGCAAAGAAAGCATATTCAATTCAATGATAAAATTTTTTAGATTTTAAAAAAAGAACTAGATTTTAAAAAAAGAACAGACATATAAAAAAACAACAATAAAAATTCTCAGAGAGACTGCAAAACAATGTTTATATATTTGTCCTCCCATAACTTCTCCTGATTGATCAGGAGGGAAAAAGATGTCGCTAACTTATCTGTCATGTAACATTCAAGTTTGCAACAGAACACATGCATTTTCAATGGTAAAAATCTTCAAAAAAAAAAAAAAAAATTGAACCATTGCTCAAATGTCTCCCCTCTAAATGTTTATTTAGACTGAGGATGTGGCAACAACAAGCAAATCAACCTACTAATATCAGAACATGCATATAAGAAACAATTCCAACAAAAATTCTCGGACAAACAATGCACCTAATCGAACATAGAAGTCAAACACAGAAGCCAAACAAGACGACGAAGTAGAGAGAAATCTAAACCACAAAAAAGCCATAAAGAAAAAAACTTCACCAAAGGTAAGTAGCTAGTAGACGACACCAACAACAGAGGGAGGCAAGTGCAGCTGAGTTTTAGCCTTAAAGCCATAAGTGACAAATGAGGAGAAGGGAGAGGGGTATATGTTGGGATATGAGACAGGAATTACGCAATTTAAGAAAGTGCAGCAGCATCAAAGACCAGCCGCAACGAAGCTCCCACCGCAGAACGCAGAGGCTTTCCTCTATTTCGGCATTCGTGAAACGCACACGAAAAAATTGGCTCCAAAACACGTCGTTTGTCATTCCAGAAATGAGAAGCCAAAGAAACAGATTCCCAAATGCACCCTAATCGATCAAGAAACCACGCATGACTTTTCTATAATTTTTATCCGTCGTTTTTTAATTTGTTATGATTCAACGGTTTAGGCCTTCAATGATTATTTCATGACCGTCAGAACGTCTCTTCAGTAAAAATCTATTGTTTAACCCGTAGGTAATCTGTTGATTATAATAACCGTCCCTAGACCATCAAATATAAACATAAATTTACCTATGCATGCTAGACCCTCAGTTTTTGGTGCGTTTTGACATTTTTCATAGTAACACTATATACACATTTTGGGACAATTAACACTTGCATAAATGATTTTTTTTTCCTTTTTTTTTCCTTTTTTTTTCCTTATTTATTTTTCAATGCTTACATATGTGAGCCCGGAATATATGAATGTTTTTTCTTAATTATTACTATAATTTCTTATGAAATCTTGGTACACAAGGCATATATAACTCTAGTAATAATATATAATAATATCATTAAAAATATCTAGTAATAATCTCATGATTACAAATAAATTCCAGTAATATTACTGGGGTTTCAAAAATTTCAATAGCTACACTATATGCCTAATATGAGTTGTCCTTATTTATTAAATAAAAATAGTTGTTATACATAAAATTTTATAATTATTACCCATTTAAACAATGAAGATCAACCTATATAGAAACTTTATTCAAAGAGGGTCTGATTTTATAACATAAATCTAGCAGTATGAATGGTTTTTTTTTTTTTGATCTAATGTGCACCAATAAAATTTTAGGAAACCCCACAACATTGCGTTTTTTGCACCCAATTTTATTTATGCACAACACCATAATTTTATCGACAACAGTTACAAAAAAATAAGACAAAAATAAGAGACAGAAGAGAGACATTAATCCAAACCTAGAAACTATTATTTCACTGAATATTTAAAAGAATATTGCTTACGCGAATGATTTAATGTTTGGGTCAGGATTGAGCTCAGCAAGAAAGACTTCACTTTGGTGGTACAAGAAAAATTACATAACAAGAATTATGATCGACATGATGCATGTAAACTTAGTTGTCCAAATTGAGTTTGGCTATTAGTTCATCGTTACAAATATGTCTAGCTAAGTTTACCTTCTGAGCTGAGTTAGATGCTTGCTATTCATTGACAGTGCTTTCTCCACTTGATATTTAGAATTTACTATGTTTGATGTTTCTCGTGGTTCATTAAATATATCCAGAAAGAATACATGCCTATCCATTTGCATGACCAACACTTTCAAGTAAAATAAATATTGCCATTTCACCTTAGACAGTGGTCAGGAATATTATGAAACCTGATTTTTATGAAGACGCATAAAGAATGTATTTTGTGAGAGTGATATTTTTTAAACTCTTCTGTGGCCAGTTAATTTTCTAGTATTTATAATATGTTATCTTCATCAATGGTGGAGAGACCTGCAATGCTCTATGGTGCTGAATGTTGGCCTTTAAAAAAGAAGCATAATACTAAGCTAAGTGTTGCCGAGATGAGAATGGTTAGGTGGATGAGTGGCTTTACACTTAGAGACAAAATGCGAAATGAATATATCTATGATAGGGTTGGTGTAGCTCCGTTGACAGACAAAATTAGAGAGAATCGTCTTAGATGGTTTTATCATATTAAACGTCGACCATGTGATGATCTGAGTAGGAGAGTAGATGTTTTAGATTCGACCTATGTTAAGAAAGGGAAGGTAGACCTAGGAAGACAATGGCTTATTGTATAAAAAAAGATCTTAATTAATTAGAATTAAATGAAAATATAACTCTAAATAGGACGCAATGGAGAAAAATGATTCATGTAGCCGACATCACTTAGTGGGATTAAGACTTTGTTGTTGTTGTTGTTGTTGTATCTTCATCAATGTAATCTCCTAATTAAGTAACTTTTCTCTTCGTGTTTTATCACTCTCTTAATGATTATTTAATTACACTCGTTTTGGCAAATTCTAATAATAATAGTCTTACAGAGGGATAATTCCAGCTATCTCAGCTTAAAGTAACACTGCCGCTTCTAAAATTTTAGGTCAAATTGCTTCCAATACTTTTTAAAATAAGATTAGTGTAAAGTTAGAGGTAATTGTTGAAATCATGAACAGATTGCCAAAATAGTGTAATTTATTGGGAGTACTGTAGATGTTTAAGGCTGTCACGCTTCTCTCCCCATTCACGAGAATGGTCCATTAATTAGCTCTCATCTTCATCATTACTGTGGGGCTTGTAGACACGAGACAGCAATGCTTCTTATTATATTCATGGCCGTACTTACGTATGAATTAATGGCGTGAATAAATGATCTGATATAAATATGATTTCAGAATCCTTTTGGATATGTTCATTTAATTTTAAATAAATCATTATTTATAATCTTAACGAAATTTTGGCTTGTATCTTGGAAAAATATTTACGTACGGAGTAGATTATGTACGAAGATTATTTGGAGGATATTGAGGGTTATGTCAATGTTATTTGTGTTAATACCCTAATAACATCACAAAACCCCCAAATAACATCAAAAAATATGAAAGCAGAACCGCAAAGTTATTGATAGGTTATTGGGAATTATTGAGAGATTAGTAGAGTTAAAACCCCAATAACCTCTCAATAAACCCCCAATAATAGGTTATTGAGAGATTATTCCAGGAAATACACACGCAGAATTATGTACGTACTCCGTACATAAATATTTTTCTGAATCTTGAGCCCTAAAATTATCTAATGCTATCAGAATATTGATTTGAATATTATGCTGCCTGATTTTTTCTCACATACACTTATTTCTGTCTCTCATTTATAAGTTCCCCCATTTTCCTCTCCTCTTCTTTTTCTTCTTCTATTCTTTTGTCTTTCTAATTATGAGCCAACTCATCAATTACTGAGTTAAATCTAAATATGAACATCAGCTCTAATTTTACTTGCTGAATTCAGTGGGTAACAGAAAATCATGCATGCAGTATATTACAAACATCATAAAACATAATAAATGTGGCCGATAAACTTTACAGTACCTCCGATAGTTTAAAATTAAATATATATATATATATATATACAGAGCAGTAAATATATTACAATAAATTTTAGTCAAACTGAGTTTTATATGTTTATCTTGTAAAAAATAAAAATAAAATCTAAAAAATTTAAATTTAACTCATTTAATTATCAAATAAATCTAATGTAAATAATTATGGAGTAATCAAATTCTTTGTAAAAATTAAGGCATTTTTACGGCCGTAAACTTCTCAATTCATAATTTGCTGCTTCCTAACTAACAATGATAAGGACAAAATCATAGCCAAGATTTGTGGAGTAATACCTCCGCCAGTCACGCCTCTTTAGTACCAAATCCTAATAAATATTATCTATGTAGTGTCTCAGGTCCTACTCATAGAATCCCATTCATACTATACTTCACCTTACAGTTCCTTCCAAGCAGTCTATGTATCTTTATTAAAAAAAAAAAAATGAAAGATATGAAATTATATTCTAATTATTTATTTATAACCATAAAAATGATCTTAAATATTGAAAGCTGAATATAAATTTAAACGGAAACTTCAGCACTACATTAGCTTATCTTCTGGGTCTGTTTCATTTTTCTTAGGATTAGTTGACGACTTTTTGGACTAATGTCATTATAGTGCAAGTTTTTTCTCAAAGTTAGACTTTATGGATCCCTGTAGCTGACTTGAGTACATCACATTCAGCGTGAACAAAGCCACATCATTCAATGACATTGCTGCCCTCCCTCAATTCCCGCCACCATTTCTCTTACCTTTCCCCAATGATCCCTATATAAATTGGTCTCCAACAATCCTCCAGTGCCACCACTTGTAACTGCTTTACTAACTTTTGTCTCATGGCTTCCCTAGCTTATCTCTCTCTCACCTTCTACTTCCTCCTCACTTTCTCATTGCTCTCTATTCATGCAAGAGAGCTAACATCCTTCAACAAGGCAATAAACAATGAGTTCCCATCTGATACTACAACCAATGCTCAAGAAACCTCCGCGACGGCCTTTGGGAGAGAACAACCTGAGAATCTCCCTTCACAAAGCCAAAATGGCTATGGTCTCTATGGCCGCGGCCCAGACGAATACTTCCCCACTAATGAAGGATCAAGGTTTCCTAAAACACAGTTCAGTACTGAAATCCCTGATAGCAGGGAAGCCAATGCCTTTTACCCGCAATATGAGAGCCCAAAGAACACGGAGAAATATGGGATGAGTGATACAAGAGTTGTTGAGAATGGAAAGTATTTCTATGATTTAAATAATCAGAGGCATGGTGAGGCTTATGAGCCTGCAAGATTTAATTCTAAAGGGTATGGAGCGAAGGATAATGGAAAGTTTGGTTATGGAGTTTATAATTACGATGGAAGAGATAAGAGTTACGATTATACCAAGGAAATGGAATGGAAACAAAGTAATCAGAATCAAAACATCAATCAGGATGCGTATTATGATCCATGAGTGGCAAGTGATGGATGATTCCTTCAAGTAATCTATATTTATATAAATGTTATTTATGCATGAATGTTATATATGTTAGTATATCATGGCTGATGCTTGTGATGTTTATTTAAGCTATGGAATTTTATCTATGGTAAGCGTGATGAGCATTTTATTATTATTAATGTCATTTTCTATGCTTGTTTTTATTTTATATAAAATTGTAGTTGTACCAATGGTTATTTTATGGAATTAAGATATTTTTAATGGCTATTTTTTTTGCTGCCAAGTTTTGTAAATAAGTCACTTTCAGTGATAGACTTTGATTATCATAACCACTTGATCTAGTCATGATTTATACTTAACTCCTTTAATCTAACCATTACTTTGGAAAGCATGATAGTTTGATACTATTCCCGATGATGATATGATAGGATTTTCTATTATCCAACAACTCTGAGGATCAAAGAACACTCCTTTAAGCGTGATTTTGTTCCAACACGGATCATAATGGATGATACTAATCTTGATGATTATGTGGCATGCTCTTATTCTCATTCAGCAATAAGTTGATACAATTATTAGTCGGAGACTAAGATGAAGATATACTATAGCATGCACATCAATGAGTTTGAAGAATTCTAGTGGGGTGATGGTGAATTCTTATGATGCATTCTAAAAATGGAGTTATTGGTGCCAAAGCATTGCATTCTCACACAATAACTTAATATATTTAAAATAAGATGGACCATTGATTGTAATATATATAACTCTTCATCAATAATGTATGTAAAAAAATTTTATTTCATTAGTTAATTACAATATTGTCATTGAACACAACTAAGCATCTGTATCCAAACAAAATTATTTGGGTTGGAAAAGGAGTTGACATTCTTGTCAATACTATATGGACTATATTTGTTAGCAAAATTTTTGAATGTTGTTGATCTCATTTTTTATAGCCAACACATATGGTTGAATACAAACTTAGAACTAAACTAATCAATTTCCTCCATAATTCAAGATGAACTCAATTTGTTCCTTAACTTCATAACACATTCCATTGAAGTTCAGTTGACCATGGTCAGTTCATTAAGTACTAGAAATTAAATAACCGTCTACGATTCAAGGCACCTTAGCCTACCTTTAAGACATATAAAACCCTAAAATTTATTTCAAAGTCTTAGGAGCCTTTCCAATAGCTCCCGAGCCTTTCTTGACTCACCCTTTAAACTATCTTGATACTTAGATTAATCCAATTTTTGTTGCCAACACATAGTGAAACTATGGACCCATCAATCAAACCAAATTTTTCTTGCTCAATGCTTTGGTTAAAATTGAACTCACATAGCTTGAAGGCCGTTCAGAACCATGTTCATGTCAATTTGGATTAATTTATTTAGACTAGCCAAGTAGACCACTATATAACCCCTTGAAAATATTCTAAGAATTAATAGAAAAACAAATCAAAACAATTTTATTTTTAAACTTAAACTTAAACTTAAACTGAACCAAAACTAAGTATGAATCGAAACTAAACACGTACAAAATAAAATTAAACTAAAACCTAAATCTAACAAAAACTTAATCTAACATTTATGGTCAAAATAATAAAAAAACTCAACATAAATCTAAACTAAATTCAAATTAAACTCATACATAAGTAAAATTTAAACAAAATAAAAAACTAACAAAAACACAAAATATAACTACACATAATCTAAAATAAAATTAAAACTCAACCTAAATAAGATCCAATTTAAAAATAAACTAAACCTAGACCATATATAAATTAAAAATATAAAATAATCTTAAATTAAACTTAATCATAACTTAAACTAAAACCCATAACTAAGTTTAACATAACCTAAAACGAATAATATAGGAAATTTAATGATTATTTGAATAAATCAATGGGTAAGAGCTTGCATTTTTCATCGATAATTTTGATTTCCAACCAACAATCATCACCCAAAAAAATTGCTTATAAAAATGGTTTTATGGCTGAAAGGTTTCTAGTGACAAAATTAGTGGTTGATTATACAACCATTAAATTATTATCTGCTAAATTAGCAGTTGTTAGACCAAGCAACTAAATTAGCTGTTGATCATCCCACAGCTAATTACACGGCTATTTTTTTATCCTAAAATAATAGACCTGTTAAAAAATCAATCAAAAAATTCAACAAAAAAAATAATAATAGTGACCTTAACCAAAAAAAGATTTACGTACTTGTTATAAATAAATAAAATAAATAAAAACCATGTCCACAACATCTCAAAATAGTGTAAAAGAATATGAAGGGCAACGATAATGAATGAAGTATAACAAATATAATAATAAATCTAAAAAATTCAACCAAAATACAAGAGTAGACCGACCCCTTCTTCCTCCCCTATAGCTTTCGTCGAGATCTCAAATTCTGATTGGTAGAATAACCACTAGAGCTACAAAGTCCTATTGGGCATAGACTTCTTTCAAGCCCACATAATCATCCTACAAAAAATTGTAAAGGTTAATTAACATCAAAATAAGATTTTAAATAAATTCCACAAATAATATAGTATCCAACTAAAGTAGGCATGCAAGGATCTATCATTAACTTGCCACTAGTCTAACTATTATTGATGTGTGCATGCATACAAGTCAAAGTTGATAGGTTTTTGTTCAATCATTTGCCTCTATTAACATATAAAAAAGTTAGGAAAAACAATTACAGGAATTAATTTAATGCATTGAATAAATCATATCATTCTTCTCCCATACTAAATATGGTGGATTGTGCCTCTGATGTGTAAGGAGGCACCCATGCTTCAATACTTTGTGATTGTCAGTTTTATTTTCAATTGCCATGTTGTTTATAAACCATATCGATTTGAAGATTTAATTATTTAAATAATTAGTTATGACATCAAAAGTAATTTAACATCTTCAAAGACAGAAATCACACTTTATGAGGGGTTAAATTACTTATATAAAGAAATTTTAGATATATGGAAGGTCTATAATTAAAATTGATAAACTTTTCCAATATGTAATTTGGAGACTAGTATTAGTTTAAATTAATATGGGGTTCAAACTTTCTAAATAGGAAAATGCCTGTAGTTAATTATATCATAATAAACTAAAGTTACTTATGAAAACTTTAGTTTATGGTTGTGATCTTATCTTCAAGAAAAATTTATGTTTAGTTTCACAATTAATTATTCAAAATAATAAAAAAAAGGCTCAAAGTGAAACATTTTATCTATGAACCCCAAAGAAAGAAGAGTAGAAGATATCAGAGATACAAAGAAGACTTGGTAACTTCTCAACTATCCTATTATTTGGATTTAGTTAGTTTGAAAGAGATTTATTTGATTTTTCAATTGATATTTGCTTAAAAATTTATGGCTTAGATCAGACGATATATGATCAAAAGAAAGCCTAAAAGATGAGGATTTAAGTTGTAACTAGATGAGTAATTTCGAGATCCTAAGACTAAAGTGAAGTTTAATGAAAGAAGTAAATCTTAGAAACCCAGTATAAATGAAGAGAAATCACAACAAAAAAAATTCAATGGAACTCTACATGGAAAGAGCTTTCATTTAAACCATTTAAATATAGTAAAACTATACATGATTGGTCTCAATGAATGTAAGGAAAGAGAAAAAATTATTTATTAAGAAAATTAAGTGTTACAACTCGATCATAAAATCAAGATGCCTAAGTGTGAATGGTATGCATCATGTCCTGTAACTAATACAAATATATTTTTACAATTTAAAATTTAAAATTTTAAAGCTCACCATACTCATGGTTTTAATTATATTAGTTAAATTTTAGTGTCAAGTGAATAGTGTGGGTTATGCAGTATGCTAATCTTTGATGATGAATGTTACAAAAATTGTTTGTGAGGTCAAATGATATACAAAGACGAAACCTATTCTATAAGGCAGTGACTCTCACAAGATAAGCCGCCCTTTTCGTGCAAAGAGTGAGGGCTTGAAAAATAAGAATCATATGTGATATGGAATCGATATGCCTAATATGATTTTTTCGTGGCTCTTCCAAAATTACAAAGGTTTTTCTACTCGATTTTATTTTATGTCAATTTTGTTGTTGTATATGTATGATTGTTTCTAAGTAGTGAATGTAGTGTTTTCTCTATTTTTTATTTTAGTTATGAGTTTTCTTTAATTTTTTAAGAACTCATGTTAAAATTATTTGATTTCGATAGAAAATTTGGTCATTAATGAGCCTACCGATAATTCATACAGAAAGAACCAAACAAAACAACGACATAAAATTTGGTCAAACCTATTGCGTAGAAACAAAATGACACAATAAATAAAACAAAAGGATATCAACACTATACCTATGCTATAATCGTTGGTCAATGATGCCATCTAAACATTATTGTTGGTTTAGTTGAGGTTCATTATTTTCTTTTATGTTTATGTTCTCTTGGTTAATTTAGATGCCAATAATTGACCAATTATGAGAGACACTCTGATTCTAATAAAAAGATACAAAAATAAAGGAAACGTACATTATTATAACAATCTAGGTTTATTACAGTAGCCCTACAATGCAAACTTAACACATTCTAAGTTTATTATGAAAGCCAAAAACTTGTAAAAGAAACCACAACAATCTAGACTAGCATGCCATAGGAGTGCAATACATAAAAGAGAATAAAAATAATTTACTCATCCTAAGAAAATGTCTAATAAACAAAAAAGCATATAAACACAGACTAGAGCATGACAGAAAGACCTCACATGACCTAATCCTCAGGTTAAAGCCCTATGACGTTTAAGATTATTAATTATTGAGAAAAATGGTGACAAACCACAGTCAATATCATATATCTCTATCATCCAGGGTTGTCGTGATCCTTCATTAACTTAGTCAGAAAAAGTTGTTAACCCAATCAAGACTGAACGATTCTTGTTAGCAACTATTTGTTGCATCGTCTAAGAAATTTAATAGATCCAGGTGAATTATTGTTCAAGTAGTGTTTTATTTTGTTTATTCATTAGAGTTTCAGTAATTTCAAAAGTTTACGGTTTTTTTTTGTTTATTTTTAATAAGATTTTCTTTTGATTTTTATTATGTGGTGACCCTGGTCAAGATCCTATGGATCCATTGTCCCAAGGTCTTTAGTATATTTACTTTATTTGGTTAAAAATATCTAGAAGATTCCCTGTTACCAACCAAGAGTTACCTCATTCAAGAATGCCTCGTAGATTGATTTTATTGAATTAAATGTTTACTTTAATTTTTAATATCTTTTTAATTTTATCTAATTTTGTAAATTTTTAATAGGATTGTCTTTTAATATTTGTTTGATTTCTAATAGGGTTGTCTTTTAAGTTTTTTTAATTTAATTTTTAATAGGATTATCTTTTAATTTTTAAATTTTAGTTTTTAATATGGTTTTTTTAATCTTAAATTCATGTTTAAACTACCTCCAAACCCTTAAAATTTTTTAGAGTTGTTCAAAATTAGATTCTAAATAACCCCGAAAGTTTTCAAGTCGTTCTGAGCTCATTTCAATTTTTTATGTATTACTGTATTTATTTAGTTAGTGTTATTTTAATATTTTGGTTCTTCTTTGTTCACTTGATTTGTTAGTGATGATTTCATTCAATTCAGAATTTCTTTTGGCAAACTTATGAGAGTTTTAATTAGTAAGGGCATATATTATTTGTTTTGACTTAAACCACTTTATCTCAAGTTAGAAGTTTTTTATTATATTATATTTTATTTAGTATGTGGTTTTATCTAACTAGTTGAAGTTTCAAATCTTGGTGATTTCATTTGTGGAGCTTATTAATGCAAAACGTACATTTATAAATATTGGAAAAATCTACAAATAAGTGCAAATCATTTTTAAGTAATTAGATCTTTTATATTAAATTTTTTTTCTATCTTTAATTAATGTTTAAGATTAGACTTAACAAGTTTTAAGTTGATATTTGTTTTGGTGATTTAAAAGAAAGGGCATTCTTGTAAATTTGGGAAATTACAAATAAGCCTCGGATTACTTTTAATTATTCCAATTTTATTTAGTTTTTGTTGTTTTTTTTTTTAATTTATTTATAATGATTTGGATTTATGTTTTCATATTAAGGTAATAAAAGTGGGGAAGGGCATATGTATAATTTTGGAGAATTACATATATGTCCCCATTCATCATTCGAATTATATATATATATTGTTATAATTTGATGGTTTTATACTCCATTAATGATTTTGTAATTAATTTTTTTTATTTTTAATTGAAATTTGGTTTATTTGACTTGTTAATTTTACTAATTTCACTGGAATTATTTTAAATGGTGAATTAGTCAATTACCTCATGATTGATATTATTAGAATTTTTATAAATTTATAAATTATAATATTTTTCATATTTTCAATAGATACAAATCTACTATTCTTTGTAATTTTTTTTGCAAGTTAGGGGTTGCTTTGTTCACTTCATTTAACTTGTTTAATGGGTTCAATTATAAAAAATTACCAATACACTCTTATTATCATTTAAAATGCGTATTTGACTATTTTTAATGTCCTCTTTAATTTTCATTTGATTTTATTTTTCCTGGCTACTATTTTATTTTTTATATTTATTTTACAAATTAATTACTGATTTTAAAGAAAATTGCAAATTTTTTGTTAAATGTTCCTTTCCGACCTTAGGAAAGTTATGGGAGATTCTTATCGTCAGCGGTCTTAATCATTTCAATTTTCATTTACTTTTTTATATTTAATTATTTAATAATTTTTCAATTCATTAATTATTTTATATAATTTCTAAATTAATTATGGGTTAACTTGCCTTTCTTTTATTTTTCCATGATTATCCACATTTTTCTAAGTTTGTATATTTTATTTTGCATTTTTAAGTTATTTATTTATTTAGTTATTCATTTTTAAAGTTTCATTGATTTTTTTGATTTAATTATTTAAGAAAAATCCAGAACTCCTTATTTAAAAACTATTCACGGCAACTGCCACATCAACCTCTATGTTTCTAATTTTGTGGTTGGGCTCCCTTTCTACACGGTCGTTTGATATTGTGCATTGATATCCTCCGTGGTTTCTCCTTTGATGTAATCCCATTCATTCATTTTTAATACACAGAAATAGACGATATTCTTTCTGTGGTTTCTCATTTGATCTAATCCCATTCATCCATTTTTAATACACATAAATAGAAGACATTCTTTCACCGTCCTCAAAGAGATAGAGAGCATGAACTGTCCATGATCAAATGCTTGATCATCTTAATCATATGCACCAAATAGAGATCTAATCCATCCAAACAGATCTTTAGGCCCTATGGTTCCCATCCTACATCTAGGATGGATTGAATTGAATATTTTCTTCATAAAAGACAAAAACCAAGCCCCAAAATGGAGTTTTGAGTTTATACCTTTGTCCAAGAGAGGAGGCCTTGATTGGATGGATTTTAGAAAATTATCTTAAGTGCACACACCACCTCCTAGCTCCAATTTTAGTTGTTATTGAGTCTTTTTGTGATTTTGATCAGAAGGCTCCATGGTTTGGTTTATAGGTGGGTTAGAGGGCTCAAAATAGAGGGAAATGATGGAAGAGTTGTTTTAGAGCTTGGTGAGTCTTTTGGTAGAGTTAGTTTTCGGTTTTGGTTAGTTTTGGCGAGGAACGAAAAGTGTCTTGTTGTGGCTTGGAGAAATAAGAGAGGGAATGGTAATGGCTTGGGCTTGGGATAGTGGGGAAGGAGGAAATGAAATTGGCTAAGTCTATTCGAAGTAATTTGGAAGAGTTTTGGCTAAGAGACATGGAGGATTGCCTATGTCTTGTGCTCTCAGTTATGGGCTATATGTAACTATGGGAGGCCATGAAGAAGCTGGGGCTAACTTCGGGAAGCATGGTTTGTTCCTTAGCAAGATGTCAGAGGCTTAGGGTAGGCTTTCTTTGAGTTTTCCTAAGTTTTATATAGATTTGGGTAAGCTTGTTCATGATGTGTTCTCCTTGGGTGGGTTCACTCCAATGGTTTAGATGGCTCGGGCTAACTTTGGTTAGCTTTGAGTTTCTCATTTGGTGTTGTTTTTTCATGCCTAAATTTGGGTATGATCCATGGGTTTGAGTTTGGGTCATTTTGGTATTTATGGATATTATATTTCACTTAGCTCGAGGTTAGTTGGTGGCATGGGCTTAGCTTGTATTTGGCTTGACCTAAAATGGGTGGCCTGTCATGAGGGTTTGGTGGTTTGATGGCTTGGCTCATTGGGTGGACTTAATGGGTTTTTGTTGGACTTGGGTTTGGCTTGTGTAAAATGCTTTGGGCTTTGATGAAGTAAAGTTGGATTTAGGTTGTCTTGGTTTAATTTAATTTCAATTTTGGTTGGTTTAATTTTCAATAATTTAAAGAATTTTAAATTTTTTTGTTTGATTTAATTTAAATTGTTTAAATTTTGATGAATTTGTTTAGGTTTGATTATCATTGGATTAATATTTTTTTATTTTATAAATTTAGTTAATTTAATTTTATTTGATTTCAATTTTGAATTTGACCTTTGGAGGACTTGATGATTTCATTTAACATTGGTTTTCCTTTGAATTTTATTTTACTTTGTAGTTTTAATTTGTGACTTCAAATTTATTGAACTTTATATTGATTTTTTAATTTTACATTGTTTTGAAAATTTTAGTGATGTTTGATTTTAGTTTCAATTTTGACTTGGGTCGAATGAGTTTTTAGTGAATTAGGGTTTTTAGCCTTAATTTCAATTTTGATGGTTGGGTTGATTTTAAATTTCTCATCTTTTTTTATTTTCACTTTCCTAGATTTAGAATCTTGGTTTGGACATTAGTAACAATTTTAGGTGACTTTTATTGTAATTTAATTTTACTTTTGAGTTTTAATATGTTTTGATTTTAATTTTAATTTTGATTTGATGGCTTCATATTTTCTAAATTAAACATTTCATCTAGTGATTTTACTTCTATAGACCTAATTTTAATTATTTTGGAAAATTAATACTTTATTTTAATTTATTTTGGTGTATTTAGTTTAATTTTTGTTTCATTTTTGAAATTTTAATGAGTATTGAATTTAAATTTAATTGTTTGGTCAATTTTCATTTAAATTTGACTTTCTTGATTCTAGTTTTGGTTTGTTATTGTGATTTTTATTTTATCTTCTATTTTATTAATGGATTATATTACTTCAAAATAAGACACATATCCAATGAGCTTTCTATGAACCAAAGAAAATGTTATCCAAGGAACTAGTAGAGAAAACTACAAAGTACCCAATGAGAGAGAATAGGAAGAAGATTGATGCGCCCCTAGCGTGTGTTGTTTCTCTGTGTATTTTATATCAATTTAATTCCCCTAAGATGGTGCCAAAAACATGACCCGACTCGTAATTATGCAGTAATTTAGCTTTCAAAATATGTTCAAAAACTTAACCCAATTTATGCAAAATTAAAATTTATAAAATATACATAATAGTTCACACACTATGGGTTCTACGCAAGTGCACGTATCGCTTCAAGTAATATATGGCTTTCTTTAAAAACCCCAGTATTGATCCAACATAGAAGCGAGGAAAGAATCTCTTAAGCTAATTCTATTCTACAACTATCAGTACTTAATTTGGATGGTCGATTAAAGTAATTTTTCTAATAAGTATTCCTAAAGGAAAGTCTTATGTTTAAAACAACTAATAATTATTCTTAAAGAAAAATATTAATTCTAAAGATAACTCTTTTTGGATGAATTGGTTTGGAGAATTTTGAGAAGTTAAAAACTATTATTCTTATGTAGTGAATTAGATAAAGTTTAGGAATGTGATACATTAAAAATTATATATGTCAAATAGGAGCAATCTTATTATTTACCCTCTTCCAAGTGCATAAAGAACATTGGTTAATCCAGAGTTTGGTCCCTAAATCTGTGGTTAGGCTGGGAGGATACTGACTCTCACTCCAAAGCTCCCACTTCCCATCGCTTGAGGCCTAACATCTCACTTTAGTTTCCAAACACTTGGATCAAATTGGGGATTTTAGTATGTCACCCTAAAATCTCCATATTTACGCTCATCAAAGTATATTTCCCTGATTATTTGCACTAAACCCCCATGGACTACTCACTCATCCATCAAATTTTAATGTGGTTCCACTTTGTTAAGAATTACACCGCCCTTTCGGGTCTTAATGCAATTAAAATGAATTTTAATACTAAAACGAGCTCTTATTGTAATGAATGAAATGCAAGTAAAAATCATCATATTTATAATTAAAACTTATTCTAGAATGCATCTCAATATTCTAAACATGAATCTTACTCATTGCAAAAGAAAAGTAGAAAGGAAAATAATGGAATAATCTTCTCATGCTACTATTTCCAAATAAGAAGAATGAATAAGAGAAACACATCACAAAACACGAAGAAAACACAACAAAAAACTTCATTACATCAAAGAAAATCAACTAGATAAGTGTTTGCAAAATCATAATATAATGAAGAACACAATACTTAGCGTTTTCCTCTTGAGAAAAGATGAAGATCTCTCCCACAAAGTCTCTCGCTGATCCGTGCAATGCTAGATAATTCTCTTACGAGTTCTCTCAAAATCCCCTCATCAATTTCTCCAAAAATGTAGAAATCTACATTTCTACTCCTATTCTAAGATCTCTAAATATTCTCCACATTTTCTCACTGACACACACCACTTTTTCGGACATAAAATCACTGTATTATAGTGTAGAGATGAATTTCCCAAGAGATGCCTCAAGCAACCTTCAAAAAATCTTCTAAATTCAATTTATATGGGCAAATAACCGTCCCTGGCGTCATCAGCTCCATTTTTTGGCACTTGCAGCTCCCAACTCGTTATCTCTGGACTCTGGCGCCGTCGACCCTACTCTACAGCAGCTCCACCATTTAGCTTCGTGTTAGCTCCGTTTTTCCCTGTTTCAGTTGCGTTGTGCTCCTAACAACTTCACCTATAAGTTAAGCACAAAAATAATCTTTCTTTAAAGTGTAATTTCATTCAAAAATATGTGATAAGTTTAAAAGATATTAAACATAGAAAGACATATCAAAATGTGACATGTTACAATTTTCATTCTTGCTCGTTTTTACTCCAAATTGCACCGTTTTTGCTTCTTTTTCACAAAAAGTCCATTTCTTGTACCTAAAACTAAAAACATGCAAAATACCTTCCTTCAAAGTGCAGTATCATTAAAATTAAGCATATAATATATAGGAAAAATCAAGCATTTTTTAGATGTGTCAAAGATCTAAGTCTCTATGGTTAAAAGGTAGGTTTTTTGTCAATAAGAGCTCCACTTAAGCTTCAATTATTTGACTTTAACCATCTCAACCAAGGGTGATGGATTTGAATCCAAGTATATGAAACTTTAAGGAATGAAGAGATCTTTTGAAGACCTAGCATGATATTGGTTCCTCCACTACTTATTTAGGAGAGCCTCTAAGCTCGATCCTAAACTTTAAAAACAAGGAGAAGATGATAGACATCATGATAAAAGGAGGTAAGCAAATGGAACCCAAATAGGTGTGGTGTGATGAATAAGTATATCACACCTATTGCGTTGACCAAACGAGCCAACAAGATCCAAAGAATGTCCAAGTAATAATACTCAAAAAATGATTGAACTTTGAATTTGATTTTGAAAGTTGAATTTAAGTATTTTAAGAATTAATGTCAGAGAATATTAAGAAAATGGTGTTTAATGAAGATTGATTTTAACTTTAGGTATTAATTTTGATTTTTAAATTTCATTTGTTTGTTTTGAATTTGTTTCTTTTGAATTTTAAATGAATTGAGAGAAAATTTATCAAAAGTTTCTGTCGAGGATCTTATGTTAAAAGATGCCTTAGGAAGATTTTAATGGTTGGATTTTGAAATAATGAGGAATGATTATTTTAAAGTGGAAAGCACCGAGAATCACATCTACTTTAAAGGTTAATCAGGTTATCAGACTTACTGTAAAATGCACCGGTACTCGAATTTACTCCCGAATCTGATTGAGAAGAGGATACCTTGCTCCATTTAAGATGGTTTTATACCAAATCTTACAAAATATTTAATTTATTTGTTAAATTAGGAAGAAATGCCAAAGGGCATAAATCAAGCCTAAAAGATAAACAGAGTGGCTATACTAAATCAGGCTTGGCTACCAATGTGGGACTTGCACTCATTCTGATACGAGTTGAGGAATAAGAAGCCTTAAATTTATTTAAGGGGGTCCCACATCTCCTGGTATTGGTAAATGTAATTTGGAAGGTTTCTACATGCTTCTTTAATTTGGTTTATAATTTTTTCATCTTTTTCGTCCCAATACCAAGATATATTTTTCTTTAGTTTTTTTTTTTTTGTAAAGGTGCTCTTAACTCTGCAAGATTTTGAGAAACGATTCAACATAATTAATACATCCACAAAAACGTTGCAAATCTTTTTGATTACTTATTTGTTTAAAATTATCAATTTTTTTTAATATGTGTTCTTATAATTCAATAGACCATTTATTTATTATAAGTCTTAAAATTTCAATAGTGTTAGTTGTTGATCAGCAAATTAAAATTTGTTGATCGTCGGAATGGAAATCTCGTCGCCTGTTTTAAAATAGATTTAATTTACTATATATATATATATATATATATATATATATATATATATATATATATATATATATATATATATATATAATTTTGGACAATCAAATCGGTCTCATATATGTAATAGTTTGAATTAAAGAGCACAACATTACAAGTTATGCATCTACCCAAAGAATAAACGCATTACTTGATGATAAGGCTCATTTAAATAAACTAAAGAATCTATGACATCTGTTTAATTTGTGAACCATTTTTGTTGACTAATAAGTTTCTATATCTAATATGAAAGACTGAATAGAGCTTATATTACCTAGGTTCTCAAAGTTTCCTACAAGGGCAAGCCTGTTGACCTCACTTTTGGTTGAGGTTTAGTCTTTCCTTAGAATAGCCTAAGGTCTAGCCATAGGACTTTCCTGGTGACTATCTTAGAAGACTAGCAATGGGACCCTTACCTCATAGAAAATCAAAACACTTCTTTGCTTCACTTGGAGTTTTCAAATGTTTAACGTCTAACCCCTAAGTACTCAGGAGGATGAGACTAAGCATAATAAAGCACAAGAGGAGTTCCCTGCAGGATGGCTAAGCCTTGGGACTGACCCTGTTTAGTCTGGAGCTGGCACACACATTTTCACATTACACTCTCACTCAATACCTCACAACCCTATACCAAACATACTTATACTTGATCCACAGCTCTTTTGGAAACTCATGTGAGTGATTTACCCAAGCTCTTAGCCCTAGGATAAGGTTTGACTATTACCAGCACATGGAGGATCCAAATGGGGAATTTCCTTGATCCATGGCTCAAATGGGTCATCAATCTCACTCGACACCAATTTCACCAAAAATTCTAACTTTTGACCCCTTTACCCCTAAAAACTTCACCAAACTACCAAATTGCCCCTAAACCCTAATTTTGTCCAAAATTCTCAAAAATCAACCAAAATTACGAAAATCTCTCAAAAGTCTTCCTAAAACATCCCTCACCACTCCAAATGCCCATAACATCTCAAATTTACCAAAATTCTCAAAATACCCAAAATTACCAAAATACCCCCACTAGCCCAAAAATTCCAAAAATCCCCAAAACCTTCCAAATATTACTCATTTCAATTTAAATCACTTTATTTAACCCAATTTGATCAAATTTGCCCAATTTGACCAAAAGCCCCAAATTGCTCTTTAAGGCCCAACATGCCTAAATTAACTTAAATGTCCACCAAATTAACCTCAATTCCCTACAATTTCAATTCTAAACTTAAATTCACAATGCTCAATCTCATCCCAAACCAAATGCAATTCCAATTTAACCCACATTTGAACCCACATTTGAACACGGACTAAAAAGCCCAAATTTTGACCATGTGATCAAATCTCCCCAAATTGAACTTAATCTCAATCAATTTCCCCAATTTCAATATCCAAAATCCTTCATGACATTCCCTTACACCAAATTAAACCATCAATTACCCCTAATTTGAGCCAAAACCTCTCCCAACTCTAACCAAACCTAAAATCCCTAATTTTTCCTAAAATTAACGACATGACCAAAATCCATCAAACTGAATGCCCTAACCCTAAAAATCTCACCCAATTTATTTCAAGAACTCTTCAAGACATCCCCCTAGACCATTTGAAACAATCAATTATCCTGTGACCCCACTCTAGTCTAACCTAATACTAAACTAACCCAACATGCCAAAAATTGACCAAATACCCAAATCAAGTCAAATTGATCCCCCAAACCTATTTAAAATCCTCTTATAAACACTTTATGACAATCATATACATCATTTTGAACAATCAATTGGACCTAAACCAAGCTTGAATCCAATCTAGCTCAAGTTGAACCCACATGGCCCAAAATTGAACCCATGAACCAAATTGACCAAAACTAGTCAAATGGATCAAACCAAGCTCACCATAGCTAGCCATTGGACCCCTAGGACTAAGCTAGATCTACCTACCCCAATCTAGTTGAGCCATGGACCAAATGTCCCATTATTTATGGATCTCCTCCCTTAAATGGGTAAAACCTAAAGGGATTTGCAATGAACGCTTCGCCACATGAACTCACTGCACTTATGGCCTGGCCTCTGGCACACCTGACCACTGGACACCTCCCCTGGCCTGGTCGGCAGGCCTAGTTGCAGAAGGAGCTCAAACCAAGAGCCACTTCCTCCCCTTTAAACCCAAATTCACCCATCTTGGCTGTCCAACTCTTATTGCTCATTGAAGCTCTTCAGCACTCCACCTAAGCAGGCAATTCCACCTACATTGGCCCCCTGAGTCCACCAGGTGCCATGGCCATAAATTGAGCTCTCCACGGCCAAGAGAGGGTGCTAAAATTTTCTTAAGAAAACCCTTCCAAAACCTCATCATAGCTTGCTCAAACCTTCCTAAGTGTAATCCCATTGCCTTCAACCACTCATCCCCATTTACCTGAGTCAATTTCTCCACTGAAATTTCAACCGAAACCGGGGCATTTTCCACCAAAGCTCCACAGTGCACCAAATCCAAATTAATTGCACCTACACCTTCACCACATTGAAAGAGGAAGCTCCCCATTAAAGCCTCATCACAGTGAGCCTCCATACCAGACTTTGATCAACACCTGAAATCGGGTCTGATCAAACTTGAGTTTAGACATTTCACCAAGGCAAGAGGCTTCATCTGGAGGTTCGTTGGGACCAATCGAAGCTACTACAACCATCTAACTGAGGCCTCCCCTCTCAGACAGAGGTATTGAACGCTCTCCCCCTCCTGAGCTTATTTTGATCCTCTATGCACATTGGGTTGATTTCAGGCTAGGTTAGCCGTGTAGATATGTTCGTCTAGGTCAGATTAGTCTTTAGAAATAAACCCAAAGTTATTTTGATGAGTATCGAGCAAAATATTAGGTCTAGAGTGTGGATGGTTCTCTGTGCACACCAGGTGAAGACGAAGACCAGGGACCGTTGGATCGCGCGTGTATCAAATGGAGGGCTGGGATTACGCTGGATATGCTTGTTATGCATAAAGCACGTAGCTGACTCAAATGGCGATGTCAGAAGGAGACGAGTGTGGCTTCGACGCGCCGTAGGATTGCGTGGCACTGAGTCACTTAAGTGTGAAAATATAGATTAATTGATTTATTTAAATCAGTGGACCTTAGAAAAATCTTAACTTTTTGTAGACACATCATAAAAATAAAATAAAAATGCCTTCTTACTCAGTGAATAGAGGAGAACAATTAAGGATTGACTTTAAGATTATTTAATGTATATTTTATTTTTAATTAATTAAATACTGTTTTGAGAATTTCTATTCTCCATTTGTATGTACATTTCACCATGGCTTGAAATTTAGAACTTTTGTTCTCTCTATCATGAGGGATCTTCCTTGATTTTTTCAAGGCCAGGGGAATCTCTATTTTCTAAGTTATTATGTCTGTTTTGGAATAAAAATTATAATAATTAAAATATTGATCAGAAAAATGCAAAGTAAATTTTTGTAGGTTCACTACGACCAGAGGAACATATGAAAAATGTAAACTTAGTTTAACTCATTAAGTATAATCCTAATTGTAATTAAACCATAAATTATAAAAAAAAAAATTGGATTAAATAGAAAATAACCTAAAAATCATTCTCCATTGTAATTTAAGATCAGAGAAACTTACCATATAACTTGCAATTCAATCTGAGTTAATTTAAACACTTGAATGAATTTTCCAAGCCAAATCAAACCTTTGACATTTACATAATTATAATAATTAAAATACACTTCAAAAAATCACCAAATTAATTTTGGGAGTTTTCTGTAATCAGAGGAGTCCCTAAAAAATAAAATTATAATTAAAATAAATTTTTATTTTTAAACATTATTTTAATATTTAAATAATTAATAATTAATAAAAATCATAAAAATAATAATATTGATAAAAATATTTCAAATTACCTTCTGATCACTTGGGAACAATTGGAGTATTTTTTTAACACTCTAAATAATGATATTAAATTTTAAAGGCTAAAATGGAATTTTCCTAATTTCTCATTAAAATAATTCTAGTAATTAAAATATAAATCACAAAAATATGAAATTTGATTCTCTGAGTTTTCTAAACTCGCAGAGATTTATGAAAAATATAAAACATAATTTTCCAATTAAATAATATTTATATTTAATTAATAATCCAAAAATTAAAATAATTATAATGATTAAATTAAAGTTAAAAAATCATGAAATTTGGTCCAAATGATTCTCTGGTTTATGTGAACCTCTAGTAATTTTCTTTGGGACTTATGTTTTTATTTTTGCTAAGTTATTGAATTTTCTTTGAAAATTCATATTTTGCATGAAAAGTAATTATATAAATTAAATTAAATTAAAGAAAATCACATTTTATCCTCTAATACTTTAATTGACCCATTGGTGGGGTAATATAAAATTGTTAAACTTATTTGAATTAAATTTAATGAATTATGAAGTGATAAGGCCTTTAGGGGCAAAATTTCAATTTTGAAGATTTAGCTTTAATTAAGCATTTAGGCTTGAATTAAAAGGTAAAAGGGTAATGGATAATATTAATAAACATGTTTGAATGATTGAAATACATGGATGGATAAATAGTAGAAACCCATCTCATTTTTGTCACATTAAAAGATAAACTTATAATTTTATTAATCATATTAATTTGAATGAAAATTAAATTAAATGATCCTTAAGGTTAGGGGTTGACTTTGGAAGTTGATAACTCACTAATTCAACACCCCTAATTGATGATAAAATAATGATACAATACATTAACAAGAATTTTGTTCATGTAATTTAACTTTTCTAAAAGTTATAAATATACACACCTAAGGCTTAAGGGCTTGGTAGTGAGATTAAGCTTAATCAAATATTGACTAATGGGGTTTAGAAAAAAATCGCAACTAATTTTAAACATATTTAAAACACTACAAGCCCATCTAAATTGATTAAATTATTTCATAAATTAAATTGCCTCTAAAGGCCCCACTTACATAATTAATAAATAAAATATCAAGTGATAGTTACCCACTTTTTGAGATGATTAAAACATTAATGTTTATTGAGCATAAGGGTATGAAATGGAAGAATCATTTAGTGAGTAAGATAAGTTCAAATGAACTCAAGAAAGTTCAAAATGGTTGTGAAATATCTAAGTATTCCCTAGACATTTTCACAAGTCTTATGGACATCTTGTAGGACAACTGAGCCTATCATACTTATTAAAAGAAGGCATCTCTTAAATGAATAAATAGGACCCACCAAGTTATGACATAGTACTTAGCGGACCCATGAAGAACCTATCTATAGGCTTTTCTTTCCTACAAATTATAAATGTTTATAGAAAAAATATTAAAGTCCCAAGTGGAGGAACAAGAAGACTCGCTAAGTACACTTTTATAAGTTAGCAGTTCCTTCTTTTTTGTACTTCATTTACTATACTTTTCTTACTTATGAGCTTGCATGATAAACAACAATGTCACCCTGCATGGAAACTAAAACTTTTAGGATAGCCACAAAATCAAAACCAAAATCATAATTAAAAAAATAAAGATAAAATTCACCGCAACAACAGTCAAAAGATAAAATAAGTCAAAATTTAATCACAAATGAAACCAAAATCATAATTGCAATTAAATTAAAATATCTCTATCGGATAATCGGGAATTCCTCGGAGGAGGCAACCTACGGCTGCTAACGAGATTTCCAACGGTCTAAATGAAAGTGTTGAATTCATTTAGTTGAATTTGGTAAATTCATATGAACTAAGTGAATCCGAAGAAAATAGTGGTGTCGGAATGAGGGAACCGTGAGATCCTAACTAGTGTCACTATAATCAACTTAAATATTCCCCTAAATAAGACATTAAGTCACCTCAATTTAAATATTTCTAAAACATGCTACTTCTCCCAAACTCTTTAATTTGACACTTCTAAAATTAAACTTTCTACGACGATGAGCTTGGAGTATGCACAGTGGGCAACACGGTTATCTTCAACAACAAAACTCCATAGAATTAAATAACAAGTCATAGGACTTTAAGGTAGCTTTCCTAGTGCAACATAAACCCTTACCTTATCTTATTAGGCCTTTGCACTTCGCGCAATGTATTACCTAAACTTGTCTTAGGTTCCGAGGTCGTCATCCGATATGACGTAAATCCTCTTATCTTCCAGGATATTCACATGATCAAGTGAATGTAAGCCTAAAATAATAAAATTGGCAGAATGAAACATTAGATAAATATCTCAAACTGAAGCCAAACCATAGAATAGTTTGGGAAAAACTCTGAGACTTTTCTTGGCTCTTTGTCTTTCCCCTAGCTTTCTCTTCCGTTGGATTCCTTTAATAATTATTCTGAAATTTGAGCCACTCACCTATTGGACTCCATATTATCACATTTTCTTGAAGATCGTACCTTTAGAAGTCATGAATACAATATTTCCTGATCTATATCAAGAGTTTTCTTAGTTGACTTCGATTATCTAAGATGTAATTAACTATAGGAGCTTGTCCTTATAGAAAACTTAATGACCTCATATTAATATAAACATTATCTAATTCTTTCATATTATATAGAGGAAATTGTTAGTCAACATAAATGATTCGCAGACCAAACTGATGTCATGAATTCTTTGGTTTATTTGATCAAGCCTCACCTCCAAGCAATGTATCCATTCTTCGGAATAAATAAATGACTTGTGGTGAAGTGCTTGATTATTTAAACTATTGATTACATGGGATCGGTTTGATTTCATATATTTTAAAATTAAAGATGTTATTTTCCTAAAATATATATATTTACATAAATTAAAAACTACTCCTAAACCATCTTTTCTGCACCGATAAAGCCCATGTAGTTAATTACCTTCCAAATGACCAAATTCACTTAAGAGAACTCTCGATAATGATCAAAAAATATTGTTTTCATGAATTTAAAAGATTTAGGATTTTCAAAGTCGGAGATAGGAATAATCAAATGGGAAAGGTGCAAATGGGACAGTTATTGTGGAATACAAAGAGAGAAAGTTAGGGGATATCACAAATCCTGAGAAGAACCTCAATGACTTCCCAAACTATCCTATAATTTGGCTTCAACTTCAAAGAGAAATTATTTAATGTTTCATCCTGCCATTTTTATTATTTAGGGCTTACATCTGTATGATACTAATCATATATATATCATGTAAGATAGGAGGGTTTATGTCGTATCGAATGACGACCTCGGAATCCTAAGATGAGTTAGAGCTTATATTGTACAACAGAGTTGTACAAAGTCCTAAAAGATCAATTGAGGATTTATGTTGCACTGGGCAGGTGACCTCGGAGTCCTATGGCTTGTTGTTTATTTCTAAGGAATGATTTGTTGTTTTAAACTTGTTTGCTCTCTCGAAGATGTGCCTCTGCATGTCTTCATCGTGTTGCCCACGGTGCATACTTCATGCTACTTATTGCAAAGGATTTTAAGTTTAAAAGTGTATGGTTCAAGAGGTTCGAAGAGATTCCAAGAGGTTTAAGGTGTACATGTCAGGTTTTGTTGTTGTGATTTAAATGTCTTATGGGCAAATTTAAGTTGAATAAGCGATACAGGTTAGAATCTCACGGTTCTCTCATTCCAGCACTACTATTTTCTTTGGATTCACTTAGTCCAAATGAATTTTTAAATTCATCCAGACTGGGGAAATCTCGTTAGCAGTCGTAGGTTGCCTTCTCCGAGGGATTCCCGATCATCCAAAGATAGTGTATTAAATTTAGTTCATTTTTGTCTTTGTTTTGTTTTGAAAAAGTATTTAACTTTTAAAATTATTTGTTTTTCGTTTTGGTTTAGCATAAAAATGTGTTTTGAGTTTTGTTTTGAATGTCAATTTTAGTGTAGTTATGTTTTTATTTTTTTGCATGCATAGTGAAGTAAATTGTGTAAAATGAAAAATACTGGAAAGTAAAGCATGGTAAAGTAACATGTTGTAAATAAACTGTAAAAAGTGTATCAGTCATCTTCTCATACTCCAGCTGAAAGATTAGCTTTTACAATATATACATAATTTGTGCATGAAACTTGTATTAATTGCCAGAAAGGAAAGCAGGAAAAATAGTTTAAAGTGTTTACTTACCGAGTACTAAGTCATAACTTTGTGGATTCTTATTCATTTTTTTATATCTTAAGGTTGATTTTCTTAAGCAAAGATGTAATAGGTTCGGTTGTCCTCTAAGATATCCAAAAGATTAAAAAAGAGTGCGGGGAATAACCCTACACCACTTTAAGACCTTTTGGAATGTCTTGAGCTCTTTTGAACTTATTATGTTGTTAAATCATTCATCCATTATATCTTGATGAGTATGTTTTAACATTGTTCTCAATGAACCTTGATGTTTTAATCATCCTTATGAGTGGAGTAATTATCACTTGATGTTTTATTTATGAATTATTTTAGTAGAGGCATTTAAGGGCAAATTGAATTTCTAAAGAATTTAGTCAATTAAAATTTAGAGTTGGGTAGTAGTGTTTTCAAAGTATCTGTGGTTATTTATATTTTCTTTTCTAAGCCTTATTAAACAAACTTGGATTGAACCTAGTTCTCTACTAACCCCTTAAGATTTCATGGGTAGATTTGTAATTTTAAGAACATTATTTGGTGTGAGTTTAATCTTTATTGAAAGATCATATCATTTTTCAACCATTGGTGTGGGGTTTTTTAATTAGTGAATTATGGTCTTCCAAAATCAAACCCCTCACCTTAGGATCACTCAATTTAATTAGCTTCCAAATTATGATAATTAGGGGGAAAATTACAATTATGTCTTCGTTAAGAAAAAGTGATGAGTTGGTTTCTACCTCTTAATCCCTTGTGTTTTAATCACTTATAAAATTCAATTATGATCATACATTACCTATTTACCTATTGATTAAGTCTAACTATTATTTAAAGCCTAAATTCCATAATTATCATTTTGCCCTTTTAGGCTTTATCACTTCATAATTATTTAAATTTAACTCAAATGACTTTAAAATTTTTATGTTACCCCACTCATAGGTCAATTAAAATATCATAGGAGAAAAAAGTGATTTTCTGATTTTTATTTTATCTATTGTAATTATCTTAGTGTAAAATTAAGGAAATTTTATTTTTAAGCCCTTTAAAATCATAACTTTGCTTAGAAAATTGAAAAAAATTGTTTTAATTGCTCCCAACTGATCATGAAACAATTTGGTACATATTAGTGCATATTTGTATTTTAATGATTTTTGTGATTTTTTATTTTTTTTAATTATTTAAAATTTAAAATAAGCCTTAAAAAGTAAATATTTATTTTAACTTGAATATCATTTTTTATATGTTTCTCTGGTCACAAGGAACTCCCAAAACCATCTTTTATAATTTTCTTAATTATATTTTATTTATTATAATTATTTTAATGCAAACAATCTCATTTTATTTAGAAAATCGAATTTTGTGATAAATATACCTCAAATGGGTTTTAAAATTTTATAGTGAGTTAATATGATCATTTTTTATAGTGTGGGTTCAATTTTGTGATTTTAAGATTTATATTTTAATTGTTTTTTTTTATTTTTAATGAGTTAAATATCATTTTTAATCATTTAAATCCATTTTATATTTTTTCTAGGGTCCTCTGACCGTAGTGAACCTGCCAAAGAATTTTTTATATTTTTTTAATTATTTATAATTTTTATAATTTTTTAAATGCAACAGAGGTTATTTGACTTAAAAAATAGGGCTCTCATGCTAGATATGCTCTCTGACTTCAAAAAAATCGAGGAGCACTTCTATCAATAAAGCAAATAAGCCCTCCAAATTTCATGTCATGGTGATATGTATTTATAAAGTTATGATTTAAAAAAACCTCTGAGTATTTAAATAATTTAAAAATAAATATAAGTCAAATATTTTAATTTTTATTCCACTTTATTCTCCTCTATTCATTGAGCAATAAGATATTTTTCTTTTATTTTTAGTATTTTTCTACATAAAGTTATGATTTTCTAAGTTAATTGACTTAAATAAATCAATAATAGGGTATTTTTCTATTTATCCACGTCGGCGTCGAGTCATCCTAGGCACCCCCGAAAGGCCCACGCGTCACCGCGTAAATGGATGCCGCCATCTGAGTCAGCTCCACGCTTTATGAAACAAGATTTCATCCGGCGTCATCTGGTTCGTTGATTCGATATACACGCGAACGGACGACATCCGTTCATCTTCCACATATATTCTAAGCCGAGAATTGTCTGCCTTCTAACCCTAAGTTCTCTCTCGATACTTAATCAAATCACATGGGGTTTTTTCTTACACCTTCATCTACTCAAGACGAAATCTATCTATATGGTTAATCGAGTATGAAATATAGGTTTCCTTCATAAAGACCCAAATCGAGCTCGATTTAGGGGGAATGTCATATACCTTGGTCTGAGAGGTGAGGCATAATCAGATGCTTACAGAAGCTTCGTTGGGACCTGACGAACCTGCTGGAAGTGTCACACTGGCTCTAGTGAAGGGCCTGAGTATGAACTCCTCCTACAGGTGGAGAGGCTGAGGTGAAAGTCAGGTAAAGATGGCTCATAAGATGGGGCTTTCAGTGTAGAACTTCCTCGTTTGGTCTGGGGAAGGTGAGGGGTGAGTCAATTTAGAGTTTGATGGAGTTTCAAGGAGTGTCCCATTTCTAGCCTACTCTTTTGTGAACAAATTAGCCTCATGCAGTGGAGAAAATGGCTGGAGAGTGGTGTGCTTGAGCTTAGTGAGGTCTGGAGAAGCTCTAGAAGAAATTTTACACAGTTTCCCTAAGGTTCAGTGCACTCTCTATATTTTGGCTGTAGGAGGTGATGGCTAAATAGACAGGGAAAGGGTATCCACCAAGGCTTCAATCTAGGTGAGCTCTGATGCTTAGGTGGAGGGAAGAAATGTGCAAGTGGCCAATGTGGGTGAGCTTGGTCAGGGATTTTCAATTTTAGGTTTAAGGCTTGGCGTGGCTATCGGATTTGATGTTTTCTGGCAACTAGACCAGCCGACCAGGCCAAGGCTGGTGGCTAGGGTGGTTAGGGGAGCCAAGGGAGTTCTTAACGGTGCTTAGTTGGGAGGTTTGATGGCTAGTGGCAAAGATCCCCTTGGCATAGTCATTTATGGGAAGAAATCCTCCAAATCAGCTCAATTAGGTTGGGCTAGGTGGATCAAGCTTGGTTTCTAGGGCTCAAATATTTGTTGTAGTGGTCATGGCTAGCTCAATTTGAATGTGTTTGGTCTAATTTGGGGTTTGGGTTTGAACTTAGGCTTTTAGTTTGAACTTGGGTCTATGTTGGGTTCGGGCTACGACTTGGGTCAATTGATTGATCAATTTGATGTAGATGATTTTCATGAGGAATTTTGAAAAGGAATTAGGTGATTTTGAATTTATTGGGAGGTTCAATTTAGTAGAATTTGGCTCATGGTCAATTTCAGGGCATTTGGGTTAGACTTGGGTTTGGATTGGGCTAGAGCTTGGATTTGGTTAAATTGATGGTTCAAATTAGTCCAAGATATTGTGATGAAAAGTTTTGGATATCAATTGGGTAGAAATTGTTGAGTTAGGAAGTTCAATTTGGTGACATTTGGGTTTTAGAGCAAAATTGGGGATTTTGACTTAGGTGGAGTTTGGGTGAGGTTTGAGTTTAGGTTAGGACTAAATAAGAGCTCACATTGATTGAGGGTAATGTTATGAGGAGTTTAGAATTTAAAACTGGAGGAATTGGTTTGGTTATGGGGTTCAATTTGGTGGGATTTGGGAATTTGGGCAAATTTGGGGATATAAATTGGGCTTGAAATTTAGTTTTGAAATTGGTTCAATTAGGCTTGAATTTGGTTTCAATTGGGATTAGACATGATTAATTTTGATTTGGGTTTGAAATTGGATAAGATTAAAGTCGATTTGGTGGAAATTGGGAATGATTTGGGCATTTTGGGCCTTTATACGCAATTTGGAGATTTTGATCAAAATGAGTCAATTTGGTCAAATTGGACTTGATGGAGTGATTCAATGGATTTTGGGGATATTTTGAGTGATTTTGGAGATTTTGGGAATTTTTTGAGTTTGGAGGGCATTTTAGTAATTTTGGGTATTTTGGGGGCATTTTGGGAATTTTGAGGTATTTTGGGCAATTCGAGTAGTTTGGGATGATTTGAAATGATTTTTGAAGAGAATTTGAGAATTTGGGCAATTTTGGGAAATTTTAGAAAAATTAGGGTTTATGGGTATTTTGTTAATTTGGGAAAAGTTTGGGGCTAAGAGTTCAAAGTTAGGAATTTGGAAAAATTGAGACTAATTGGAATTAATCATGTGGTCACCCTCTTTGAGACATGTACCAAGGAAAGTCCCATTTTGAATCCTCCATGTGTTGGACCTAGCCAAACCCTAGCCTAGGGCTAAGGGCTTGGGGGACCAACCACATGAGCTTCCAAAAGAATGGGGAACCAGGCTAAGGGTGACTGGTTTAGGGTTTAGGTTGTGAGTGAAAGTATGGGGATGTATGTGTGTGTGCAGGACTGACCAAAGCCACACCACTTGGGTTTAACCCTAAGGCCAAGCAATCCTATGGGAATCGCTTCTTGAATTCCCTCGCATTTGGCCCCAACCTACTAGTGCTAGAGGTTAGTATCAAACATTTAGAACCCTAAGTTCATCTTTTAATCAAATAAATTAAGCCTGAAAAAATTAATTTAAAACGGTAAATTAAATAGAGCTAGTAAATACTCATACTCTTAAACTACAGTAATTGAATGAAAAATAAGACAATATGCATGTTGATTAAATTGTGTAAAAATATAAGAGCATTTGAGAATTTATACTATCCAACATGATCAATCAAGGGTAATTCAAAATAATTAGTATGTATCTTATATCATTCATAATCAATATGTTTTAATCTGTATATAACCTTCACATGAGCACTGTCTAAAAATTGTACAATTTTGGTACTTTAATATCAATATAAATATCATTTTTTATTTACAAGCATAGGTATTTTAACGTTCTCACACTAATACCATAAAAAAGTGATTACATAGTCAAACATGCACAAAAAAAGCATTCAAAAATAATAAATCTCATTTTTATTTTTGTTTTATTGAATTATGTATTTAAATGACATGCAAATATCACTGACGTACACTCAATATGCTCAATTGAACTTAAAGAGCAAGTTAAATCTATATAAGCAAGATATAGAATGAATCAAATTTAAATCAAATATTACTATAATTTAAAAGTAAGCACTCACCTGCTTAGTTGGGTTGCCACATCGATTCCCTAACTCGTGACCTTCTAGGTCCAAAGTGTTGTTCAACTTAAATTGATATTAAACATTCACATTTTTATTAAATATTAATTCTAAATCAAGTAAATTAAACTTTAATTAAAACATACATTATCTTTCAAAATGATTCGATCCACGATCTTGCACCTGTATCTCCCTTAATTGCATCTTGAATCAGACACATCTACTTTTAACAATTAAAGAATAGATTTGAATATACATATAAAATTCATTAATTAAATTAATTAAAATAGTACAACCTTAACTTGCTTTAAATCGCAGATTTTAGTTTCACTAGACTTTCACTCTCCACTTCACACCCCCAACTCTTTTCCTCTTAAAGTTTGTGTCACTATAGACCCTCCAATTCAGGGCGTTATAGCTTCTACCCCATTTCAAGTAATTTTCTATTAATGCATTATTTAAATAAATATATACTCAAACACACACATTCATATACACATGTTATCATAATTTATATAACAATATATCAATTAAATTATTAATTTAAACTCCACGCATGAGTTCCCTCCACCACGCATGAAGGGACCTCCTTCCCCTCTAGTTTTTGCACACGAGCACCACACACAGAGAACTTGTCTCATCCCTCCTCTGCAGACCGCGCAATAAATCAATAACTTGCCTCCTCCTTCCTCTGCAAGCCGCATCCTCCTTCTTCGAGCAGCATGACAGGGAGAAGCCGTAGCCTCCTTCCTTTTGCTCGTGAGAACCGTTCGAGCCATCCACGTAACCAATCATGTTTCTACTTCTTCCTCCTTTCCTTTGTTGCTCACGAGACTTGACAGAGCCCGCTCAAGCCTTCTTCCTTTCGGTTTGATCGTGAACAGTGGAGGAAAAAGATGCGCTAGGTGAGTCGCTCGTCTCCTCCTTTCTTCTTCTCCTTCAACTTCCTCCTCCTAGGGCATAGTTTCTCCTCTATCTAACTCTCTATTTTTCACTCTCCCTCTATCTCTCTCGCTCTCTATTTCAATAATTTAATTTATGCTCTTTTTGAACATGCAAGTCCTAAAAACAAAACCGAGAGGTGTCTATCCACATGTCTATTCAATTATGAATTCTACTTTTAATTTTTTACTGGTTATTACAACTCTGATTTTAGTAAAGATGCAATAATTGATTGATTCGATGAGACAAACTCAATGAAGCCAAATTTGATCTAATTCGAGTTAAATCAAGCCTGGATCAAGTAGTTAAACCATATTTGAAAGCTTTTGGTGGTCAATTGGAGCGTCAAATGGATCCAAATTTGACAACCTTATAATTTAATCGAGTGACTCGATGAAATGAATCCAACGAGCCTCAGATCACTCCAGTCTGACATCATTAAAGCACTAAAATATTCACAAAAATCATCCAATCAAAAGAATTGCCTTGGGCCGTCTAATAGGGTGGTCCCAATTAAGGGTGTAAACAAACCGAACACGAACGAACAGAGCTAGTGTTCGTGTTCGAAATGTTCGAACAGATCCTTGTTCGTGTTTGGTTCGTTTAGCAATCTGAACGAAAAAAAAAATTGTTCGTGTTCGTCTCGTTTGCTTACCGAACGAATCGAACACGAACTTCCTGACGAACCGAACACGAACTGTTCGCGAACAACGAGCTTTTTTGACAGCTCTAGCTTTGATAGCATATTTCCTCAAAATGAAGCAAATTGATCAAGTATTCCGCACACATCAGATAATCCATACTTACACAAAATGAAGCAAACCGAATAAGGCGTTTAGGGTTTTATTTTAATATATAGTATAATATATTAATTATAATATTATAATATTTATATTAATATAATTAATACTATAATATTATTATTGTTATTAATAATTTATCATATAATATAATTTATGGAAGTTTAATTATTTAAAATATGATAAATTTTTATAATATATAATTATTTTTAAAATATCATAAATTTGTTATCTATAATTATTTTAAATTATTTTATATTTCGAACAATAACGAACCGAACACGAACGAACACATCACTGTTCGTGTTGGGTTTGTTTAACAAACCGAACGAAAAAAATTGTCTGTGTTCGTCTCATTTGCTTATCGAACGAATCGAACACGAACTTCTTGGCGAACCGAACACGAACTATTCGCGAACAACGAGCTTTTTTGATAGCCCTAGTCCCAATTCATGTTTTATTTACAGGAGATTTCACTCCCAACCAAATATATAAATAGAGCCATATTCCTTACATGAAAGTGGGGAAGACCTAGATGTGGAGCTGGATCGAGAGGAGTTGAGTTCGAATGCTACTCTAAATCAAAGACCTGACGAACACTTCCATCTACCACAAACACTGACCAGTGTTGAGCTCTGCTCACCGGTCGTCATCGACCACTGTTGGTTGTCCCCTGCTCGTTGCCATCGATGGACCTTGCAGAGTAATGACACAAGTTACAACGAATCAACTTGTGGAGACATTATGTACGTTTGAATCCAATGTATACGGGATAACGAATAACATTGTATAAAAGATTTGACGATAGCTCTCGACGGCAGCAGCTTACGACCTTTGTACTCATGATACGACGACTTTCTCCAAATTCTTAAAGTTCTCTCCTCGCAGCTTCCCCCTACAGCCTTGATGGCCAACTGACAATATTTTAGCTCTCCACGATGACTTTTGTGGCCCACCGACGTTCCAGAAACTACTAACCATTTATATGGCCAACTACTACTACAACTTTCAACTACGGCTTCTACGACAAATCGAGGTTATTACAGCCACCACTACATTTATTGTAGCCTAATCAAGATTGTAAAAGTAATATAATTATATTATTCATAATTCAAGAGAAGAGTGAACCTATTTACTCACAATTACATGGTAGATTACTTCAACAGGGCCAGAACGTGTGATTTTTTCTCTCTAGGTTTTTTTCACATAAAAATGTGGTGTCTGCTTCAGTTACTATTCTATTATCTGTGTGCTAGATTTTTGTACTGCGTTCAAACACTAATTTATTACTCTACCGCTGTGAATCTTCTAACATTCAACAAGTTAGATTATATTGTGAAGAATCTACTTACGAGATTTGTAATAGGAGATCTAGGTCATCCCTTGACATTTAATTTTCCTTTATCTCTTCATTTTAAATGCAAATAAGTTTCTTATTTTTTGTCATTATAATATAAAATACATTTGCAAACAGTTAAACGAAGTGAACCGACAAATGGATTACATTGTATATAATAAACAAGATGACGACAATGGGCAATCTTGTTTATTATCCTAGTCATTTTCGCAAGCTACTTCTTTAGATAGTTTTTGTATCACAATGATCATATGCTTATATATTATATATATATAAATATATATATATAATCAAATATTACACATGAAAAAAATATTTGGATGGCAAAATTTGTAAAACTTTTGATGTACTAGAGATAAAGTATTGCTACCTATGACTATAAAAATAATATACAAGATCATACGTGATAATGATCAATACCACGCCATAGCAAACCAAAGCACAAAAGTCAACTTAGAACCATAGCACATACTGTACAGTGTAGCCCGCACCATTTTAATATAACATAAAATATTAAAAAATTCTGAATAAAAATACAGATAAATATGGCATAATGTTAGATTGAAAGATGCAACATCATAATAATAATAATTGCAAAAATAATAGGCAAATTTAAAAGCTCAATGAATAACACCTCAATCATATAAAATTCAAAAATCTTCAGAGTTTGAAGCCATAAACTTTTCCTTTATCTCTTCATTTTATATGCAAATAAATTGATGATTTTTTGTATCAATGCCATAAAACACATTTGCAACTAGTCAACTAAATGAAGTGAAATGAAAGATTCTATTGTATAAAATATACTTGATGATAGTAATTAGAGAACCCATTCATCATTCTAGTCATTCCTGCAAACTACTTTTTAGATATTTTATTTATCATTAGGATCATATATCTATCTATCTATCTATGTGTGTGTGTGTGTGTGTATGCCGCATACCTCGGCCTGTTGGTTGGCATCCTCGGAGTAAGACTCCTCGGGTTGGGGGTTCGAATCCCCTCTAGCACGTTGGTCTCAAGGAGGTAGTAATCAAATTGTTAGGCACATTAAGAGTGGTTGGAGGCTCGTATAATAGCATAAGGTCATTCATTTTTTAATATATATATATATATATATATATATATATATATATATATATATATATATATATAAATAAAATCAAATAGTAGATATGCAAAAAAATTTAGATGGTAGAATTTGTAAAACATGCATGTGATAGAGATAGAGTATTACTACCTATGACAATATAAAGATAACAGGAGAAGAGATATTACTATTTAAAATAATAATAATAATAATAATATAAAAAAAAGAAACATAATATAAAAGAGATGCAAATTTCTTATATAAAGAAAACTCACTAAAGCCTTCATAGAAAGAAGCCACCAAACTTCACCTTACATTACCACCAAGCAACACCAATATGTGATTCAACCCAATATGATTTTTAGAAAACGACTCGTTCCTTATACATAAGCATAAAATTACAAATTATCAAGTGATTTCATGGAGGTAAAAAGGCGTAATTTTTTTATTATTTGATAGCATAATTGGTTACTATCTTATTTAATTGAAGAGATCTTTGATTAAAACATCCAAGGGTTTCTTTTTTTCCTCTAATATTGGAGCCTTAATGTTGGGTAGAAAGCGAGGATCCGACATTCAATGTTACTTCCAACAACAACAACAACAACAACAAGCCATTATGCCACTAAGAGAGGTTGAGTACATGAATCCTTTTTCTCTATTATGTCCTATTGAGTATCATATTTCCATTTAATCTAATAAATTCAGATCATTTTTCATACAATATGCCCATGTCTTTTTAGGTCTACCTCCACCTTTCTTAGCATAAGTAAAACCGAAAACATCTACTCTCCTAACAAGGTCATCAGATGGTCGACGATTAATGTGAGGCGAACTTATCTAATCTTGGCTTTCATTGGAGCTACTCCAACTCTTTCACGAATATATTTGTTTCGCAACTTGTCTCTAAGTGTAAAGCCACTCATCCACTTGAGCATTCTTATCTCAGCAACACTTAACTTAATTTTATGCTTCTCTTTTACAAGCCAAAATCCTAAGCAGTAAAGCATTGCAGATCTCACTGCCGTCCCTTTAAGTCTACCGCTTTTCTGTCATACAATAGGATCAATGCATTCCTTCATTTCAACCATCCAACTTAAATTCTACTAACCATCCCCATTCATATCACCATCACTTTGAATAACATACCAAAGATATCTCAAAATATTCACTCATTTTTATAGTTGATCACCCATTGTTACAACCCCAGCACTAGATCTACTATCACTACAATTATATTTAAAGTATTCAGTTTTAAATTTACTCAAACGAAAGTCTTTAAACTGCAAAGTTGACCTCCAGAATTAATTTTTTTCCTTGAAATTTCTCTAGTCTTATCCACGGGAAGGGCTCATCAGCGAAAACAATACACAAAGTTCCATCCTCTTATAAACGTTCAGTAAGAACATCCATAACTAAAGCAAAAAAAAAAGATATGGTCTTAAAGTTGATCCTTGATGTAATCCAATGGAAATAGAAAAACACATTGTCAATTCTCGTGTTCGAACAGATGTAACGGTTCTAGTGTACATATCTTTAATAACTTGAATATAAGAAATATCAACATCTTTCTTTTTTAGAACTCTCCAAAGTACTTCTCTTAAAATTTCATCATAAGCATTTTTCTAACTAAAAAAAAACCGTATGTAGATCCTCCTATACTTTTCCGTCAACCTCTTAATAAATGTATAACTTCCATAATAGAGTCGTCTGGCATTAATTCAAACGGATTTTGAGAAATTTTCGCATCGCGTCATAACCTATATTCAATTACTCTCTCCCATAATTTTAATGTATAACACGTTAGTTTAATTCCTCCATAATTTGGACACTTTTGTGCATCCTCTTTTATTCTTCAAAATATGAACCAATACTCTTTCTCCACTCATTAAGTATCTTTTAATTTTAAAATAATAATTAAAGATGTAGTAGGACAAAAATTCTCAGATCTCACAAACATTTTCACATTTTTATTGGAATATCATTAGGTCCTATTGTTTTTTCACAGTTCAATTTTTTAAAGAATTATCAACTTCTATTATGTTGACAGTGAAAATAAAAAATTATTATTACTTACAATATTAAGATAATTAAAATAGATCGTATTTTCACTTATTAAAAAGCTTATCAAAATATTTTACCCATTATGTTAAATATTCTTATTCAATAAAAGTATTTTTTTATTTTCAAATTTTTCTTATCTCTTTAGTTGTTTATCTATCTAGATCTTATATATATATATATATATATATATATATATATATATATATATATATATATATATATATATATATATATATATATATATGCACTTCACTCTCATTAGTATATAATCTATTATAAAAATCATTAATAATAAAATTTTTAGCATCACAAATTATTCTCTTAAACTACTTATGTGCCACTTTTTCCGAATTCTCCAAAATTTCATTTTTTTTAATTGTTCCTTGTAGTTTAATATTTCACCACCAACTAATTTTATGCATAGAAGATTTTTTTTTTGTTCTTCAAACACATCTTTTACAACTTCTTTAATAGTACTTGTTACATTATCCAACATAATATTAGATTCTTCATGAACATCTCAAAAATTAAAATCTTGAATTTTACTCATAAAAAAAAATTATTTGGGTCATTTGAGAGCCACTCTCTAATTCTATATAATATTTTGTTGTATTTTTCATCTTTCATCTTAAAATTTAAAATCAATAATCAATTTTGGATACTAAAATTTTCACATTGAATGACCATACAATCCTTACAATCTTGACGATACATTTTTCTCATAAGAAAATAATCATTTTGAGTTTTACCAGATCCATTCTAATAAGCAATAATATGTTTGTTTCTTTTATTAAATAAAGTATCAACAATAACAAAATCACAAGCTAAAACAAAATCCAATATGGCTCTAGATTCTTTATTAGTCACACCAAAATATGTTAAATTCAACTACGTCCATATGGAAGGAGACTAGTTTCATATTATTGTTTCCAAAACAATCACATTTTTCTTGATTGATTCACTTACAATTGAAGATGACGATAACATTTATCAGACCAAGAACAATATTTCTTTTCATATTTGTATCACAAAATTAAAATTGAAATTTATGTTTTAAATTTAAGTATGATCATGATAGTAATCAACTTATTCCATGATAATTGTGATGATGATGACAACATGTGAATGTTTAAATTAACAAACTTTCCATATATGAATGATGTCTGCACTTTTTTTAAAATTAGATGAAGAGAAGATGATATTATTTTATATTTGCATTATAATGATTGACTACATATATGATGCCATGCTGATGACTCCACTTGCAAGGTATCTTAAAGTATTGCTATACTTAAAAACAATTTCCTAAAGTAAAATCAAATTTCTACTGTAACTTCTTGTTTTGCATCATATTTCACCACTCTTTAAATAATTGCCTTAAAAATTCAAAATTTTTGTGGTGGGCTTGGCATTTGATTGCTTGCATGACAAAAGAAAAAATAGAACTGAAAGAAACAAATCACAAAAACTAAGAAAACAAAAACAAAAAAGCACAAAAACCGGAAACACACTAAGATAACTAGGATAACTACCCATCAATCAACAAAAGAAAATCAAGTTATTCATTTTAAGCAAAATTTTCTAAGAAGAATGGAAGCTTATAAACAAAATGATATGCCTCAAACATAGCTTAAAAGTTCTAACCGAAACATGTTATAAGTATACTAGGTATAATATGAATTGAAGCTTATCAAAAAAAAATGATATGCCTCAATCCTAGCTTAAAAGTTCAAACCAAAATATGTTATAAGCTAATACTAGACATATTATAATATCATATGAAAAAAGTATTATTTTAGTTCTTATTATATTGTAATTTGACAATACATAGAAGAATATGCCTCAATAAAAGAGGTAAGCCTCACTCAAACAATTAATGTGTAAACCTCCAGCAATTTTTGGTCATCTCATGGTAAGGTGCTCCCCAAGGCATGTGCCCTGGATGCATTTTTAATCCATGATTCAAAAAAATAACATTAACAAAGGGAACTCAAATTATTCATCCAGAATAATTTTCAAAGAGAGGTCGACACTTATTAAGAAATTAATACTAGTTAATCCCAAGCTCTATTCTTCTTGTATGATTGAAATAAAGTAATAATAAAAACAAAAAAAAATATTAAAGGCAAAGGGAACTATACACACAGTAAAATAAAAACAAACTTTTAAGCAATATTTCATAAAAGATTAAAGTTCAACCCAAAAATATACAAAAATGGGCTAACAAGTTCTCTTAACACTTGGTAGAGTTGATACTAAAAAATATATATATATATGTTTTTTGAAAGAAAAAATATGAATGGGAATTTGATCTTTCAATACAACTCACCAATTATTTATAAACATTTTAAGGGATGTATGGTATCACCAGATATACGAAATCCCGTCAAACATAAACATGTGCATGTTCTGTGAATTTATGAACTTTCGGATTTAAGGCCTTAAATTTTGTTTTTGATTCAGCTTAAATCTGGATTTACTAAATCCGGCAAGAGGGTAGATTTAACAGATTTACGATTTATAGATTTATTGAATCCTACTAATGTTGTATGTATGTATGTATGTATAATATGTATGTATATATATATATATATATATATATATATATATATATATATATATATATATATATATATATATATAAAATTTCTTAGAGGAAAAAGAAAATTTTTAAATATTTATGATCTATTTATATAATTGATTTATACATTGTTTAGTTGAAGAGATCTTAGATTATTAACTCTCATATATTTTATCCTTGATGTACTCCTTATATATTATTTTTAATATTCTATGATTGTCATTGTTCAGGACGTCCCCTGAAAGCAACGTATTGTTTGTTCTGAATACAATGAAAAGTGTGCAAGGGTTACTACACCAGCACAAGGGTGTAGTGTCAAATAAGCAAGGGTTTCCATATTATGGATGTATGCAGAAATAAATTAGTCCATCAAACTAATATTATGATAGGATCTTGGAATATAGACATTATCACATGTAAATCAATGGAATTAGCAGATATTATAGTTCATAGGAAGATAAATATCCAATGCATTTATGAGTTGGAAAAAAAACTAAGGAGTTTGGTAGCTTAGATTTTAAACTTTGATATTAATGCAGTAGTCACAATAGAAATCATGTAGGTGTGATTAAAGATAAGAGTTTGAAAGATAATGTTGTAAAAATTAATAAAATTAGAGATAAAATTATAGTCATAAATATTGTTATTTATACAAAAATTTTTAATGTAATAAGTGCTAATGCTCCTTAAGTGGGTTTCAATATATGTTCAAAAGAAAAATTTTGAAATGACATACAAGTATTAATACAAATGAAACATTTTGAATAAAAATTTTTTATTGGAGGTGATTTAAATGGACATGTTGCTAGAGTGATAGAAGGTTTAAGAAATATTCATGGTGGCTACGGTCTTGGAGTGATTAATGAAGAAGGTAAAACCCTATTAGATTTTGCTTTAGCTTATGATTTTCTTATTGCCAATATTTTATTTAAGATAATAGATTTACATATTATTGCTTATAAGAATAAATTTAATAAAACACAAATTGATTATTTTCTTGTGCGAAAAAGAGATCATCGAGAATGTAAAAATTATAAGGTCATTTCAAGTAAAATTCAAATATTCAACATTGATTATTAATTCTGAAGTTTAAGATGAAGGGTTGTAAAATAAAGATCATAATAAAATATTATCATACAATTAGATGGAGCAACTAAAAGACATCTAAATTACTTTTATGAGTAAACTTCCAAATTTCAATATTTGAGATGTTCATGAAAAAGTTATTTCATGTGGAATAAAGTAACAAGTATTATTAAACTAGTGGCAAAAGATGTACTTGGATAATCGAAAGAAAAATTTTTTATAAATAAAAATGATTAGTGACAAAATAATAATAATATACAAGAAAAGATAAAATATAATAAGTTGTGTTATCAAAATTGATTTAAATGTGAAAGGTTGGAAAACTAGAAAAAGCATAATGTAGCCCACATGGAATCAAAGAGAAAAATTTATGACGCTAAAAATTATACTTTTAGCGATCATGACATATTAGATACTAAAAATGGTGAAAAATATATGTATATATTATTAAAAAAAAAGAGAAAATAAAAGTAAAAATTTAATTCAAGTAAAGTGTATTAAAGATGAAAATCAAAAAGTGTTTTTTCTTAGAGTAAGATATTCAACACAATTTTCCGAAAAAACGATCGACCTTAGTGATCTTAATATCCTTAATAATAACAAAACTTTAATTTTTATGGTTACATTAGTAAAACAAATTGAAAATGCTTTAAAGAAAACTAAGGGTGGAAAATAGGTATGACCTGAAAATATCCTAATTGAAATGTGAAAATATCGAGGAAATTTGAAAGTTTCTTAACTTACTAAACTCTTTAATATTATTTTAAAAACTAAAAAGGTGCCTGAGGATTGGAGGAGTATTTTGGTCCGATTTTCAAGAATAAGAGGGAATCACAAGAGTGCAAATTTTAGAGGAATTAAGTTCATATGTCATACTTTAAAATTATGGGAGGAGGTAATTGAAAACAGGTTAAGATGTGATACAAAGATTTCTCATAATCAGTTTGGATTTATGTCAAGCAAGTTCTACATTTATTGAGAGGTTTGATGGAGAAGTATAGAGAGAGTAAGAAGGATCTACATATGATTTTAATTGATTTAGAAAAAGCTTACAATAAAGTTCCAAGAGAAGTTCTTTGGAGAGTTCGATAAAAGAAAAAAGTTGATATGACTTATATTCAAGCCATTAAAGAAATGTATTCTAGAGTTGTTACTTGTGTTCGAACAGAAGGAGGATTGACCAAGTATTTTCCTATTCAAGTTGGATTACATCAGAGATTGGCTTTAAGCCCATTTCTTGTCATTTTAGTTATGGATGCTTTTACTGGACATTTGCATAATGATGTACTTGGTGTATGCTTTTCGCTGATGATATCCTTCTTGTGGATAAGAATAGAGAAAGAATTCATGAAAAACCCGAATTATGTAGGTCTACATTAGAGTATAAAGGCGTTCGATTGAGTAGATCTAAAACTGAATAGATGAAATGTAATTTTAGCAATAGTAGTTCTAATGGCAAAGTTGTAATTATGGGTGATCAAATCATTAAAAGGAATGAATGTTTTAGATATTTCGGGTCTATTGTTCAAAGTGAATGTGATATAGATGGGGATGTTATTAGTAAAATTCAGCTTGGTTGGTTGAAGTGGAGGAATGCATCAGACCTATTGTGTGATAGAAAAGTAGCGCTTAGACTTGAAGGAAAACTTTATAAGATGGTGATTAGACCTACAATGCTTTATGTCGTTGAATGTTAGTCTTTAATAAAGAAGTATAAAACAAAGTTAAGTGTCGATGAGAAGAGAATGTTTAGGAGGATGAGTGTCTTTACGCTTAGAGACAAAATGTGAAACAAATCTATAAATGAAAGGGCTGGAGTAGCTTCACGGGCAGGCAAGATTAGAGATAATCAACTTAGATGGTTTGGTTACATTAAACATCGACCATCCGATTATCCGGTTAGTAGAGTAGATGTTTTAGATTCAACTTATGTTAAGAAAGGCGAAGTAGACTTAAAACGATTTGGGCATATGGTATAAAAATTGTTCTTAATCTATTAGAACTAAATGAAAATATAACACTAAATAAGACATAATGGAGAAATAGGATTCATGTAGCCAACCCCACTTAGTTGGATAAAGGCTTGTTGTTGTTTTGTTGTATGATTGTCATTGTTCTCAACAACATATTTTTCCCCAAAAATAAGTAATATTAATACGATAAAATCCAAGACATTTATCATGCACAACAAAAGTCCATTTCCATAAGTATTGTGATGATACTTGAGTTGCTTCTTAGAACACCAAGACATGTTCCATATGATTTTTAGTGTCATGCAAAATACACATTGAGACTCATATTGCCCATACAACCCAAAGACACCTACAGTCACTCTCAATTGAACCATTGCCCTCAATAAAGCAAACAAATTAACATTCCTTGCTTCCATTCTTTGTCCCCTTAGATGAATCGTTTCTTAAATCATTATTCTCGTGAAAAAAATGCTCTTTCAATATATTACTATAAAATAATGATGACACCACATTCTTTCCATCTTGCTGCATGCAGCACAATACTAAACCCATTTGGAAGAATAACCATGATTTATTCATCGCCAATATGCAAGAAATATTTTACTAAACTTTGCTAATAAAATATTATGTATGCAATAATGCAAAATGAAAAAGCAAATATATAAATACATTTCATTTTCTTAAAGAATATTAAAAATTTATCTTTCTTAACTTTCAATTGGTGTCATGAAACAAATTTTGAGCAAATTTTGAGCAGGCAAGATAAAGTGAAAATGCATGTTCCAAATTCTATTCAACTGATATCTGACAAACTAAGTATAACACAAGGCATTGATGAATGATGTGATTACTAACCTTGTATAGCCTAGGATGCTCTTTTTCCCCCTAAAAAATGCATTAATGTATAAAAAAATTAGTGTAATGCTGTTAGTTTGGCCGGCCTTAACATTTCTCCTTTAAAAAAAAAGGGCAATAAAATGCTCTAGTGATTTTCAAAGCTTACAAGATTACCCGGAACCAAATATTGGAATTGCCAAAGTAGCGTCAGTTCAGAGTAATTTTATTAAGGCCTTGGCAAATTAATGGGGTTGCATAAACCTGAATAATTTACATATATTCCATTGAAAACTGTTAATCCGCTAAGCTTGTTCCAAATCCCAGTGAAATTCTAGAGATTTTAGTATTTACTAGGGTATAACTAGAAAATATACCAAGCTTTTATTTAATCAAACTAAGTACTCTTAGTCAATCAAAGATCTGAAGTCAACCCAATAAAAAAACGACCATCCTGGCGTGGCGTGGCGTGGTCCTGGCAGGGGATCCTATGATTCTGCGCCAGAAAGGCTCCAACCTAATCAACCCGCTGGCCTTGGCGCATGATGGAGTGTTTGCATGTGTGAGGAATTGCTGATATAGTTGAAGGGAAAGAAAAATTAGAGTATTTCGTGACCATATGTATTAAAAAGTATTAGAAAATTTTGGATCATTTCATTAAAATTGACGAGTGTTATCTATTATGTGATGCAAAAAATATTAGAATTCGCCCACCACTAAAGAAACTCACAATCTGTGGATATCTCAAAAAATTCCAGTTGTGCAAATAATGCCATTTAAAATTACAAAGCCCGCGAGAAATCTAAAATAACCATTAAGCATCTAAACATCCTCTTCTTTCATTCATGAAACAAAAAAAAAGTCCCACCACCGAAGAAAAGAACAGATCTAGCAAGAATTTGATCTAATTCAACAATTCACAACAAAATCTATAGCGGTAAAAGAAGCGAACCCTGCTCGTTTCGGGCTGTGAATACGATCGTTCCCGTCTCGTCCCCGACAAGGCATTCGGCTATCTTCGTCTGCCGGAGGTGCGCCGATGCCGCTCGGCCCTTCTGAAGCACAGTCTTCGACTCAAGCACCTTCACCGTAAGCGTGTGCCCACTCGTTCCCGGCTTCAACTGATCCACCTTCACGAACACCGGCTTCCTCATTGAAGTCTTCGACGTAGCCATTTCTGCGGCAAATGGACAAAGACCAAACCCTAAACCGGACAAAAACACCGAACAAAGGTAGTGAAGTAGACGAGAGAGGAAGACGAAACCTTGACTCCAACGAATCGAACGTCTATCGCGTGTAGAAGCCGCAGCGAGTTAAGTTCGAGGCATTAAAGCCTCAAAATGTATTTAAAATTAAAAATAATGTTTTGTTCTAATTTTATAAAAATAAAATTCTATTGAATCGATTTTTCCTTGTTTGAAAGTTATTATGAAAATGATTTGAAATTAGTTTTTTATTAAACAAGGAAACAAACATAACTATTTTATAATATATTTTGTTTAGAAATTTCTTTTATCACGTGTAGAGTCAATATGAAATTAATTTAAATGTGTAAAAATAAATTCAAATTTAAATCAAATTAATTCAAATTATATCTTCCTCAAATTTATTAGTAGTGTTATTTGGAGAAATATGTGAGAACTGAAAAGCATAGATGTATATTAAAAATTAGTCGGTGTTCATTTAAAGGAGATCTAATGGCCTACAAGCGAAGCTGAAGTACGTCGAAGTTAACGTCCACCTACAAAAGACTGAGAAGCCCGCTTATCCGATTGGATGTAATCGTTAGAGTTAAGCAAGTTCGAAGTAAACCGAGTCACGAAGACGAATGAATTATCTAAATTTGAAGCATTTGATTATAAATGAGACTGAGATATTCAAGCCAACTGACATAAAGAAGTTGCTTCGATGGAGGTCTGACTCCTCAACATCTCTAATTATATCATAAAGGTTCATAAAATCCCCCCGTCTATTATCTAGAGTTGACAACCTAACTAACTCAACCAACTGAACGAGTTATGTCAACCCAAAGCCCACCAAGCTTAGCCGATAGAGAACACCAATTAAGTCTAGCCGACCAAACCAATCAAGTTGAGTAGAAGCCAAATTAGCTTAATTGATTTGGCTAGAGAGTAGCCATGTGATAGGTTCATGTTTTTATAATACAAAGATTACATTTTACAACCCCCATTAAAGCAGGGGCGAAAATATGATATCATCATATTGTACTATCTCCCCTATAAATAAGGTGATCATTTATCATCACTTATGTTATATTCCTTAGGGTTTGATTCATGGACAAATCGAGATTTAATATCCTAAAACGTGTGATCAATGTGGATCATGAAACAGATAAGAAAAAGAGCAATGCACGTAAAACAAACTCACAACATAATGACCACTAATATGAAGTGCACATGAGAGTTTGTGAACCAGCAGATCTAGGAGCTGAAGGATCAAATGTTGGATGTCATGGCATTGGCTCAGAGAAGATAGCAACATCTCTGAGATGAATGGTCGACGCACAACAACAAAAGATCCTCATTAGCCCCGCAAAGTGATAGAGACTCTCGCACTTTGTCAATGTTGGGTCGGCACCGATTGATCGGCATTGGTTCCGGTATATCGAGATGCCCCGAAGCTAGAGAATGCATTCTCTTAGCAAATCTCTGAGGTCAAGCCCCTAAAAAGGTTCAATCCCAACACTAATACCTAAAAGGACATAAACGATCCGACCAACCACATAGCCTCATTTGAGTAGAATGTATGTCTTTTGAGGATTGCCAACACACTAAGATATTGTCTCTTCTTTACCATGCCGAAGGAGTTTGTTGTCCTCTTAGCTTCTCGCTGTTGTGTGCTTGAAGGACCTATAACCGATAGATAACTTTTAGTAGGTATCATAAAATCTTTTCTCTCTGTAAGAGTCATCTCACCGATATTGATCCTTTAAAAAAAATACTTAGACATAAAATAATTCAGTTCTGCACCTTCAGGGTTTTCATCGCCGTGGACCAATAGAGGTATATTCGGACTCACAGCTTTGGCACCTTAGGGTAGGAGGTTACAATACGAGTGGCCTAAGGTCTTCTTTTTCGCATCTCGAGCACTACTTGTTGCCTCAAACCTGACCTATTAAGCATCATAAGATACCTAATCGGCCTTAGTCATTTGCCCGAACTTCTCTAGTTGCAACTTTGATTGATAATTGTCAGATCAACATACTAGTGGACCGAAAATTGTTGAGGTTTGAACCTGCAACTTCCATCAGTACCCAATAATGTACCTTCTTCTTGGACTTTGCAGGAGGGCCTCTGGACGAAACATTTTGGATTTTCTAGCCTAAAAGAAAAGAACCAATGCAAAATTAGAGTTGCTAATCCTTCACCTTGTTCTCCATCCCAAGTAGCTGAAAATGACCAAGAGAGGCAAATTAGGCTTAACCTCCTAGCTCACCCAGAGAATAGGTATGTGAAAAGCTACGTCGACCACAAAATTCTCGACCAACAGTAGAAAATGATAAAGCTCATAATTGTAGCATTGAAGTTTGGCAAAAATTGAGCAAGGATAATTCTATAATAATGTGAGCTGGACCACAACTCATAAAAGAGAAGCAGCCTCAAGCCGAAGCAGAATTGATTCCTATAGAAGTTGAGATCAGGGCCATAAGGAGTGATCACTTGGTCGCCCTTATTGACAACTCAAAGCCCAATGAAGGAATCATAGACGCACGCATCCTGTAGCTGGTCCACTTCCCTTTGGGTCATCGTCGATGGTTTAGTTGTGAGGATTAAGCTGAAAGCTTTCGGAGAGTATTTTGAACTAATTAAAACAGAGTGAAAAGATAAAAAATTCAAGGAAACAATGAGAAACAAGGACTAAAAAGTAATTTAAGTGAAGTCTCATTCCAATAGCTCACCCGTTTATATAGGGTAATAAAAGAAACAGAACCATTACACCGGTGTAAAAATAGAATCAAACAATAATTTAAAAAATGTGTTAATAGAAAAATCACATCAACACAAGATTCAAGAGGAAGAAATAAAGTTTATTACAAAAAGAGATAGAAAGCAAATATGAAATGCCAAAGAATTATTTCACACCTTATTTTTAAGAACCAAAGACGCATACATCAAGGGAGTTCAATTATTGATTCATTGATTAAGAATAATTATGTTCTGTTTTTTTCCTCTAAATTTTGATTATTATTACAATGTCACTTTCAAAAAGTAAGAAAATCAAAAAAACTAAAATATATACATAAAAAATCTGTCAGCACTGGTCAAGAGGAGATCTAATAGTTCAAAATGAAGAGATTATGACAAAGGAGAGCCATCTGATGAAAGACCAAGCGGCCCACTTGTTCGATTAATTATAGTTGTCTGAGCTAAAATAAGCAAGGCCAAAGCTGGCTGAGTCACGAAGATGACAGAATTATCTAAATCTGATTCATTCAGCTAGAAACGAGATAAAGAGATATTCAAGCCAACTGACATGATGAAGTTGACTCGAGGGAAGACCTAGCCCCTCGACATCGTCAATCATTCTGTGAAGGTCCAAAAGCTTACCCATTTATTATCAAGGGTTGACAACCACACTAACTTAATTGATCTAATCGGCCGCCGACCCAAAGCACACCAAGCTCAGCTCCGTCGAGACACCGATTAAGCGTAGTCGACCGAATCAGTCCCGCTAAACTAAAGCATAAAGAGCTCAACCGACCGAGCAAGAGAGCAATAGGATGATAAGCTAGTATCTTTAAAATACAAGGAGTTCCTCCTACAACCCTTTTAAGACAGGGACAAAAATGTTATATCATAATATTAAAATCTCTCCCCTATAAATAGAAAGTTCATTTCTTAAATAAGACATGATATATTATTAATCTTTCCCTGTTCTCTCTTTTCTTCTCCTCTCTCTATCTCCTAACTTAAGCTTTATTCCTCGAGGTGTAATTCATGGACAAATTAGAATTCAAAAATAGGTAAAATATTTATGAAGGTTTAAATTACTTGGAATTATGGGACTAAAAGTGTTGAATTGATAATAAATCACGGTCGGTTTATGCTTTCCTAAATTATCCAAAGATAAATCAAATTAGAATTGAGCTCATCCATTATATTTGAGTTGCGCTCGTGGCATGATAAGTTCTAATCACGACAAAAATATTGCTTCCGATCATCCGCTTGTTCAGTCGACTAACTATTAGATGACAACTTGGCATGGTCGACGCCAACTTAACTTGTATGTTGAGGTGTCACTCGGTAGTTGGTCGTCCGCATGTGCGTACGATAGATGTAATATTTTCTCTGAATCACAAGCTTCTTAATGAGTCAAATTTTATGTTTCTATGTCACATACACTCTACCATAAACTTAAATTCTGATATATATTTGCATTGGTGAAGTTAAAAAAAAAGACAATAGTATAAAAAAGTGAACATCAGTAGTGGTTGTGTTTAGAGCATAACATAATGATTCTCTCTTTTTTTATCTTTGATTATTTTTTTCACATCTAGTTTGACTCTATTGACTAATCTATCCTTTCTAAAAGAGCATTCAATAAAATTTCTAAGAAAATTTTTTTGGTTTAAAAGTTGGACCGACGGGAAAGAAAATTTTTAGAACAAAATACTTTCAATTAAATTTTTCTCACTAAAAGAATTGATATGATAGACAATTTGAATTATTTTTTATCTCCTTCTTAAATCTCTTTCTCAATTGCAGCCCTTATACAGAGAGAAAATATTGCATCCGGAATTTGTAGGTATGGTTGGTTGTATTCATGATAGTATCGATAGTATTGTAGTGATATTTTACCATAATACTACCACAATACTACTAATATTATCAAGAATACTACGGGTTCGTTTGGGGAGAGGGACTTTTTGCCTATGACACAACTTCACATCGTGATTCAACGTCGTTTGGGGTGTCTTTTTAACCGCAACACGACACGGTTTTAATAAAATGCAGGTCGCGGGTTCGACCCTGCGGCCTCGCTTTTCTTCTATTTATTTATACTCGTGTTGCTCCATTGTGATTCAATCTAACATTCACATCCGTTGTCTCGCTCTAACCTTCTCCATGGAGCTCTCACTTCCTCTGCCCTAACTTCTCATTATGGACTGATCTAAAATTTGATGATTGTGATGTATGTGTTTGTTTTATTATTGTATTTTTATTCTATTTTTTGTATTTTGTGAACTATATGATTTTCTGAGATATGTATTTTGTTTGTAGAGTGTATTTCATTTCTGGATGAATTGTGATGGATTGTAATTGTAATAGTAATTGTGAACTTTAAGTTAAAAAAAATAGTAGACCGTGTGTTATTGTGTTGTGAAATGCAAAAGTTATTTTGTATTGTACTGTGTAGTATAATAGTTGTTATTAAATGTTTTGTTTTATGTATTTATTTCAAAATTTTATCACCCCAACAAATTCTCTAATTTGTTATATGTGTAGAAAAGTTTATAATATTACAGGCCAGTTGAAGTTAAAAATTTTCAAAAAAAACCCGCAAAACTTCAAAAGACAAAAATGCCTAAAGTGCGAAGGTATGATTTATATTCGAATTTTTCTTTCTACCATGTATTATTTCTATTTATTGAAAACTTAAGTTTGGGGGGGTGAAAATATTCACTATTATATGTTCTCAATTAAAATATTTTCAAAAAATTTATAAATATGATTTTTGTGATAAAATTTGAATCATTTAACTATATTTAGATTTTATTTAAATATTGTAAGAGAATCAAAGAAATATTTTTGGTAATGAAAATTAATTTTGTAGGTTAAAATATTTAATATAAGGGAATAAGACTATACTTAACTATTTACAAGTAAAGAAAACTAAATTTTGAAATATTATGAATCTTAGAAATTTAGTCGAGAAAGAAAAGATTGAGACTCAATAATGTAAATACTATGAATTACATATAAGGTAACGAAATGCTTTAAGTTTCAATTTTAGGAAAAGAAGAGTAAGTTCAAAATTATTAAC
>CM040430.1:116349521-116610883 GCA_022702705.1 Papilionanthe hookeriana x Papilionanthe teres | reverse complement strand
TTTTTTGTGAAGAAATTAGCCTCAGGCAGTGGAGGAAATGGCTGGAGAGTGGTGGGCTTGAGCTTAGTGAGGTCTAGAGAAGCTCTGGAAGAAATATGACACAGTTTCCCCAAGGTTCAGTGCACTCTCTATATTTTGGTTGTATGAGGTGATGGCTAAATAGACAGGGAAAGGGTGTCCACCAAGGCTTCAATCTAGGTGAGCTTTGCTGCTTAGGTGGAGGGAAGAAATGTGCAAGTGGCCAATGGGGGTGATCTAGGTCAGGTATTTTCAATTTTTGGTTAAGGCTTGGCGCAGCTATCAGATTTGATGTTTTCCGGCAACTAGACCACCAGACCAGGCCAAGGTTGGTGGCTAGGGTTGTTAGGGGAGCCAAGGGAGTTCTTAACGGTGCTTAGTTGGGAGGTTTGATGGCTAGTGGCAAAGATCCCCTTGGCATAGTCATTTATGGGAAGAAATCCTCTAAATCAGCTCAATTAGGTTGTGTTAGGTGGATCTAGCTTGGTTTCTAGGGCTCAAATATTTGTTGTGGTGGTCATGGCTAGCTCAATTTGAGTGGGTTTGGTCAAATTTGGGGTTTGGGTTTGAACTTAGGCTTTTAGTTTGAACTTGGATCTATGTTGGGTTCGGGCTAAGACTTTGGTCAATTGATTGATCAATTTGATGTAGATGATTTTTATGAGGAATTTTGAAAAGGAATTAGGTGATTTTGAATTGATTGGGAGGTTCAATTTAGTAGAATTTAGCTCATGGTCAATTTCGGGGCATTTGGGTTAGACTTGGGTTTGGATTGGGCTAGAGCTTGGATTTGGTTCAATTGATGGTTCAAATTAGTCTAAGATATTGTGATGAAAAGTTTTGGATATCAATTGGGTAGAAATTGTGGAGTTAGGAAGTTCAATTTAGTGACATTTAGATTTTAGGGCAAAATTGGGGATTTTGACTTAGGTGGAGTTTGGGTGAGGTTTGAGTTTAGGTTAGGACCAATTAAGGGCTCACACTGATTGAGGGTAATGTTATGAGGAGTTTAGAATTTAAAATTGGAGGAGTTTGTTTGGTTATGGGGTTCAATTTGGTGGGATTTGGGAATTTGAGCAAATTTAGGGATATAAATTGGGCTTGAAATTTAGTTGAAATTGGTTCAATTGGGCTTGAATTTGGTTACAATTGGGATTAGATATGATTAATTTTGATATGGGTTTGAAATTGGGTAAGATTAAAGTCAATTTGGTGGAAATTGGGAATGATTTGGGCATTTTGGGCCTTTAAGAGCAATTTGGAGATTTTGGTCAAAATGAGTTAATTTGGTCAAATTGGACTTGATGGATTGGTTCAATTGATTTTAGGGATATTTGGAGTGATTTTTGGAGATTTTGGGAATTTTTCGAGTTTGGAGGGCATTTTGGTATTTTTTGGTATTTTGGGAATATTGAGGTATTTTGGGCAATTGGAGTGGTTTGGGATGATTTGAAATGATTTTTGAAGAGAATTTGAGAATTTGGGCAATTTTGGGAAATTTTAGAAAAATTAGGGTTTATGGGTATTTTGGTAATTTGGGAAAAGTTTGGGGCTAAGAGTTCAAAGTTAGGAATTTGGAAAAATTGAGACTAATTGGGAATTAATCATGTGGTCACCCTATTTGAGACATGTACCAAGGAAAGTCCCATTTTGAATCCTCCATGTGTTGGACCTAGCCAAACCCTAGCCTAGGGCTAAGGGCTTGGGGGACCACCCACATGAGCTTCCAAAAAAATGGGGAACCAGGCTAAGGGTGACTGGCTTAGGGTTTAGGTTGTGAGTGAAAGTATGGGGTTGTATGTGTGTGTGCAGGACTGACCAAAGCCACACCACTTGGGTTTAACACTAAGGCCAAGCAATCCTATGAGAATCCCTTCTTGAATTCCCTCGCATTTGGCCCCAACCTATTAGTGCTAGAGGTTAGTATCAAAAATTTGGAGCTCTAAGAAGAGTAAAGAAGTGTTTAGAATTTCTAATGGGGTGGGGTTTCATCACTAGTCCTCTAGGATAGTCAATTTAAGTTTTATAGCTAGATCCTAAGCTTTTAAAGAAGAAACTATACCTCACCAAAAAAGGGGTCAACAATAGTTAGAAATACTACTTTTTTTTTTACTTAATGTTATACCATGGTTTTGAGCTTTCTATGCGAGTAAAGTCAAATTTTTGAGATGTTCAGTGATGGTTTAACTAAATATTAAAATATTGTTTACATATATAAGAAAAAAATGTGATAGTTCATTAAAAATGGTGTCCATTCTTCGTTGAATTATTTGTGGGGCATTTTTTAGCTCAAAAGGCATTACATTTCATTGTAATGTCCCTGAGGTGTACTAAATGCAGTATATTCATGACTATTTGGATGCATCTTTATTTTTCAAAATCCTGACTTACAATCTAACTTGGAGAACCATTTTGCTTTCTTAATATGATTTATTAGTACTTCTTTATTTGGTAAAAAAATAGCCATTGAATTTTGTATTATTTTTTAGTTTTTGTAATTGATTACTAATTGTGCTTTTCCTCTTATTTGCTCGACATGATTTCATACTATAAAGGTTGGACTGCTATGTGGACTGTTGCTGGGCTCTATTAATTTAAAATCTAATAATTCTTTAATTTGGATTTGAAATTCGTTCTTATCTTCAAAAGTGTATTTCATGGGTCATATTCTTATAATAAGTGATGGGTTGATTGGTTCAATTGTAGCTACAGGCTTGTCCGTCTTCCAGAATTGTAATGGATTTTCGGAGAATGTTTGTTTAAATAACGAACTTGCAAAAGATCATAGTTCATTAAGTTTAGAAAGGTTATTTTTTTCATACTTGGATTGTTATTAAATAGATATAACTCTTGGTTGTTATATATATGTTGAGATAGTTGTTGATTTTTTGGATTTCTAGTAACAATTTTGTGTTTTTTTGATAGGTTGAAAGGGATAGTGGTAACATATTTCAATTGTTCCTAATTTAGCAGGGAATTCAGAGTTATGTAACTCCACTAGTTCTCTTCCCAGCATTTAGCAACTTTCAAGTTCATATTAGTACCCTCCTTGTGAAGATGGTTCAGCTTTCAATCCCTAGTTATCGGGCCAGAAGTTAATTTTTCTCTCACCAAGCTCCCAAATAAATGATTTTTCTGCTTTATCTCTTATTTTCAGTAGATTGCTCCAAATTTTAGAGTCTCCCAGTCTTCTAGTAACAATAATAGGATGCTTATCTTTTCAGTATTTTCCCATTAAGAACTTTGGCCAAAGAGGTCCTTGTTGTCTGAATCTAATCCAAATTTTGCAAAAATTAATATGGCTCGGCTGTTGGAATCCCTTAAAACCCAAGCCCCAGTATGTAGAGGTTTACAGACTTCCTACCTACTTACCCAATTCATCTATTTTCTTTAGCCATACCATAGAAATCTATTGAAGCTTCTCTCAATTATCAGCTGTGTGCTCTTCTTCATATTGACCATCTGCATAATATAAGAAGGGAATATTGTAAGAATGCTCTGCAACAATCTAATCCTTCCCTCATTAGACAAAAAGGAGGATGTCCAGTAATTTATTTGGCTATTAATTTTATCTATGACATCTTCATAATGAGTCTGCCTTTTCTTTCCTTTTAGCAGCTGCAAACCCAGTATTTTAGTGGAAGATCACAATAGTTGAAGTCAGTGAAGCTTATGATCCAGTGTTTAATATGAGCCTTGACCACCTCACCAAGGATAATGTTGTACTTATTTTTGTTCCAGTACATTGCTGATTTTATCTAAAATTTCATAAGAGTATTGAATATTTTCCTAATAAATTTGTTTGAATTTTAATTCTCTTATTGTGTCATTAATTATTATTATTATTATTATTATTATTATTATCACTAATATTCTTCCCACGTTGAGATGCACCCAGTAGCATCTAGTTTGGATACAAACATGCTCTTTTGAACCACCTCAATATTCTGGGCACACTTGTGTTGTTCGTTTCAGTTCAAAAAGAGAGTTTTTATGTGAGTAAAGAATTCATGTACAAAAAGTATTACATGTACAAAATTGTCGGTGCTAATCCTAGATTCTGCAATAATAGTAGAATATATGAAAGTATTAGGAGGTTGCTTAGCACATCTAGGGTTAAGGGCAAAATTGGTGATGTTTGTTAGATAAATGATCATTTCTTGTGTTTTCTATTTCTTGAAAAGGCATAATGGTAAATTTTTTGAAATAAAAATAAATTTCTCGTGTTTTCTATTACTTGAAAGGGCATAAGGGGTAAATTTTTTGAAATAAAAGATAATTTCTTGTGTTTTTTTATCACTTGAAAATTATAAAAAGCTTTATTTATTGCTCAAGGATCCATAAGTTCAACTTCATTTCTAATTTCATGGATTAAGCCTATTAAATTTTTTTTATTTGACAGTCTTAATTTTTAAAATGTTTTTGGCCAAAAGTTCTATATAAATTTTAAAGTAATGACTTACATTGTTTAAGTGAGATGATTATGTTGGCATTCTAAAGATATTAACCTGTGATTGCCTTTAGGGCCATGAAATTAATATTTGAATATGAGAAGCAATATATATATATATATATATATATATATATATATATATATATATATATATATATAAGGTTTATGAAAATTATTGCATGTTATGCATATTTTAAAATTGATATAGTTTTTTAGAATATGTCTTACATATTGATCACTTGCTTCATAAACAAAAAAAGAAAGAGTGAATTTATGCTCATTGGTGTTTCTAAAAATTATATTGACACTCAAAATACTAATAAAACTTAGAACTAAAAAAGTTGCTCAACAGAGTTAGGCTGATGATAAAAAAAAATATAATAATATTTAAGTAATGATAATGTCTTATAATAATATTTATCTTATCTCAATGATATTTATAATTATTCAAGTAAAAATTAATATATATTTTTACTAGATTAACAATAGGTTGAGATATACATATTTAATATTTATGTTAAGAAAAAAAGTGATGTTGTATGAAGAGCATGCTAGGCTAACCTTAAGAAGCAAGGTAAAGAAGAGAATTTCTTATAGATAAAATCTTAATATTAGAGACCAATTGAGGTTGTCACGTTGATATTAATATTTTTATGTGTTAGTATTCTACAAGAATTATGAGATTTTATCGTATAAATATTGAAACACTTAAATTATGAGAGTACATAATCAAATACCCAATTTCATCTTGCTATAGCCAACTAGTGCCCATTTGAAGTGGTGGTTACATATGGGTAACTACCTCTCCTTTCTTTGCCACTCATTTTGACCAACCAATCTCATTCTCTTTCTCTTCATAATTTTAAAATTTATTCAAGACTTTGCAAGTAGTTTGCTAGTGAAATAGAATTTTAATTTTATTTTGCCAAAAACTTCAGTGTCTTGCTTATGGAAATAGGCAAGTTGGTCGATTCCTTCAAAAGGCTTGAACAATATTTAATTATTTGTACAGTAATCATCCATTATATCCCTCAGCATACTGTAACCAATCTCACCCCATTCTACCAAAAAAACAAAAACTATGCAAAATTCTGCATAAAGATCTCGACCAAATATGAAAATCTAAACTCGGTCCTATGGTATCATCACTTGGTCTTACTCTTCATAGAATATTCTACCTCACTGGCCAATCCACAAAACACCTAATCGAATACTATTAGCTCTTAAGTTTGGCCTTGACCAACCATTCATACCACCATTCCACGCCTTCACTTCCACCATTCATCCACCAATATGCCAAGGGTTCCCACTCCTTAACAGCCTTCCACCAACAACACTTGGAAGCCATGAAAATTTACAAACAAAGTACATTGATATTTTGATCATTGCAACATCAAAGCTCTAAAGATTAAAACACTTTACCTCCGATATTGATAGTCGATAAACAAACCATTAGTTTCCACAGAGATATTGGACATTAGTATTGATTGATGTGTCTCCATAGATCTTAAGCTAATATGCTGGTGTAACTCTAGAACAATTATCTTGTTATATTATTATAGCTAACAGATCATGAAAACATGAACCTACAGTCTTAATAAATTGGCCAACACAAATGTAATACCAACTATCCTTCAGGATGTAATATATATTAATTTGTTGGGTTTATATCAAACTGCAGCATATAAGTTGGGGGCCTTAGCGCACAATTCTTTTATGTATTTACATATCTAACATCTGAACGTTCATATTTATATGCATATCACTCAAATTTTTATCACATAAAAAATACTACAGTCACTGTCTTTTTAATAAAAAAATACACATTTTTATGCAGAGATTTATGACACCAAATATTATAACTTAGTAATTATAAATATCAAACTTCTGATGTTTGGTAAATAAATACATAAAAATAGTGGTGTGTTTGTTAATTTCCCAATAAATTATAATTGGTTTGCCACCACAGCTACAACAACAACAAAGCCTTAATCCCACTAAGTGGGGTTTGCTACATGAATCCTTTTTCTCCATTGCATCCTCTTTAGTGTCATACTTTCATTTAATTCTAAATAATTAAGATCATCATTTATACAATAAGCCCAAGGCTTCCTAGCTCTACCACTGCCTTTCTTAACAAAAGTTAAATCTAAAACATGTACCATCCTAATCGGATCATCAGATGGTTTACGTTTAATGTGACCAAACCGTCTAAGACGACTCTCTAATTTTTTCCGTCACCGGACCTACAACAACCCTATCACATATATATTCATTTCACATTTTTGTCTTTTTAAGTGTAAAGCCACTCATCCACCTAATCATTCTCATCTCGGCAACACTTGATATCAAGCTTCTCTTTTAAAGGCCAAGATTCAGCACCATAGAGCATTGCAAGTCTCACCACCACCTTATAAAATTTTCCTTTCAGTCTAATTGGTCCATTTCTATCACGCGAGGCCCGAAGCATTCCACCACTTCAACCTACCAACTTGAATTCTACTATTAACATCCTCATTTATATCACCATCACTTTGAAAAATAAACCCGAGATATCACCACAGCTAAACGAACAAAATCAGATAAAAACCAATTTGATTTGCCTAGGTTTTTGGGTGTTCAGTTACAGTATATTCATCGAATTCCAAGCTCAGTTCAAAATTTTAACTCCTATGATCGAATAATGAGACGGGCTTTAAACAAACGAATGCGTTAAAAATCAGGAACACAGTCGATACAAATGACCTGTTGGTAGCCAAAAAGTAAGTTATTATACACGGCATAACTCAATTTGGGTCACTAACAAATATTAACGCATCATTTTTAAAGATCAAAATAAGCTAAATTCTAATTTATAGCCAATATATTTAAATGAGTAATTAGTTCATTTACAACCCACCAAAATCCACATACTAAATGACAGATGAAGGTAATCTAAAGCTGCACAAAAGCTATTTGTATAGGAGAAGCTGCTTCCACTGTTCAAATTTTACCTTGTTGACAGACAAGCAGACTTGAAGCCAAAAGAAGGAAAAAAGGGGGATTTGAAGCTTTTTTTTCATCCATATAGATTTATCTAACATAAGACTGAGTTCACTCTTCGACTTCCACATTAACCAACTCATACTCAACCAAGGATAAGTTGTTATCCTCCTTAACAGTGAAGCTGGCAGGTTCAGTGACCTCAACGCGTCCCCATTTGTCTACAGCCAGCCTCATTGATCCCTTGAACATATCAATTTTTGCATTGCGGACAATAACTGTGGCATCAGGCTTCATCAAGTCAACTGTAAACAGGCAATCAAAGTCAATAAAAGTTGTTATATGAAATCACATTATGGTATAATATATAGTTTCTCTTGAGAACATAAAGGTTATTTGATATTGTATGCTGATAACAACCAACCTTTCAACAACGTACTTCAATTTTTTGTTTGGCAAGCAGAAAATTAAATGATGACTTATTCAAACTTTGATGTGGAAAGATGCAGAAAATGATGATGATTTAGTAATAGATTAGAACAGAGCAGCACCAGTCCTATGGGACAACGTAAGGTGTCTAGCTCAATAGAAAGGCATTCATTCATCAAACTTGACTCTCAGATAGAATGTATGGTTTTCATTCTTCAAGTGAATTTTCAAAAAATCAGAACCTATAAGTACGTAAGCTTTTTGGTCCGCGGGTAGGTAGGAATTCTTGGCTAATGGCCATAGTTCGGAACGTCTGGGAAAAAGAAAAACCCATGATGTTACTGGAAAGAAAATGATGTACTATGCCAAAATAATAATAATAATGATAATTGATAAAATAAAATAAAAGCAGTATTCTATCTTCTAGATCAAAGTGGTTGGAAATAAGGAAGAATGAAGGAAACGAATCAGTAATGGCAATCAATCTAAAATGCGCATATCATATTAAAACATCAAGAATAAGGCCAAGCAGGTAATATTAGAGAACATAAATTTCTCTCAAATTAATAGTATGATTTGATTGAGAAGAACAAGGATGATATAAGGAAAATAACGATATATATGGGCCCGGCCAACCGGTTAAGCATTTAGTGAAAATTTAAAAGACCAAAACGGTAGTAGCATAGACTACTCAGATTTGTGGTACGTGAATCAACCCAGAAGGCAATTCAGCATTCTTCATGCTGAAATCAGAATAATAACTTATAATACAACTAAATATCAAAGCCACGGGTATACTAATATGTCAATAAAAAAGGTGATCATAAATCCATGCATCAGTGTGATAAAAAACAAGACTGCAAAGTTCAACAGCGAAATTTTATAAATAAAAAAAAATATATGAAACATGTCAACGGCCCAAGCAAAGTTAAAATTAAATTAACCAAGTAAAACAAGAGCATAGACTACACAGACTTGACAAATGATAATACGTCAAAAGGAAAAAAAGATTGAAAAGGTCTGCATAGGTGTAGATAATGAACAGAATATAATGGTACAAATGTATATAAAATAATCCAATCCAATATACATTTCCGTATAGTGATATATGAAAAGTCTGCTGTGCCATTGAATTCGAGCTTTTAATTTAATATTTAAGTAGATATTTCCAAATCTTTCTCCTACACATCATAAAGCTCAAGATGTTTTGAAACCCCAATCAGACTGGCTGGTTCAAATAGGAACCTAAGTTCGATAACATTTAAAAGATGTTAATCAACCTGCCCATATGTAACTTGGAGACCAGCTCTTACTAGTTCGTTGCAGGATTTTGCTAATTTCCGGGGAGGATTTCAATATTTTTCCATAGAAAATTAAATTATAACTGATTTTATTGTAATCATTTGTTTATGCATGCATTTACTACTTGAGAGTTAGGTAGGTACATTTAAGATGGGAATGAACTATTCCAAACTATTTTTAGGATCTAATTAATGTCATGATTGAACAATTCTAACGGACAGGTATCGATTTAACCAATCAACTAGTGATAAGTTAGTCAAATAAGTTCAACAACTAGTCTTAAGTCTCTAAACATGCATCAAATCTTCTAATAACTATATTTGAATGCCAGAAGGTTTGCAACATGAATAGAAGAGAGCTAATTCCATTTGAATCCCAAATTGACAAGCAATCTGAAAGTTCGACAATATTTTGAGTTCTACAACATGTCTCGGATCTTCTAATAAGACCATTAGATTCCTAAAAAGGTTGCAGCAAGAAATAATAGACGATTAACAAAGACAAAATGTAAGAATGAACTAATTCAAGCTACTTTCAAGTGACTATAGTATGTGAGAACAAATATATAAAGTAAACTATAGTTTTGGCTAAAAAATGCAGTTCCAAAAAATCTATAAAATGGGAAAAAAAGACTATAGTTGTGATATGTCATCAATAAATTTTAACATCTAGAACAAAACTCGAGGCATCTGGCATGAACCTTGAGGCATTTTATAGGCCAAAAATGTTCAAACTCAAATTTAAAATCATCCAAAACTCCGATTTCAGCAAACTTATAGTCAAACTGACTAACTCTAAGAGACGAACCCAAGGACGCCAAAATGATCAAATATGGGTCAAATCAAGCCCAGATCAAGCCGTAAAATCAATTTTGGAAGCTTTGGGTGGTCAATCGGAGGGTTTTCAAAATCTGACAAGTTTATAGTTAAATCGGGCATCTCAATGAGTTGAATCTAACGAACCTAAGATCACTCTAACATCATTAAAGCATTCAAATATCCACAACATGACATCCGATCAAGAAAATCGCTCTAAGTCGTCCTGGAATGGTCCAAATTCTTGTGTTATCAATAGGTGATGTTGCACCCAAAATCTAAAAATAGAGCCCTAATCCCTTCATTAGGGGGGGGGGGGGACCAAGATTTGGAGTCGGACCGGTAAGAGTCGATTTTTAGAGCTACCTTGAGCCTTAACCCGACCAACACTTCTTGCTCTCGCAGTCGCCAACCGATGTAGACCACCATCGGTCGCCTCCTGCTCGGCACCATCGGTGGACCTTGTAGAGTACTGAAGTATGTTACAACAAAGCACCTTACAAATTCATAACATATTTTATGGTGTAACAACACACTAAAATAGTGTAACAACACACCCTGATATACACCCAATATAGGGTAACGGATAACGACGTATTAATGATCCGACGATAGCTCCCAATGGCTTACGATATTCGTACTCAGGATATGACAACTCTCCGAACTCATGAAAATTTCTCCTCGCATACAGCATTAGTCACCAACTTACACAATTAACGCTCTCTACTACGGCCTTTGTAGCCTACCACCGTTTTTGAAGCTACCAACAACAGCTTATAAGGTCCACTACTACCACAGCTTTCAACAACGGTCTTTACAGCAAGCTGAGGCTATTAGAGCCACTAAGAGCTACATCTGTTGTATAGCCCAATCACAGCTACAAAGCCAGGCCACTATTGTACTTTTGTAATTTCATCTTCCCTATCTCAGAAGAAGAGTAGATCTGTGTACTCACATTTACATAGTGGATTACTTCGACTGAACTGTGCCCCGTGATTTTTTCCCTCTTTAATCTATTATTTGTTTGTGTTAAATTTTCGAACAACACTGAAACGCTAAATATTATTCTACTGTTGTAAATCTTCTGGTATGCAACAAATTGCACCATATGTGAGAAGCAATGTCCTGTTCGACACAATCATCAAGTATCAAACTCCCAATAAAGACTTTGTTTGCCAATGATACACATCACAATACTCGCAAAGAATTGTCAAAAGCCTCTCACCCTTGGTTCCGTCAAAAGGAATAAATGTCTCAAAAAGATGACTTTTAAAGCATTTTCAGGCTGAAAGATCGTTCACATTAATGCCCCCGGAATAATTGTATTAGGGCGGTCATTCCACATCTCCTTCAGACATCAAAGTCTACAAGAGACATTTCCAGGCTAGAGGGCAGCATTCACTGCAAACTCGAAAGTTTACATCAACGTCTTGAGCACGATTGTGATGGGGCAGTCTTCCTGCATCATATCCAAACATCAAATCTACAAGAACCAATTTCAGGTTGGGAGGTGAGGCAAGCTTTAATGCAGTCTCGAAAGGATTTTCGTGTCAACGCCCCAGACACGATAAATGGTGGGGGTACTCATTATGTGTTTCATTTTAACATCAAATCTACAAGAACCAACTCCATATCGAGGGGGCATTTTTCTCTATAGTTTGAGAGGACACACGTGTCAACATCTTAACATCAATCACTGACCTGATAAATCTGGTCAAAGAGCGCTTACTCAGTGTCGCCCCCCCCCCCCAAACAATCATGCTAGAGTCTTTTATCAGCTCGATCAAGAAGTTGATCTCTTCAAGACTTGACACATGAACTGATTTAAAAGCTCGCGAGGACAACGGCCCCACTAGGTGACAACAAACTCAAAAGCAACAACAAAAAAATTACAAATCATTATCACAGTCATATTTCCAGGAAAAAAGTTTGATCCATTTGGACCCGCGCCTACCTTGAGAAATGCAGAGCATCTCTAGCATCTCATTTTGAGCTTAAACGATTTCAAACATACTTGATTTGACCTCTTTCATAATAGGCTACGATCGAAAAACGGAAGCTTTGGCTATCATCCTTCGATAAATAAAAAAGTCTTGGTGAATTTCATTCGACTTTGTCCATATAAGGTTAATGGCATCGAGCATCTCCAACTATACAAACTAGGACGGGTCTTACATCATTCGTGAATTAAAATCAATTTCTTCTACTACAGGCTACAACCATCAAGCAAAATGATTAAACAGCCTAGAAAAAGTAGAACTTTCTTAGTGGAAGACAATCTTCACTTGTATCCCTTGAAGCCATGCACATGAAGAAGTCTCGAAGGAAAGCCAGTTTTGGGCAAAGTCCTCAGTAAAAAAACTCTGGGAGCAAGTGGTTGACAATGTCTCCACTCAAAAATCTCATAAGGTCATAACTTTAAAATGTATAAATATATCAAAAACCTCAGAAGAATACAAGCCACATAAGATACAGGTACATTAAAAATCTCATAAAGATATAAACCTCAAAAGGTAAAGATACACCTAAAAAACTCGAAAGACAGCATCAAAAGACATAAGACTCAAAAGAGTTTGATGTCACTATGCTCCTATTGCAAAGATGGGGCACCCATAAGTTGGGTGCTAGCAACCCAGAAGTCGTGCGACAACAGTCCAAAAAATGGGAGACAACATCCTATAACAGCCCAAGAGATGGGGCAAACAAAGCCCAGGAGTGGCAAAAGTAGTCTCAAAACCATTTTAAACAATTTTTACTACATCAAGCAGGCCCAAAGATGTACAAGTAAATATAATATTATATAATGCAGAAGAAAGTTGTAGCAACAAGAACACTATCACTATGTACAAATTCCACATCAAGCAACTGAAAAGCCACAAAGGCCAATGCACACTAGCATAAAAGCTACAATACGTCATCAGAAGAAAAGACACAAATCCACTACAACATCCTCCTAATTGTCACGAGGACGCTCCTATAAGCCACACTCAGCTTCTCCCCTTTGCGAGCGAAAAATGAAACTTTTGGACGTCTAGCCAAAGGTCAGGTCACCACTGTCATTTGCAATCTGAAGATGAATAATATGGATGCCTTACCAAAAACTTTGATTGAATTCTTCTGCACATGGGGTCCGCAACTTTATATTCCCCTCTTTAAAAGCCACCGTCCTCGATTAAAAAGCCTGTAAAGTCTTGACAATTTGATCGATGGTTTATTCACCTTCTTGTGCTCGCTAAAGAAGTGATTGATCTTAACAAGCTCAATCTCCCATGCCCTGGAAGAAAAAGTAAACTAATCTTTTCTGATATTTCTGCCAACTTTCAGGGGGACATGAATCTCTAGACAACAGCATTTTGAAACATGAAAAATCTCTTCCAAAAGGGGTAACAGCGACACAAAAAATCAACTCCATAAAGCACAACAGCAAGAATAATCCCCTCAAAAAAGTGCAACAATGGCATGGAAAAGCTCCTCCGGTATTGCGCAATAGTAGCGTAAAAAGTGGCACAACAGCAGACCAAGGGAACTTCGAGTATGGCGTAATAGTAAGCAAAGGGAACTCCGAGTGTGGCGCAACACAGGACAAGGGAACTACAGGGTGCCACAATAGCAGGCCAAGGGAAACTCATAGGTGGCACAACAGCAGATCAGGGGAATTTCAAGGACTGCACAATAGCAGGCCAATAGGCTTATAACACTTCAGCAACTGTGCCCTCTCCTCTTACTTTCACTCCCATTTATAGGCAAAAAAACTAAGAAAATGCCAAAAGAAAATTTGGCCAAAATCTGAGTTTTCACACAACGGCGCGCACAAGCCATCTAATTTTGCACAATCGGACAATCATACAACTCAATCTGCATGGAACAATGTGGTTCGCACGTTCGAGCATGGAAAAATCCAAGTTCCACAGTCCCAATCGTCTGGTTCTTGTAGCAGTCATCCCACCGTCCATGATGTCCCCGTACGCTCGCTCGGTAGAGCAGCCATCATCATCTGATCCCACTCTCAGAGATCGTTGATCCCTGTCGTCGGCTTGTCAGCGGCCTGTCATCTCGCTTGCTCTGTTACCAGTGATCCTGCACCAGCAGCAGTCGCCGTTAAGAATCCAAAATTTTCTTACTATTCAAATTTTTTTCTCTGATTTCATTATCCTGGTAATTTTCGGACAAGCACCTGAAATCAGGAGCAGCTGATATGTCATCAAAAAATTTTGAATTCTAGCACTAATCTTGAGGCGTCTGAGACAAATCTCAATGCATTTTTGGGGCTAGAAATACTCAAACTTGAATTTAAAATAATCCAAAACACTTATCAAGACCTGATCTGAGGCTTGGAATTAACCAAAGCGGGTACAGACGGTCAGACAGTGGAAATTAAATTTTTCAATAACTAACATTTTGATAATGAAAGAGCCACTATAAAAGAATGAATTAAATTAAAACAGTTAAAATATTACCTCATTTCTAGTTGTCCTCTTCGCCTATAGATATTTTCTTTGTTATTGTTCATCTTTTAATCAAATAAATTAAACCTGAAAAATTAATTTAAAACGGTAAATTAAATAGAGCTAGTAAATACTTATACTATTAAACTACAGTAATTCAATAAAAAATAAGACAATATGCATGTTGATTAAATTGTGTAAAAATATAAGAGCATTTGAGAATTTATACTATCCAACATGATCAATCAAGGGTAATTCAAAATAATTAGTATGCATCTTATATCATTCATAATCAATATGTTTTAATCTGTATATAACCTTCACATGAGCACCGTCTAAAAATTGTACAATTTTGGTACTTTAATATCAATATCAATATCATTTTTTATTTACGTGCATACGTATTTTAACGTTCCCACACTAATAGCATAAAAATTTGACTACATAGTCAAACATGCACAAAAAACCATTCAAAAATAATAAATCTCATTTTTATTTTTGTTTTATTGAATTATGTATTTAAATGACATGCAAATATCACTGACGTACACTCAATATGATCAATTGAACTTAAAGAGCTAGTTAAATCTATATAAGCAAGATATAGAATAAATCAAATTTAAATCAAATATTACTATAATTTAAAAATAAGCACTCACCTGCTTAGTTGGCTTGCCACATCGATTCCCTAACTCGTGACCTTCTAGGCCCAAAATGTTGTTCAACTTTTTTTTTTTTTTTTGGAAAGGGCCGTAGGCCTATTGCATTGAAATTAAAAGAGGGGTACAAAGAGTAATATAAGATGGCCCAAACAAGATTGAGCACATCCCATAAAACCAAAAAGTAAAATAGTAGCTCTATCCGAGCGATACTAAGATACAACACAAAAACTAACGACTAAAGAGACAAGTGTTCCTGCGCTTCCCCCCGCCCTTAGCGGTAAAAACAAAGCTCTAACTCGCATTCCGAAGCAGCTTCCCCAATACTGGGGAAACCGTACTATCGTCCATAATATTTCCAAAGGGATAAGTGCTCCCCGCTTTCTTCTTCCTCCGGAGGTAAACCACTTGTCATTCTTCTTCGCAGACCGGAGATATGCTTTAGCTGGCAACAAGCATCGCTTCACCTCCAGTGGGATAGTGCTCCCCCGAAGATATGGGTCTTCCGTAGTGGGTGGAGAACCGGAGGAGAAATCGTGGCCCCCTTTCATGGGGAGACGATGATCCGTAGTCATAGGAACGTGCATGAGCGTAAGGCGATACGTAGTCAAATTTTGGATCGAATATTAATATCCACATGAGCGTGTGTCTCTTCCCTGTCTTCTGGCCATATCACGGCGGGGAGTCCGCTCTCTCTCGTAATAAATGCGGCACTAACGCGAAAGCATGGCACTGCTCCAAGTAGGAGGCAGAGCGATGACCTCATCCCGACTATCGATGGGAACCGTCCGTCGCTCCTCCACAAGTCGAGCCAACTCAATCCGATCCGCAACAACATGCGGTATCTCCGAAGCGGAGGGAAGCGGGACATTCGACGCAGTAATATGTGGTCCAAGAAGATTGGCACGTGGAGGTTCGAGGCTCGGATTCAGCTAGTAACACCGATGGGGAGTGTCCAAACATACGACAATGCAGGCACAGAAAGAGAGCACATGTTCTAATCTTCACGGGCTGCGAATCCCCGATGTCGTGTGCTAATCCGCAACTCTCTCTGAAAAGCGTAGCGCGATGTCTCGTTCTATCGCATTCTCGCCTCGAAGGGCGCGTCGATGTCTCCGTGGGCGGGTCGGATTGCAGTGGAGTGTCGTAGACCTTTGCGAGTGCAAAAAGAAGCTCCCGATCGTAGAGGTATACCGCGTATCCGGGAAGCGCAACCGGACGGAGATGATGGCAGTGCTCTGCATGGATGGTCAAAATCCACCGTCCATTTCAGCACCTTCATCACCCGATTGTCGATGCGAAGTGTTCTTCTAGCAAACACCTGAGTATAATCTCCATCATCTGTCAGTTGGATGAGAACATGTCAACCATCCAGTCTTCCAATCTTCCAGCTTCCAATCAGCTTCATCTCGCTTCAAATTCCCTACGGATCAGTTCGAGTTTTGGATTACCGTAGAGGATTTGCCAACTAGAACAAACGGCAGTGCAGGCAAGCAGGATGAAGATCTCTTCCTCGCAAGAAAGATGGCGTAGCTTGTCGTCTTTACGGGATGTTTTTGTGAATCTCGATTCAACTCCTCGCGCGAATGCATCGTGAAATCGTTGCGGAAACATGTCGGAAAGTGAAGGAGCGCCGGCGGCTTATCGCCGGTGAGGGCGTCGCGCGTAAGAACGACCCGAAGCCATTTCGGCGACTACGCAAGCTCGTGCGCAAATCCCGTCAAGCTTGCCGGCAGGATCACAAACCCCGAGACCCCGAACAGCCAGGAGACGCAGGGAAGCGATCTTGTAAGCGTTGAACCCGTGTCGAGCGTAGCGAACACTTCGCCCACTAGCAAGCGCATGGCCGACGACGCAAGCAATCGAGAAGCTTCGAGCAGGACTCTGGCAGAGCTGCAGATTGAATGCGTCGCAGACACGAACCAGACCTTCCGCAGACGCAGCAGACGAGAAGGCTCGAAAACAGTCCGCGAGCTCCTCAACTAGCCAGAGTCAATGACAAAGAGCAGCGAATGATGACGCCGGAGAAGACGCGAGGATCAGAATCCGTGGAGCAGGCCTTAAGGTTCGCCATGCGGCTAAACCCTAGCGGAACGGGAGCGGGGGCGGGTGTGGGACGACGACATATGTTGTTCAACTTAAATTGATATTAAACATTCACATTTTTATTAAATATTAATTCTAAATCAAGTAAATTAAACTTTAATTAAAACATACATTATCTTTCAAAATGATTCGATCCACGATCTTGCACCCGTATCTCCCTTAATTGCATCTTGAATTCAGACACATCTACTTTTAACAATTAAAGAATAAATTTGAATATACATATAAAATTCATTAATTAAATTAATTAAAATAGTACAACCTCAACTTGCTTCAACTCGCAGATTTTAGTTTCACTAGACTTTCACTCTCCATTTCACACCCCCGACTCTTCTTTGCCTCTTAAAGTTTGTGTCACTATAGACCCTCCAATTCAGGGCGTTATAGCTTCTACCCCGTTACAAGTAATTTCTATTAATGCATTATTTAAATAAATATATACTCAAACACACACATTCATATACACATATTATCATAATTTATATAACAATATATCAATTAAATTATTAATTTAAACTCCACGCATGAGTTCCCTCCACCACGCATGAAGGGACCTCCTTCCCCTCCAGTTTTTGCACACGAGCACCACACACAGAGAACTTGTCTCATCCCTCCTCTGCAGACCGCGCGATAAATCAAGAACTTGCCTCCTCCTTCCTCTGCAAGCCGCATCCTCCTTCTTCGAGCAAAGACGACAGGGAGAAGCCATAGCCTCCTTCCTTTTGCTCGTGAGAACCGTTCGAGCCATCCACGTAACCAATCATGTTTCCACTTCTTCCTCCTTTCCTTTGTTGCTCACAAGACTTGACAGGGCCCGCTCAAGCCTTCTTCCTTTCGGTTTGATCGTGAACAGTGGAGGAAAAAGATGCGCTAGGTGAGTCGCTCGTCTCCTCCTTCCTTCTTCTCCTTCCTCTTCTTCTCCTTCAACTTCCTCCTCCTAGGGCATAGTTTCTCCTCTATCTAAGTGTCTATTTTTCACTCTCCCTCTATCTCTCTCGCTATCTATTTCAATAATTTAATTTATGCTCTTTTTGAAATGAACATGCAAGTCCTAAAAACAAAACGGAGAGGTGTCTATCCACATGTCTATTCAATTATGAATTCTACTTTTAATTTTTTACTGGTTATTACAACTCTATTTCAAGAAAGATGCAATAATTGATCGGCTCGATGAGACAAACTCAATGAAGCCCAATTTGATCTAATTCGAGTTAAATCAAGCCTGGATCAAGTAGTTAAACCATATTTGAAAGCTTTTGGTGGTCAATTGGAGCGTCAAATGGATCCAAATTTGACAAGCTTATAATTTAATCAAGTGACTCGAAGAGATGAATCCAACGAGCCTCAGATCACTCCAATCTGACATCATTAAAGCACTAAAATATTCACAAAAATCATCCAATCAAAAGAATTGCCTTGGGTCGTCTAATAGGGTGGTCCTAATTAAGGGTGTAAACAAACCGAACACGAACGAACAGAGTTAGTGTTCGTGTTCGAAATGTTCGAACACATCCTTGTTCGTGTTTGGTTCGTTTAGCAATCCGAACGAAAAAAAAATTGTTCGTGTTCGTCTCGTTTGTTTATCGAACGAATCGAACACGAACTTCCTGGCGAACCGAACACGAATCGTTCGCAAACAACGAGCTTTTTCGATGTACTCTAACTTCGATAAGCATACTTCCTCAAAATGAAGCAAATCGATCGTATTTCGTACACATCGTATAATCTATACTTCCACAAAACGAAGCAAACCGAATAAGTGCGTTTAGTGTTTCATTTTAATATATAAGTATAATATATTAATTATAATATTATAATATTTATATTAATATAATTAATACTATAATATTATTATTGTTATTAATAATTTATTATATAATATAATTTATGGAAGTTTAATTATTTAAAATATGATAAATTTTTATAATATATAATTATTTTTAAAATATCATAAATTTTTTATCTATAATTATTTTAAATTATTTTATATTTCGAACAATAACGAACCGAACACGAACGAACATATCACTGTTCGTGTTGGGTTCGTTTAACAAACCGAACGAAAAAATCGTCCGTGTTCGTCTCATTTCGCTTATCGAACGAATCGAACACGAACTTCTTGGCGAACCGAACACGAACTGTTCGCGAACAACAAGCTTTTTTGATAGCCCTAGTCCCAATTCATGTTTTATTTACAGGAGATTTCACTCCCAACCAAATCTATAAATAGAGCCATATTCCTTACATGAAAGTGGGGAAGACCTAGATGTGGAGCTAGATCGAGAGGAGTTGAGTTCGAATGCTACTCTAAATCAAAGACCTGACGAGCACTTCCATCTACCACAACCACTGACCATTGTTGAGCTCTGCTCACCGGTCGTCATCGACCACCGTTGGTTGTCCCCTGCTCGTTGCCATTGATGGACCTTGCAGAGTAATGACACAAGTTACAACAAATCAACTTGTGGAGACATGATATACGTTTGAATCCAATGTATACGGGGTAACGAATAACATTGTATTAAAGATTTGACGATAGCTCTCGAAGGCAGCAGCTTACGACCTCTGTACTCATGATACGACGACTTTCTCCAATTTCTTGAAGTTCTCTCCTCGCAGCTTCCCCCTACAGCCTTGATGGCCAACTGACAATATTTTAGCTCTCCACGATGACTTTTGTGGCCCACCGACGTTCTAGAGACTACTAACCATTTATATGGCCAACTACTACTACAACTTTCAACTACGGCTTCTACGATAAATTGAGGTTATTACGCACCATCACAACATTTATTGTAGCCTAATCAAGATTGTAAAGGTGATATAATTATATTATTCATAATTCAAGAGAAGAGTGAACCTATTTACTCACAATTACATGGTAGATTACTTCAACAGAGCTAGAACGTGTGTTTTTTCTCTCTAGGTTATTTTCACATAAAAAGGTGGTGTCTGCTTCAGTTACTATTCTATTATTTGTATGCTAGATTTTTGTACTACGTTCAAACACTAATTTATTACTCTACCGCTGTGAATCTTCTAACATTCAACAAGTTAGATTATATTGTGAAGAATCTACTTATGAGATTTGTAATAGGAGATCTAGGTCATCACCCTTGAAATTTAATTTTCCTTTATCTCTTCATTTTAAATGCAAATAAGTTTCTGATTTTTTGTCATTATAATATAAAATACATTACATTTGCAAACAATTAAACGAAGTGAACCGACAAATGGATTACATTGTATATAATAAACAAGATGACGACAATGGGCAATCTTGTTTATTATCCTAGTCATTTTCGCAAGCTAATTCTTTAGATAGTTTTTGTATCACAATGATCATATGCTTATACATTATATATATATATATATATATATATATATATATATATATATAATCAAATACTACACATGAAAAAAATATTTGGATGGCAAAATTTGTAAAACTTTTGATGTACTAGAGATAAAGTATTGCTACCTATGACTATAAAAATAATAGACAAGATCATACGTGATAATGATCAATACCACGCCATAGACCAAAGCACAAAAGTCAACTTAGAACCATGGCACATACTGTACAGTGTACCCGCACCATTTTAATATAACATAAAATATTAAAAAATTCTGAATAAAAATACAGATAAATATGGCATAATGTTAAATTGAAAGATGCAACATCATAATAATAATAATTGCAAAAACAATAGGTAAATTTAAATGCTCAATGAATAACACCTCAATCATATAAAATTCAAAAATCTTCAGAGTTTGAAGCCATAAACTTTTCCTTTATCTCTTCATTTTATATGCAAATAAATTGATGATTTTTTGTATCAATGCCATAAAACACATTTGCAACTAGTCAACTAAATGAAGTGAAATGAAAGATTCTATTATATAAAATATACTTGATGATGGTAATTAGAGAACCCGTTCATCATTCTAGTCATTCCTGCAAACTACTTTTTAGATATTTTATTTATCATTAGGATCATATATCTATCTATCTATCTATGTGTGTGTGTGTGTGTGCCGCATACCTCAGCCTGTTGGTTGGCATCCTCGGTGTAAGACTCCTCGGGTTGGGGGTTCGAATCCCCTCTAGCACGTTGGCCTTAAGGAGTTAGTAATCAAATTGTTAGGCACATTAGGAGTGGTTGGAGGCTCGTGTAATAGCCTATGGTCATTCATTTTTTAATATATATATATATATATATATATATATAATCAAATAGTAGATATGCAAAAAAATTTAGATGGTAGAATTTGTAAAACATGCATATGATAGAGATAGAGTATTACTACCTATGACAATATAAAGATAACAGGAGAAGAGATATTACTATTTAAAATAATAATAATAATAATAATATAAAAAAAGAAACATAATATAAAAGAGATGCAAATTTCTTATATAAAGAAAACTCACTAAAGCCTTCATAGAAAGAAGCCACCAAACTTCACCTTACATTACCACCAAGCAACACCAATATGTGATTCAACCCAATATGATTTTTAGAAACGACTCGTTCCTTATTCATAAGCATAAAATTACAAATTATCAAATGATTTCATGGAGGTAAAAAGGTGTAATTTTTTTATGATTTGATAGCATAATTGGTTACTATCTTATTTAATTGAAGAGATCCTTGATTAAAACATCCAAGGGTTTCTTTTTTTTCTCTAATATTGGAGCCTTAATGTTGGGTAGAAAGTGAGGATCCGACATTCAATGTTGCTTCCAACAACAACAACAACAACAACAACAAGCCATTATGCCACTAAGAGAGGTTGAGTACATGAATCCTTTTTCTCTACTATGTTATATTGAGTATCATATTTCCATTTAATCTAATAAATTCATATCATTTTTCATACAATATGCCCATATCTTTTTAGGTCTACCTTCACCTTTCTTAGCATAAGTAAAACTGAAAACATCTACTCTCCTAACAGGGTCATCAGATGGTTGAAGATTAATGTGAGGCGAACTTATCTAATCTTGGCTTTCATTGGAGCTACTCCAACTCTTTCACGAATATATTTGTTTCGCAACTTGTCTCTAAGTGTAAAGCCACTCATCCACTTGAGCATTCTTATCTCAGCAACACTTAATTTTATGCTTCTCTTTTACAAGCCAAAATCCTAAGCAGTAAAGCATTGCAGATCTCACTGCCGTCCCTTTAAGTCTACCGCTTTTTTGTCATACAATAGGATCAATGCATTCCTTCATTTCAACCATCCAACTTAAATTCTACTAACCATCCCCATTCATATCACCATCACTTTGAACAACATACCAAAGATATCTCAAAATATTCACTCATTTTTATAGTTGATCACCCATTGTTACAACCCCAGCACTAGATCTACTATCACTACAATTATATTTAAAGTATTCAGTTTTAAATTTACTCAAACGAAAGTGCTCATCAGCGAAAATAATACACAAAGTTCCATCCTCTTATAAACGTTCAGTAAGAACATCCATAACTAAAGCAAAAAAAAATATATGGTCTTAAAGCCGATCTTTGATGTAATCCAATGGAAATAGAAAAACACATTGTCAATTCTCGTGTTCGAGAAGATGTAACGGTTCTAGTGTACATATCTTTAATAACTTGAATATAAGCAATATCAACATCTTTCTTTTTTAGAACTCTTCAAAGTACTTCTCTTAAAATTTCATCATAAGCATTTTTCTAAATAAAAAAAAAAACCGTATGTAGATCCTCCTATACTTTTCTGTCAACCTCTTAATAAATGTATAACTTCCATAATAGAGTCGTCTGGCATTAATTCAAACGGATTTTGAGAAATTTTCGCATCACGTCATAACCTATGTTCAATTACTCTCTCCCATAATTTTAATGTATAACACGTTAGTTTAATTCCTCTATAATTTGGACACTTTTGTGCATCCTCTCTTATTCTTAAAAATATGAACCAATACTCTTTCTCCACTCATTAAGTATCTTTTAATTTTAAAATAATAATTAAAGATGTAGTAGGACAAAAATTCTCCGATCTCACAAACATTTTCACATTTTTATTGGAATATCATTAGGTCCTATTGTTTTTTCACAGTTCAATTTTTTAAAGAATTATCAACTTCTATTCTGTTGACAGTGAAAATAAAAAATTATTATTACTTACAATATTAAGATAATTAAAATAGATCGTATTTTCACAATCTTTATTAAAAAGCTTATCAAAATATCTTACCCATTATGTTAAATATTCTTATTCAATAAAAATTTTTTTTTATTTTCAAATTAATATACTTTACTTCAACTAAATCTTTACTTTTCTTATCTCTTTAGTTGTTTAGTTTATATATATATATATATATATATATATATATATATATGCACTTTAATCTCATTAGTATATAATCTATTATAAAAATCATTAATAATAGAATTTTTAGCATCACGAATTATTCTCTTAAACTACTTATGTGCCACTTTTTCTGAATTCTCCAAAATTTCATTTTTTTTTTATTGTTCCTTGTAGTTTAATAGTTCACCACCAACAAATTTTATGCATAGAAGATTTTCTTTTTTATTCTTCAAACACATCTTTTACAACTTCTTTAATAGTACTTGTTACATTATCCAACATAATATTAAATTCTTCATGAAGATCTCAAATATTAAAATCTTGAATTTTACTCATAAAAAAAATTATTTTGGTCATTTGAGAGCCACTATCTAATTCTATATAATATTTTGTTGTATTTTTCATCTTTCATCTTAAAATTTAAAATCAATAATCAATTTTGGATACTAAACTTTTCACATTGAATGACCATACAATCCTTACAATCTTGACGATACATTTTCCTCGTAAGAAAATAATCATTTTGAGTTTTACCAGATCCATTCTAATAAGCAATAATATATTTGTTTCTTTTATTAAATAAAGTATCAACAATAACAAAATCACGTACTAAAACAAAATCCAATATACTACGATTATTTATTAGTCACACCAAAATATGTTAAATTCAACTACGTCTATATGGAAGGAGACTGGTTTCATATTATTGTTTCCAAAACAATCACATTTTTCTTGATTGATTCACTTACAATTGAGGATGACGATAACATTTATCAGATCAAGAACAATATTTCTTTTCATATTTGTATCAAAAAATTAAAATTGAAATTTTTGTTTTAAATTTAAGTATGATCATGATAGTAATCAACTTATTCCATGATAATTGTGATGATGATGAAAACATGTGAATGTTTAAATTAACAAACTTTCCATATATGAATGATGTCTGCACTTTTTTTAAAATTAGATGAAGAGAAGATGATATTATTTTATATTTGCATTATAATGATTGACTACATATATGATGCCATGCTGATGACTCCACTTGCAAGGTATCTTAAAATATTGCTATACTTAAAAACAATTTCCTAAAGTAAAAATCAAATTGCTACTGTAACTTCTTGTTTTGCATCATATTTCACCACTCCTTAACGAATTGCCTTAAAAATTCAAAATTTTTGTTGTGGGCTTGGCATTTGATTGCTTGCATGACAAAAGAAAAAATAGAACTGAAAGAAACAATTCACAAAAACTAAGAAAACAAAAACAAAAAAGCACAAAAACCAGAAAAACACTAAGATAACTAGGATAACTACCCATCAATCAGCAAAAGAAAATCAAGTTATTCATTTTAAGCAAAATTTTCTAAGAAGAATGGAAGCTTATAAACAAAATGATATGCCTCAAACATAGCTTAAAAGTTCTAACCGACGTATACTAGGTATAATATGAATTGAAGCTTATCAAAAAAAATGATATGCCTCAATCCTAGCTTAAAAGTTCAAACCAAAATATGTTATAAGCTAATACTAGACATATTATAATATCATATGAAAAAAGTATTCTTTTAGTTCTTATTATATTGTAATTTGACAATGCATCGAAGAATATGCCTCAATAAAAGAGGTAAGCCTCACTCAAACAATTAATGTGTAAACCTCGAGCAATTTTTGGTCATCTCATGGTAAGGTGCTCCCCAAGGCATGTGCCCTGGATGCATTTTTAATCCATGATTCAAAAAAATAACATTAACAAAGGGAACTCAAATTATTCATCCAGAATAATTTTCAAAGAGAGGTCGACACTTATTAAGAAATTAATACTAGTTAATCCCAAGCTCTATTCTTCTTGTATGATTGAAATAAAGTAATAATAAAAACAAAAAAAAAAAATTAAAGGCAAAGGGAACTATACACACAGTAAAATAAAAACAAACTTTTAAGCAATATTTCATAAAAGATTAAAGTTCAACCCAAAAATATACAAAAATGGGCTAACAAGTTCTCTTAACACTTGGTAGAGTTGATACTAATATATATATATATATATATATATATATATATATATATATATATATATATATATATATATATATATATATATGTTTTTTGAAAGAAAAAATATGAAGGGGAATTTAAAAGCACAACTAATTGCATAATTAAATATCACAATGAGAGCAGAGGTCCTCAAACCTTTCCTAGAATGCAATACCAAGTAATTGAAGAGAAAATAAGCTGTCCATGGTAAAAGAAATATAACGGAGGAGGACATATAATTTTTTAATGAAAACAACAGCATAAGAAGATACAAATATTCAGAAAAAACTCACAAAAAACTACATAAAGGACAGAAGCCAGCAAATACAACCTTAGATTGCCACTAAACAACACTAATACATGATTCAACAAAATATGATCTTTCAATACAACTCACCAATTATTTATAAACATATAAGGGATGTATGGTATCACCAGATATACGAAATCCCGTCAAACATAAACATGTGCATGTTCTGTGAATTTATGAACTTTCGGATTTAAGGCCTTAAATTTTGTTTTTGATTCAGCTTAAATATGGATTTACTAAATCCGGCAAGAGGGTAGATTTAACAGATTTACGATTTATAGATTTATTGAATCCTACTAATGTTGTATGTATGTATGTATGTATAATATATATATATATATATATATATATATATATATATATATATATATATATATATATATATATATATATACATATGTATATATATATCTATATATGTATATATATATCTATATATATATGTATATATATATATATATGTATATATATATATATATGTATATATATATATATATGTATATATATATATATATGTATATATATAATTTCTTAAAGGAAAAAGAAAAATTTTAAATATTTATGATCTATTTATATAATTGATTTACACATTGTTTAGTTGAAGAGATCTTAGATTATTAACTCTCATATATTTTATCCTTGATGTACTCCTTATATATTATTTTTAATATTCTATGATTTTAATTGTTCAGGGCGTCCCCTGAAAGCAACGTGTTGTTTGTTCCGAATACAATGAAAAGTGTGCAGGGTTACTACACTAAGCACAAGGCAGTAGTATCAAATAAGCTAAGGTTTCCATATTATGGATGTATGCAGAAAAATAAATTAGTCCATCAAACTAATATTATGATAGGATCTTGGAATACAGGCATTATCACATGTAAATCAATGGAATTAGCAGATATTATAGTTCATAAGAAGATAAATATCCAATGCATTTATGAGTTGGAAAAAAAACTAAGGAGTTTGGTAGCTTAGATTTTAAACTTTGATATTAATGTAGTAGTCACAATAGAAATCATGTAGGTGTAATTATAGATAAGAGTTTGAAAGATAATGTTGTAAAAATTAATAAAATTAGAGATAAAATTATAGTCATAAATATTGTTATTTATACTAAAATTTTTAATGTAATAAGTGCTTATGCTCCTTAAGTGGGTTTCAATATATGTTCAAAAGAAATATTTTGAAATGACATAAAAGTATTAATACAAATGAAACATTTTGAATAAAATTTTTTTATTGGAGGTGATTTAAATGGACATGTTGCTAGAGTGATAGAAGATTTTAGAAATATTCATGCATAGCTACTGATCTTGAGTGATTAATGTAAGACGTAAAACCTTATTAGATTAGCTAAATTTACGATTTTCTTATCGCAATATTTTATTTAAGATAATAGATTTACATATTATTGCTTATAAGAATAAATTTAATAAAACACAAATCGATTATTTTCTGTGTAAAAAGAGATCATCGAGAATGTAAAAATTATAAGGTTATTCCAAGTAAAATTCAAATATTCAACATCGATTATTAATTCTAAGTTTAAGATGAAGGGTAGTAAAATAAATACCATAATAAAATATCATCATACAATTAGATGTAAGACCTAAAAGACATCTAAATTACTTTTACGAGTAAAACTTCCAAATTTCAATATTTGAGATGCTCATGAAAAAGTTATTTCTATGTGAATAAAGAATAAAGATTATTAAACAAGCTAGCAAAAGATGATCTTGGATAATCGAAAGAAAAAAATTTTATAAATAAAAATGATTAGTGACAAAATAATAATAATATACAAGAAAAAATAAAATATAATAAGTTGTGTTATAAAAATCGATTTAAATGTGAAAGATCGGAAAACTAGAAAAAGCATAATGTGCCCACATGAATCAAAGAGAAAATTTATGACGCTAAAAATTATACTTTTAGCGATCATGACATATTAGATACTAAAAATCGTGAAAAATATACGTATATATTATTAAAAAAAGAGAAAATAAAAGTAAAAATTTAATTCAAGTAAAGTCGTATTAAAGATTGAAAATCAAAAAGTTGTTTTTTCTTAGATAGAAGATATTCAACACAATTTTCTGAAAAAACGATCGACCTTAGTGATCTTAATATCCTTAATAATAACAAAACTTTTATTTTTATGGTTACATTAGTAAAACAAATTGAAAATGCTTTAAATAAAACTAAGGGTGGAAAATAAGTATGACCTGAAAATATCCTAATTGAAATGTGAAAATATCGAGGAAATTTGAAAGTTTCTTAACTTACTAAACTCTTTAGTATTATTTTAAAAACTACAAAGGTGCCCGAGGATTGGAGGAGTATTTTGGTCCGATTTTTAAGAATAAGAGGGATTCACAAGAGTGCAAATTTTAGAGGAATTAAGTTCATATGTCATACTTTAAAATTATGGGAGGAGGTAATTGAACATAGGTTAAGATGTGATACAAAGATTTCTTATAATCAATTTGGATTTATGTCGAGCAAGTTCTATATTTATTGAGAGGTTTGATGGAGAAGTATAGAGAGAGTAAGAAGGATCTACATATGATTTTAATTGATTTAGAAAAAGCTTACAATAAAGTTCCAAGAGAAGTTCTTTGGAGAGTTCGATAAAAGAAAGGAGTTGATATGACTTATATTCAAGCCATTAAAGAAATGTATTCTAGAGTTGTTACTTGTGTTCGAATGTATGAGGACTCGACCAAGTATTTTCCTATTCAAGTTGGATTACATCGCAGATCGGCTTTAAGCCCATTTCTTGTCGTTTTAGTTATGGATGCTTTTACCGGACATTTGCATAATGATGTACTTGGTGTATGCTTTTCGCTGATGATATCCTTCTTGTGGATAAGAATAGAGAAAGAATTCATGAAAAACCTGAATTATGTAGGCCTACATTAGAGTATAAAGGCCTTCGATTGAGTAGATCTAAAACTGAATAAATGAAATGTAATTTTAGCAGTAGTAGTTCTAATGGCAAAGTTGTAATTATGGGTGATCAAATCATTAAAAGGAATGAATGTTTTAGATATTTCGTGTCTATTGTTCAAAGTGAATGTGATATAGATGGGGATGTTATTAGTAAAATTCAGGTTGGTTAGTTGAAGTGGAGGAATGCATCAGACCTATTGTGTGATAGAAAAGTAGTGCTTAGACTTGAAGGAAAACTTTATAAGATGGTGATTAGACCTACAATGCTTTATGTCGTTGAATGTTGGCCTTTAATAAAGCAGTATAAAACAAAGTTAAGTGTCGATGAGAAGAGAATGTTTAGGAGGATGAGTGTCTTTACGCTTAGAGACAAAATGTGAAACTAATCTATAAGTGAAAGGGCTGGAGTAGCTTCACAGGCAAGCAAGATTAGAGAAAATCAACTTAGATGGTCTGGTCACATTAAACATCGACCATCTGATTATCCGGTTAGTAGAGTAGATGTTTTAGATTCAACTTATGTTAAGAAAGGCAGAAGTAGACTTAAAAAGATTTGGGCATATGGTATAAAAATTGTTCTTAATCTATTAGAACTAAATGAAAATATAACACTAAATAAGACATAATGGAGAAATAGGATCCATGTAGCCAACCCCACTTAGTAGGATAAAGGCTTGTTGTTGTTGTTGTATGATTGTCATTGTTCTCAACAACATATTTTTCCCCAAAAATAAGTAATATTAATACGATAAAATCCAAGACATTTATCATGCACAACAAAAGTCCATTTCCATAAGTATTGTGATGATACTTGAGTTGCTTCTTAGAACACCAAGACATGTTCCATATGATTTTTAGTGTCATGCAAAATACAACTTTGAGACTCATATTGCCCATACAACCCAAAGACACCTACAGTCACTCTCAATGGAACAATTGCCCTCAATAAAGCAAACAAATTAGCATTCCTTGCCTCCATTCTTTGTCCCCTTAGATGAATCGTTTCTTAAATCATTATTCTCGTGAAAAAAATGCTCTTTCAATATATTACTATAAAATAATGATGACACCACATTCTTTCCATCTTGCTGCATGCAGCACAATACTAAACCCATTTGGAAGAATAACCATGATTTATTCATCGCCAATATGCAAGAAATACTTTACTAAATTTTGCTAATAATATATTATGTATGCAATAATGCAAAAATGAAAAAGCAAATATATAAATACATTTCATTTTCTTAACGAATATTAAAAATTTATCTTTCTTAACTTTCAATTGGTGTCATGAAACAAATTTTGAGCAAATTTTGAGCAGGCAAGATAAAGTGAAAATGCATGTTCCAAATTCTAATCAACTGATATCTGACAAACTAAGCATAACACAAGGCATTGATGAATGATGTGATTACTAACCTTGTATAGCCTAGGATGCTCTTTTTCCCCCTAAAAAATGCATTAATGTATCAAAAAAACTAGTGTAATGCTGTTAGTTTGGCCGGCCTTAACATTTCTCCTTTAAAAAAAAAGGGCAATAAAATGCTCTAATGATTTTCACAGCTTACAAGATTACCCGGAACCAAATATTGGAATTGCCAAAGTAGCGTCAATTCAGAGTAATTTTATAAGGCCTTGGCAAATTAATGGGGTTGCATAAACCTGAATAATTTACATATATTCCATTGAAAACTGTTAATCCGCTAAGCTTGTTCCAAATCCCAGTGAAATTCTAGAGATTTTAGTATTTACTAGGGTATAACTAGAAAATATACCAAGCTTTTATTTAATCAAACTAAGTACTCTTAGTCAATCAAAGATCTGAAGTCAACCCAATAAAAAAAAACGACCATCCTGGCGTGGCGTGGCGTGGTCCTGGCAGGGGATCCTATGATTCTGCGCCAGAAAGGCTCCAACCTAATCAACCCGCTGGCCTTGGCGCATGATGAAGTGTTTGCATGTGTGAGGAATTGCTGATATAGTTGAAGGGAAAGAAAAATTAGAGTATTTCGTGACCATATGTATTAAAAAGCATTAGAAAATTTTGGATCATTTCATTAAAATTGACGAGTGTTATCTATTATGTGATGCAAAAAATATTAGAATTCGCCCACCACTAAAGAAACTCACAATCTGTGGATATCTCAAAAAATTCCAGTTGTGCAAATAATGCCATTTAAAATTACAAAGCCCGCGAGAAATCTAAAATAACCATTAAGCATCTAAACATCCTCTTCTTTCATTCATGAAAAAAAAAAGTCCCACCACCGAAGAAAAAAACAGATCTAGCAAGAATTTGATCTAATTCAACAATTTACAACGAAATCTATAGAGGTAAAAGAAGCGAACCCTGCTCGTTTCGGGCTGTGAATACGATCGTTCCCGTCTCGTCCCCGACAAGGCATTCGGCTATCTTCGTCTGCCGGAGGTGCGCCGATGCCGCTCGGCCCTTCTGAAGCACAGTCTTCGACTCAAGCACCTTCACCGTAAGCGTGTGCCCACTCGTTCCCGGCTTCAACTGATCCACCTTCACGAACACCGGCTTCCTCATTGAAGTCTTCGACGTAGCCATTTCGGGGGCAAATGGAGAAAGACCAAACCCTAAACCGGACAAAAACACCGAACAAAGGTAGTGAAGTAGCTGAGAGAGGAAGACGAAACCTTGACTCCAACGAATCGAACGTCTATCGCGTGTAGAAGCCGCAGCGAGTTAAGTTCGGGGCATTAAAGCCTCAAAATGGATTTAAAATTAAAAATAATGTTTTGTTCTAATTATATAAAATTAAAATTCTATTGAATCGATTTTTCATTGTTTGAAAGTTATTATGAAATTGATTTGAAATTAGTTTTTTATTAAACATTAAACAAGGAAACAAACATAACTATTTTATAATATATTTTGTTTAGAAATTTCTTTTATCACGTGTAGAGCCAATATGAAATTAATTTAAATGTGTAAAAATAAATTCAAAATTAAATCAAATTAATTCAAATTATATCTTTCTGAATTTTATTAGTAGTGTTATTTGGAGAAATACGTGAGAACTGAAAAGCATAGATGTATATTAAAAATGAGTCGGTGTTCATTCAAAGAAGATCTAATGGTCTACAAGGAAGTGAGTACATCAAATGAATGTCCACCAACAAAAAACCAGCTTATCCAATTGGATGTAATCGTTAGAGTTGAGCAAGTTCGAAGTAAATCGAGTCACGAAGACGAATGAATTTTCTAAATTTAAAGCATTTGATTAGAAATGAGATTGAGATATTCAAGCCAACTGACATAAAGAAGTTGCTTCGATGGAAGTCTGACTCCTCGACATCTCTAATTATATCATAAAGGTTCATAAACTCCCCCCATCTATTATCTAGAGTTGACGACCAAACTAACTCAACCAACTGAACGAGTTATGTCGACCCAAAGCCCACCAAGCTTAGCCGTTGAAGAACAATAATTAAGTATAGTCGACCAAACCAATCAAGTTGAGTAGAAGGCAAATTAGCTTAATTGATTTGGCTAGAGAGTAGCCATGTGATGGGTTCATATTTTTATAATACAAAGATTACATTTTACAAGCCCCATTAAAGCAGGGGCGAAAATATGATATCACCATATTGTAATGTCTCCCCTATAAATAAGGTGATCATTTACCATCACTTATGTTATATTCCTTAGGGTTTGATTTATGGACAAATCGAGATTTAATATCCTAAAACGTGTGATCAGTGTGGATCATGAAACAGATAAGAAAAAGAGCAGTGCACGTAAAACAAACTCACAACATAATGACCACTAATATGAAGTGCGCAAGAGAGTTCGTGAACCAGCAGATCTAGGAGCTATAGGATCAATTGTTGGATGCCATGGCATTGGCTCAGAGAAGAGAGCAACATCTCTGAGATGAATGGTCGACGCACAACCACAAAAGATCCTTATTAGCCCTGAAAAGTGATAGAGACTCTCAGTACTTTGTCAGTGTTGGGTCAGCACCGATTGATCGACATTGGTTCAGGTATATTAAGATGCCCCAAAGCTAGAGAATGCATTCTCTTAGCAAATCTCTAACGTCGAACCCCTAAAAAGGTTCAATCCCAACACTAATACCTAAAAGGACAGAAACGATCTGACCAACCACATAGCCTCATTTGTGTAGAATGTATGTCTTTTGAGGATTGCCAACACACTAAGATATTGTCTCTTCTTTACCATGCTGAAGGAGTTTGTTGTCCTCTTAGCTTCTTGGTATTGTGCACTTGAAGGACCTATAAGTGATAGATAACTTTTAGTAGGTATCATAAAAGCTTTTCTCTCTGTAAGAGTTATCTCACCGATATTGATCCTTTAAGAAAAAATACTTAGACATAAAATAATTCAGTTCTGCACCTTCAGGGTCTTCATTGTCGTGGACCAATAGAGGTATATTCGGACTCACAGCTTTGGCACCTTAGGGTAGGAAGTTACAATACGAGTGGCCTAATGTCTTCTTCTTCGCATCTCGAGCACTACTTGTTGCCTCAAACCTGACCTATTAAGCATCAGAAGATGCCTAATCGGCCTTAGTCATTTGCCCGAACTTCTCTAGTTGCAACTTTGATTGATAATTGTCAGATCAACATACTAGTGAACCGAAAATTGTTGAGGTTTGAACCTGCAACTTCCATCAGTACCCAATAATGTACCTTCTTCTTGGACTTTGCAGGAGGCCCTCTGGACGAAACATTTTGGATTTTCTAGCCTAAAAGAAAAGAACCAATAAAAAATTAGAGTTGCTAATCCTTCATCGTATTCTCCATCCCAAGTAGCTGAAAATGACCAAGAGAGGCAAATTAGGCTTAACCTCTTGGTTGACCCAAAATGAGAATAGGTATGTGAAAAGCTACGTCGACCACAAAATTCTCGACCAACAGTAGAAAATGATAAAGCTCATAATTGTAGCATTGAAGTTTGGCAAAAATTGAGCAAGGATAATTTTATAATAGTGTGAGCTGGACCACAACTCATAAAAGAGAAGCAGCCTCAAGCCGAAGCAGAATTGATTCCTATAGAAGTTGAGATCAGGGCCATAAGGAGTGATCACTTGGTCTCCCTTATCGACAACTCAAAGCCTAATGAAGGAATCATAGACGCACACATCCTGCAGCTGGTCCACTTCCCTTTGGGTCACGTCGATGGTTTAGTTGTGAGGATTAAGCTGAAAGCTTTCAGAGAGTATTTTGAACTAATTAAAACAGAGTGAAAAGATCAAAAATTCAAGGAAACAATGAGAAAGGACTAAAAAGTAATTAAAGTGAAGTTTCATTCCAATAGCTCACTCGTTTATATAGGGTAATAAAAGAAACAGAACCATTACAACGGTGTAAAAATAGAATCAAACAATAATTTAAAAAATGTGTTAATAGAAAAATCACATCAACACAAGATTCAAGAGAAAGAAATAAAAGTTTATTACAAAAAGAGATAGAAAGCAAATATGAAATGCCAAATAATTATTTCACACCTTATTTTTAAGAACCAAAGACGCATACATCAAGGGAGTTCAATTATTGATTCATTGATTAAGAATAATTATGTTCTGTTTTTTTCCTCTAAATTTTAATTATTATTACAGTGTCACTTTCAAAAAGTAAGAAAATCAAAAAACTAAAATATATACATAAAAAATCTGTCAGCACTGATCAAGAGGGGATCTAATAGTTCAAAATGAAGAGATTATAACAGAGGAGAGCAAACAGATGAAAGACCAAGAGACCCACTTATTCAATAAATTATAGTTGTCTGAGCTAAAATAAGCAAGGCCAAAGCTGGCTGAGTCACGAAGATGACATAATTATCTAAATCTGATTCATTCAGCTAGAAACGAGATAAAGAGATATTCAAGCCAACTGACATGATGAAGTTGACTCGAGGGAAGACCTAGCCCCTCGACATCGCCAATCATTCTTTGAAGGTCCAAAAGCTTACCCATTTATTATCAAGGGTTGACAACCACACTAACTCAATTGATCCAATCAGTCGCCGACCCAAAGCACACCAAGCTTAGCCCGTCAGAGATACTGATTAAGCATAGTCGACCGAATCAGTCCTGCTAAACTAAAGCCTAAAGAGCTCAACCGACCGAGCAAGAGAGCAATTGGATGATAAGCTAGTATCTTTAAAATACAAGGAGTTCCTCCTACAACCCTTTTAAGACATGGACAAAAATGTTATATCATAATATTAAAATCTCACCCCTATAAATAGAAAGTTCATTTCTTAAATAAGACATGATATATTATTATTTTTTCATGTTCTCTCTTTTCTTCTCCTCTCTCTATCTCCTAACTTAAGCTCTATTCCTTGAGGTGTAATTCATGGACAAATTAAAATTCAAAAATAGGTAAAATATTTATGAAGGTTTAAATTACTTGGAATTATGGGTCTAAAAGTGTTGAATTGAGAATAAATCACGTTCAGTTTATGCTTTCCTCACTTATCCAAAGATAAATTCAAATTAGAATTGAGCTCATCCACTATATTTGAGTTGCACTCGTAGCATGATAAGTTCTAATCACGACAAAAATATTGCTTCTGATCATCCGCTTGTTAGTCGACTAACTATTAGATGACAACTCGACATGGCCAGACGCCAACTTAACTTGTATGTTGAGGTGTCACCTGACAGTTGGTCGTCCGCATGTGCAGACGACAGATGCAATATTTTCTCCGAATCATAAGTTTCTTAATGAGTCAAATTTGGTGTTTTTATGTCACATACACTCTACCATAAACATAAATTATGATATATATTTGCATTGGTGAAGTTAAAGAAAAAGACGATAGTATAAAAAAGTGAACATCAGTAGTGGTTGTGTTTAGAGCATAACATAATGATTCTCTCTTTTTTTATCTTTGATTATTTTTTTCACATCTAGTTTGACTATTGACTAATCTATCCTTTCTAAAAGAGAATTCAAAAAAATTTCCAAGAAAATTTTTGTGGTTTAAAAGTTGGACCGACAGGAAAGAAAATTTTTAGAACAAAATACTTTCAATTAAATTTTTATCACTAAAAGAATTGATATGATAGACAATTTGAATTATTTTTTTTCTCCTTCTTAAATCTCTTTCTCAATTGCAGCCCTTATACAGAGAGAAAATATTACATCCGGAATTTGTAGGTATGGTTGGTTGTATTCATGATAGTACTGATAGTATTGTAGTGATATTTTACCATAATACTACCACAATACTACCAATACTATTAAGAATACTACGGGTTCGTTTGGGGATAGAGACTTTTTGCCTACGACATAGCTTCACACCGTGATTCAGCGTCGTTTGGGGTGTTTTTTTAACCGCAACGCGACACGGTTTTAATAAAATGTAGGCCGCGGGTTCAACCCTGTGGCTTGCTTTTCTTCTATTTATTTATACTGTGTTGCTCCATTGCGATTCAATCTAACCTTCGCATTCGTTGTCTGCTCTAACCTTCTCCATGGAGCTCTCACTTCCTCTGCCCTAACTTCTCATTATGAATTGATCTAAAATTTGATGATTGTGATGTATGTGTTTGTTTTGTTGTTGTATTTTTATTCTACAGTTTGTATTTTGTGAATTGTATGATTTTCTGAGATATGTATTTTGTTTGTAGTGTGTATTTCATTTCTCGATGAATTGTAATTGTAATAGTAATAGTAATTGTGAACTTTAAGTTAAAAAATAGTAGACCGTGTGTTATTGTGTTATGAAATGCAAAGGTTATTTTGTATTGTATTGTGTGGTATAATAGTTGTTATTACATGTTTTTTTTATGTATTTATTTCAAAATTTTATTACCCCAACAAATTCTCTAATTTGTTATATGTAGAAAAGTTTCTAATATTACAGGCTAGTTGAAATTAAAAATTTTCAAAAGAAACCTGCAAAATTTCAGAAAGACAAAAATGCCTCAAGTGCCAAGGTATGATTTATATTCAGAAATTTTCTTTCCACCCTGTATTATTTCTATTTATTGAAAACTTAAGTTTGGGGGGGGGAGAAAAATATTCACTGTTATATGTTCTCAATTAAAATATTTTCAAAAAATTTATAAATATGATTTTTGCGATAAAATTTGATTCAATTAACTATATTTAGATTTTATTTAAATATTGTAAGAGAAGTAAGGAAATATTTTTGGTAATGAAAATTAATTTTGTAGGTTAAAATATTTAGTATAAGGAAATAAGACTATAGTTAACTATTTACAGTAAAGAAAACTATATTTTGAAATATTAAGAATCTTAGGAATTTAGTTGAGAAAGAAAAGATTGAAGCTCAATGATGTAAAGACTATGAATTACATATAAGGTAATGAAATGCTTTAAGTTTCAAATTTAGGAAAAGAAGAGTGAAGTTCAAAATTATTAACAGGCTATTCAGATATAGTAATCCTCACTTGGAAAAGAAAAAAAAAAGAAAAAAAAGAGAAAGGATTGAAAAGCAATCCAAAAAGAAATGAAAAGAAAAGAAAAGAAAGAAAAATAAGTGAGGAGAAGCTTGATGAGATGCCTTATCAAAAATTGGTTTCACTTGGATTAACCTAAAGAGAAAACTCAATACATTTCTGAACTTATATTGATGAAATTGTATTTTTACTAGTAGTGATCTGATGAATTTCCTATCTTCTGAATATTCAAAGTGAATTGATATTACAACATATAGCCATTCTTGAAATAAATAGAAGACTATAACTCTTAGACTTAATGACTGGATAGTCTTAATTTTATAGAGTTAATCTAATTACTTGAAAATCTTTCTAAGAAATCTTACTATGATATTTATTTAAATCAAAATTATAATATTTCTAAATCAGAACTTTACCACAGTGAATCATAACTTTTATGTAGTACTAAAAATTACTTGAGGATAAGTAATAGTTAAGTTTGGGGGATTTTGACATAGTAAAAATATGATAAGATTTTCATGCCTATTTTATATTGATTTTGATGATATTGCACTTTAAAGAAATGTATTTTTGATGTTTTGTTGCAGGTATGTAAATTTATGGACATTGGAGCGAATAGATGCAAAAAGGAGCAAATTTGGAGCAAAAAGGACCAAAATATGAAGAATTGATCTAGGTCGTCGATGGCGAGATCGAGGTCGTTGACAGCGGGCCTTAAGAGAGCGAGTTCAAAGCCAAGTATTCTAGAAGCTCGCCAACAGTGAGATCGAGGTCATTGACGGCGAGAAAGTCGGTTCTCTCATAAGGTGCATTGAATGTGGATGATTTTTGAAAGGATGCTTGGGTAACTCTTGGAAACTCTTCAATTACTTTAAAAGAAACATATGGAGGCCGAAAAAAGTGTCCACCACGTGTCCATTAAGTGTCAAAAGAGTCTAGTAGTGTGTTTAAAGTGTTTTCATTTTGTTGGTGGTTCCATTAGAGTTTTTAGAAAGTGAGTCTATTTAGTGTTATTTGTGAGGAATTGTTCGAGAGATTGTAAGAGTGGAAGGAAAGTGAGAGATTTCTTCCTCATTGCCGCTTCGAAGAAGAATTCAGTGTTTTGTAAAGAAAGGAAGATATTCAGAGGAACTTCAAGGAGTTTGCTTAGGGAGGAATTCGAGATAAGTTGTATTTACTTATTTTAGTTTGTATAACTTTGTTTTTATATATGAAATCCAAGTTTTATCATATCCTTTCCATGAAATCTGAGTAGTTTCTCTGTCTTTCTACTTGTTTTGAGATTTTTGTGAAATGATGATTTGAATTAGTTGTACCAAGGAATGTTAAAATAAGTTGTGATAATCTTTACACTTCAAACTTCATTTACTTTCAATCTGGTCAATTAAATAGTTAAAATATGTTGAGTTTAACAACTAAAGTGAAGATTACATCCAAGATTCGGGGATGTCAAAGTCCTTAAAAGTATGGTGCAAATAAATAGGGAAATATTATTTATCAGGCATAGAACTAGAGATTTTAGAGTGACAGACTAAAATTCTCAATTCGGTCATATTGTTTGGGTGCTGAAGTGTAGATGTTAGCCCTCAGACGACGGGAACGTGGGAGCTCCGAAGTGAGATCCGGTATCCTCCCAGCCTAGCCGCAGATTCAATAACCAAGCATAAGATTAGTCAATGTTCTTTATGCCTGGACCAAAGGGTAAAGAATAGGCATGCTCCTATTTGACATAACACAATTTTAAACTAATTCTAATTATTCATTCACTTAAATTTCTTAACAAAGGAGAATGATGCTTGCTTAAATATTAAACATCACTTTATTAGTAGAAGTAGTTAATTGTTAGCAGAATTAGTTTGTTAAAATTGCATCTTATTTACGATTGATTATTAGTGACAGATAAGCAATTTGATTTACAAGTTGTGATTCTGAATTGATTTCTATAATCCTAGTCCGTAGACTCTGAAGTATCCCTGTGGGATTGATATCCAGGACTCCACTAGAGCTCTGTATTACTCGAGCGATACGTATACTTGCGTTGATAAATGTAACTCTACAATTATTGAATATATTGTACACTTGTTACAATATTAAGATTAAGCGAAGTACGCGGAGGCTGGTTCAATATACAATTAGTTAGGAATATCTTTAATTTTTTTTTTTCTAATTTGTAGGATTAGATGGATTGTGTCTATTACTGGCAGGGTTCCAACAGGAGCAACTTGGGCCTTTACAACTGCAGCTTATAGCTGACTTGAGTAAAGAATCACCAGTAGAAGCAAACGAGATGATGGAACATACTCATTTAGAAGAGCGCACGGTTCTTCTGATAATGTTTCTCTGGTGAAGAGCAGCACTCATATAAGGTAGTATTAATTGCTTTGCCTTGCCACCATTCAACTTCAATTTTATTGATCTTGGTATAAAATTTTGTATTATTTCTAATTTAATATACTGAAACTTAACTAAAAATGAACTTCTGGGGTATTTATTTTTCTTTCATTGAATTGTAAAATACAGAATAGCTGTGCATAAGCCAATGATGTTCATTTCAATATTCATCAACATTTCTATAATCTCCATTAATTAATTAGATTTCAACAGGCTTCTGTAAAATTCCTCTCAAAATATTTATATTTGACAATTTATTTATAAGCAGACAAATATCGAGCATCCCATGGCTAAAGCTATTGTGAAGTATGCCAAGAAGTTCAGAGAAGAAGAAAACTATGCTTGGCCCGAAGCAGAAAATTGCATCTCTGTTACTGGTTATGGACTCATAGCCATAATTGGAAACAAAGAGCTCATAGTGGGGAACAAGAGTTTGATGCTTGATTCTTGTATTTTGTAAAAATTGTGAATAAGTGCATAATTTATTTTTAGGGTTCTTATTTTGAAAATTTATTGTAAAATAATATTTATTTTTTATTACAGAAAATTTTGTCTTTAATTTGCTCTAATAACTTTTTTTAGTTAATTAATTTTTTTAGTTAATAAATATCTTGAGCTTGTGGCTCAAATTTGCTCTTGAAAATTTTACATAAAGTTCTTTTTTATTAAAAAAAAAATTATTTTAATAATTTTATATTCTAATGAACCAATTTCGAGCCGAACATGAGTCGAACACGAACAATAAATTATTATTCGAGCCGAACACGACCACATTATTCACGAGCTAATTTAAAACACGAGCCAATTTCGAAAGAGCCGAATACAAGGCGACCCTGAGCTTGCTCAAGCTCAGCTCGTTTACAGACCTAGTCGGGCCGGGCAGCGCAATAAAAAAAATACATTTTTATTTTTTAAACATTGAGACTGGAATTTAGACCTCACAGAATTTCATTATGGTCCGGACGTAGGGGATCGAATATTTTTTGTTACCTGAAAAAAACATTACGCACAAAACTATTCCTCACGTCACTTCTACAAAAATTACATCAAAACTCCGGGAGTCAGTTTAAGTGTACGTAGAGATATGTACCTAAAAATATATGCGAGAATTACACGGGGGTTACATGAGAGTTATGCGAGGGTTATAATTCTCTTGTACCACCCATATAACTCTCATGTACAAATAAATAAAATAGAAATACAATATTACAACTGAATTACTAGGGAGGTGCAATAGTTATAACCACAAATAACTCCTCAGTATATTTTTAGCTGCTCTGTACGGACCCAAATGTTTCCGTCTAAGTGAGCTCCACCTCGACTGTTCGACGGTGGTGCTCCACCGTTCTCCGATCCGAACGCGATTTAGAACACCGGAACGGAGGAAGGTCCTCGCGATCTGAAAACGGCTAATTTCACCTGGTAGAAGCTCGACAAAAACATACGGAGCAAGCCTTGCTCTCAAAATAAGCCTTAACCCTAGCCACTTTACCCTAGCCACTTTTTGACGGCGCCGACGACCTAGAAACTTGTAATACTCTGCTTCAATTTCAATGCTCATCTCTTCCATCACTAGAGGCACAAATCTTACCAGCTTGAAAGCGAAGTCACGTCGTTAGGCACTGAAGCTTTGATAATGACTGACTGGGCCGTGACGCATAAGCTATGGGAGAAATGGATCGTTAATAACATCGATGCATCTGGTTTGTTCCGCACTTTGCCTTGCCATATTTAACCTTCGTCTCCTCTATCTCTTTGAAATAGAGAAATGAGGCTACTTTTCCGGTCATTGGCTCAGGGGAACCACTGAAGGCTGCCTTACTGATAAACTACGATCCTGCTGCTCCATCGAGACTTGTATCTTTTATGTAAGCAAACTACGCTCTTAAATTGCATGCCTTTGGTCGAGTTTCTTTTTTCTCAATGCTTATACTTTCGCACTCCTTCCGTCAGCATACTACTTTACGGTTCTGAATGTTTTGGTAATAATGAGCATTTTTTTTTCGTAATGTGAAAAAGTCAACTTAAAAATTTTGGACGGTATTGCATTACCCTCTTCTCAGTAAAAAGATGAAATGCTAATGGGCTCTTTTGCAAAAAGCAAAATTTAATAAATTTATCTAGTCTGAATTTAGTTGATCTAGTGGATGTAATATTCATTAAAATTATTTCTTTGACATAGTTTGTTAAATCTCGCTAATGGTAAAACTATTTTGCTCTCTGTTTTGGGATTTAAATTTATGTGAGATTTAATATAAAATGATATAATTGATGCTAGAGGCATTAGTGGGGTAATTAACTGCAATGCAGGAGCAGGGACGTTGGATTCAGGTCCTAGGAACTCAAGAAAAGGAAGCGGTATTGAAAAAATGGGGACGAGGGAGAGGGAACCCACCACATTGAGGATTCCAAATATGGAAGAGAGAGAGAGAGAGAGAGAGAGAGAGAGAGAGAGAGCGAGGATAATGACGAGTGATAAGGAGAGTTGGGTTAAGGAAGCTATGAGAGAGGTTTGATTTGATAAACTACAGATGTTTGATTTCTTATTGGATTTAGCAACATGCACTAAATGAGATTGGAGAGGTATCAGGTTTGCCAAGTTCTATATAGAATTATACACCAAAGAACACCAAAATATGTATGGGATGTTTGGTTTGATGAATTTTGCATGAACTAAATTTTCAATACAACAACAACAAAACAACAATAACAACAATAACAACAAAGCCTTAATCCCACTAAGTGGGTTCGGTTACATGAATCCTTTTTCTCCATTGCGTCCTATTTAGTGTCATATCTTCATTCAATTTAATAAATTAAGATCATTTTTTATACATTTTCAATGCATTGTTTTAAAAATTTTTGGAGTTTGGTTGGAGGAAAAACAAATCAACCCACATTTAATTCAAATTTGACGAATTGCAAATTCACCCAATTTAGGCGAATTTAAACTAAAGCCATCATGTTCACAAGATCCCTGCTCCACGAAAGGCATTGTATGTGTATAGAATCTTCCTCTGTTGCACTCTTACTCATACTCGCCGACCCGTAGTACTCACCGCTTGTTTGCTCGCGCTTATTGGTTATCCTACTCGTAGCATGCCTTAATGTATTTTGAAGTGATATCGCGTTCTTGTGTTCGTATAATGTAACATGAACTTATGATATCTAGAATTTATTTTACAATGGACCATACAACTTTGACTTTTTCAAAAATAATATATTTATTTTACATCATATATGAAATGCTTGTGAATTCTAAATACTTGGAAACTAAACAACCTAAATTATTATTATTCTAATAATTTCATGTTGTGATTGTTCGGCTGCTGGTTTTGGCTGAATAGTTTTGGTCTTTGAGGCTGCTCTCGTTTTTAATTCATATAGAAAATATATTTTGTGGATTCTTACAAGTTACAGGGTTTACTTGGGAATTTTGTATTAGGAAATGGGCGGATTTACTTAATAGATTCAGGTGGACATGTTTGGTTCAAGTGAATGATTTTTGTTGAAGTTGAGCTTTATCATATGTCAAGATTGTTTAATTTCGTTCAAAACTAATGCAATGCAATGTAAATCTCCAAGTAAGTGTAATAGGCTTGATCACATTTTCATTGCGGTAGATTTTAAGAAAATATACTATGAAATAAGGTTTTCTTGTTTCACCTTCCCAGATCAATCACAAAATGTTACTTTACAAATAATGTTAGTTCAAGTTTTCCCCTTAATGAAAAATCCCATGTTTTGTCTTTTAATGGCTATTTCAGGTTGGGTTTGATCATGCAATTCCAAGCATACTTATTTACTTGTCTAAGAATTAGTCTACATGTTCCAACCAAGTTTCTAGTATCTACTAATTTTGTCATATCTTTGCTTTGAAACAAGGATCCAATTGGATTTCCTCTTATGATATTTTATTTCATCAAAGATTAATTTAATTACTTTTTTGTTTCAGATCAGTATCTACCAACGTTAAATGCAACACTTGAAACTTATGTTTGAATATATGTATAATGAAGAGCATGAATCTGAAATTTGTTTAGGTGCCTGTTTGTAATTCTAATTTCATAAGCATTTTAATGTTTTTTATGGAAAAAGAAACTGTCTTGCATGTTGTTCAAACGAGAAAAATGTTAAATTAGTCCCCTGACTCTTTACAGAGGTCATTTTAGTCACAGAGTCGATAAAAATGTCAATTTAGTCCTCAAACTTTTTAATGAGGTCTAAAATAGTCCTTCGGACTACTTCAGCATATATTAAAAGTGTCTGAAGACTAATTTGACATTCTCAGACTACTAAAATGGACCCTATGTAAATAATCAAATGAATATTTTGACATTTTACTCTTTTTCAAACTAGTGGTTTGCTTCTTCCATTGTACTAAACCTTCCACAATGCCAACTGCCGAGTAACAAGGTTTATCATTGATTATGTGAAGATGTAATATCATGATATCAATAGATGTTAATGAAGGACTTGAGGTTGTTTGACTTAACGTTCTGTAATGATTCTTAATACCCGTTCAAATTTATTGCTGCTGTTATGTTTTCTGCTACTTTCAAGTCAATTGTCATATGAACTGGAAATTCAACATTCTATCTTATCAAATTTCACAAATCTCTTGAAAGATTATTCAAAACCTTGCATGTTGTATTTGTCCATGATGTCCATTTTATTACAACCGTGATGCCTCATTATTCAATGGGGAGGGAGCTGAGATTGTAACGTTCGGTTTGAACCTTATGTCATTATAAGGAGGCTAACCGGGCAAATATATAACAAAGGTCCCCTTATCGAAGCCAAAAAGACTTTGACATCTTGGGAAGCGAAACCAAAGACGAGATCGAGAGGCAGAGAGATCGAACGAGGGTTCAAATCTTTTAAATGAGGGATTTGAAGTGTCCCAGGAAAAGGCGATGCTGCTTCTAGAGTATAACATCCTGCGTCTTAGGGACTAAATGAGCCAGAAAGGACATTGCTTGCAAGAAGTAGATGTTAAGGAGGTGATATTGATAACTTGCATGTGCATTCTATGCAAAGGAGAAGACGAGGCAAACCGTGAGCGAGCGAATGAGGATAAAGCGGCGGGATGTGAGATCCTATGCTAAATTTCTCGCAAGCTTACACATCGATCATGCCTCAGCATTGAGGCGTAAGAGGAAGTTGACACCAACTGGAAGCGAGGTGTTGGAGTAGTATTTGCGGCTTGACTTTGGAAGTGAAACATGTTTTCAAGCAAAACATGAGGAAGAAGGAAACTGTGAGGGTAGTTCTTTTTTATGTAATGAGAAATGGTTATATATATATATATATATATATTCAAATGATTGGTCAGAGGCTATTATGCAAGCCTCCCAACCAACCTCATGTGCCTAAGAATTTCATCTCGTATAGGCAGAATCGAACTCGTGACCCTAGAGGTTTTACAAATTCTGCTAACCAAAGAGTCACGGTAGGCAACACACACACATATGTATGTATGTATGTATATATATATATACATTTATAGAATTTATATATTTTATAGTGTACATTAGTAAGATAAAATCTACATGGATAATTAGGGGTTAAATTAATATTTTATGATTTATATTACTCTTAGAATGATCAATTTTTTTTAAAAATAAAATTTTTCTAGATTGGATGATGATGATGATGAACCGTTTTCAATTACATTAAAATGGACATAAATGATTAATAATTTTGAATTAAATTAGTAATTAATAATTATTGCTAGGCAAACTAAAAAAAAATAAAATGGATTATTAGATTTTAAAAAATGACAATAAGAAAGATAATGGAAATAAATTAATTTTTTAGAAAATAAATAATATTAAATTCTTATTTAAATATCTTAGTTTTAATTTATTTGTATGAATAATTACAAGGGTTCGAGTTTGATGCTGTACGTAAATTGGGTGTAACAACTGCAAATTCATTCATTTTATGAGTTCTCTTATTTTTACTCTATGATAGCATTTAGTTTCTTTTAAATCAATTGCATATTATTATTCAAGTTTATATGCTTATTTATTTATTGGTCATATTATTGTGATGATTCTATGCTTTTAGCATGATGGTTGGTTATGGCTAATTATGATTGTAGTGTTAGGATAGGCTAATGACGATGATCATGATTATGAAGGCTGTTTAAATTCTAGATTTTTTTTTTCACTTTTTTTTTGAGAAGCTATACTGTAATAAACAAGTGATTAATATGTTGGTAAGATTAACTCATTATGGCTTGACTTTTGATCCATCAGATGTCTTCTACTATTTTATAAAATCAAATTCCCAATATGTCTATTTCCAAACAACTCTCTCTTTCTTATTAAACTGAGCATATTTGGGACTACTTATTTTATTTGTGAATCTTGTCCATAAGTTTCTAAACTGGAACCTAAGTCATTAAAGTGTCTTTCGAGGATACTTTCATTTGCAAAAAGGGTATCAAAGTTTTTTCCCTCTTAAACCGTTACATGGTCATTGCTTATGTCACAGTTTTTGGACAAACCCTATCCATTATTTGACTCATCATTGCCTAAATTCTCATAAGATTTTGATGAGTGGTTAATATACCACGTCATCAGTTTAGCTCCGCCTCCACTACTAAATTACCTAACAGGAATGTTTACTCGAGAAGATCTCATCCTCGGATGCTATTCGACATCGATACCTTCTTCAGTGGATCCTTCTCCCAGTGACATTGATTTATCCATTGTTCTTTGAATAGTTAAATGTCAATGCATCTAGCTCACACCTATCAACAATATTTACTCGAGAAGACCTCGTACCCCGATCATATTCGACATCGATATGCTCCTCTTCAGTGGATCCTTCTCCTAGTGATATTGATTTATCAATTGCTTTTTAAAGAGATAAACGTCAATGCATCTATCTCATTTCCTCTTATGTTAAGTATGATCAATTATTTTCCACTTCTTGCTCGTTTAATGCTTCCCTCGATTTTATTGAGTTTTTGAGATCTGTTTAGCAACTCTCCCATTCTGGGTGGTGTGCAACAATGTTTTATGAAATGAATGTCTTAATTGAAAATAAAACTTTATAATTAGTTGAATTAACACATGCAAGAAGGTTGTTGGCAGTACAGGAAATTTTGCTGTTATGTTTCATTCCGAGGGATCTGTAGCTAGCCTCAAAGCTCGGTTTTTGCTAAACACTTTGCCCAAATTTATGAGATTGACTATTTGGAAACGTTCTCTCCGATGGTTAAGTTGACTTTGGTTTGCCTCTTCTTGTTCCTGGTGGCAACGAATAATTGGCCCCTGCACAATTTTAATGTGAAGAATGCCTTTTTGCATGGTGATTTCTTAGAATAGGTGTACATAGAGAAACTTTTAGGGTTTGTTGCTCAGGGTGAGTCTGAGAAAGTATTTCGTTTTCGGAAGTCACTATATGGTTTGAAGCAAATCACTCAGGCTCAGTTTAGAAGATTTAGAAAAGCGGTAGAAGTGTTTGGGATGCAGAAGAGTAAAAGGGATCACATTGTATTCTACAAATAATTCATTGATAATTCAGTCGGTGATGTTTGCTGATGACATTATTATTAGTGGAAATGACGTTCAAATAATCTCATCATTGAAATCATTTCTTCAAAATCAGCTCAACACTAAAGATTTGTGTTCCTTGAAGTAATTCTTGGGGATTGACATATCAAGAATCAACAAGCGTATCTTTCTATCTCAAAGAAAGTATGTTTTGATTTGTTAGCAAAAATAGAGAAATTAGGGGTCAAATCATGCAGTACTCTCATGCTTTCTAATGAACAACTTACCAAGAATGCTTTTGAATGATCCTGTACGATTCATGAAGCTACTGAAAATATTAAACTACCTCACCGTGATTCGCCCTGACATTATGTTTTCAGTTAACACTATAAGTTTGTTCATGTCTCTCCCCTATCGTCCATCTTTGGTCAACTCTGGAATAAATAATATGATATTTTAAAGGAGCTTCTGGAAAAGGGATTCTGTATCAAGCTCACAGTCATAGAAATATTGAATGTTTTTCTGATGCAAATTGAACAAATTTTAAGATTAATTGAAGATTCATTACTAGATATTGTATTTTTTGTTGGCGATAATTTGGTCTCTTGGAAGAGTAAGAAATAAAATGTAGTGTCACTATCCAGTTCAAAATCTGAGTGTCGAGGAATGACACAAGCTTCGAGTGAATTCACATGGGTCTCTTAATTCCCTGGTTGAATTGGGTTTTAAGATGATAACTTCAACAATGTTGTCTTGTGATAACTAACTTACAATTCGTATTGCTTCAAATCTTATTTTTCCATGAATGAACTAATCACATTGAGATAGATTATCATTTTGTTCCTGAAAAGCTCCAACAAAATTTAATGTCTGCAGCTCATGTAAAGATTAGGGAACAACTAGGGGATATCTTCACAAAGGCCCTTAATAGAGCTAGGGCTACTTATATTTGTAACAAGCTGCTCTAGCAAGAGCAGGAATGTTATGGAAAACACTAAATCCAATGCTTATGTATGCTTAGGTAACTAAATTAGAGGAGATCTAATCATAAAATCTTTTCTATGTTAAATATATTACTAATTTATAGAGATAAAAGTATATATATATATATATATATATATATATATATATATATATATATATATATAGATATCATGCTTTCAGTTAAGTAATAAAAGAAATAGAAAGTTTTCCTTGACAGTTTGTATACTTTTATAAATATAACACTTTTATAAATATTCGGTCACTCAATGAATACATTTGGAACTTATTGCTTGATTTGCTTATGATTTTAAAACAATATTATTTATAGCTTATAAACAAGTTTGATTATGGTAATATTAAGCTGTTGGAGATTGAATAGTACAAGTGGAAGAGAAAGTAACTTCAAACCTATTAATAATATTTTGATTCTTATTGGAAGGTGATTTAAATTTGTACATTTAATGTGAATGTAGTATGCTAGAGAAAGCATTGCTTTTTTGCAAATTAGTTGGATTTTTATTCTAATTTTCCTTTTACCCACTGATCCCATAAGGCCAATATATGCTTTTTAGCTCCACGTTTATTGGTTGTTTGAAGTAGTATTGTTTGTATAGTTTAAAGCACAATGTCCTTGCATGAAGTCTAGTTGCATTACCTCGTGGTCTTTTAACTCACATGGGACCTCTACTTGAATGCATTTTTTGAAAAGATTTAGCAAGTCTAATTCTCATGTTTAAACAGCATATTAAATTAAAATTTATTTTATTTTTTTAGCCAAACAACTTTTGATTAACTAGGTTCTTTTATTTTTTTTCAAAAAGGTACTTGTTTAAAGCTCTATAAGCTCACCTTGATAAAGCTCTTTTATTTTGCTAAACAATATACTCGGTAATAAACTTGATAATCACAATATGAACCAAACTTCTTGTTGAGCTCAAACTGAGGTCAAATAGTCGTGATCTTAAATGAACCGTGTTTGAATATAGTTTCAAAAGCTTGAATTGAGCTCGAGCTAAGCTCAAACAAGATTTTGATAAATGAGCTAGAGCTCGAAGGAGCATTTGCTCCGCCCGGTTCAATTCATTTGCAGCCTTGGTTGGTGTCACAGTTGTGATGTGATTATTAAACTTCAAATTGGCATTATGTTAAGAAATATGAGAAAAATATGCTTTACTAATTGAGCACTGGTATCTAGCTTTCCATTATGCGGCGCGCTATAATGGATGGAAACCCCACTTTTACCTTGAAGAAAATTTTCTGACTCATGCTCTTTTTTGAGGCTTGATGCCTCTACTCGATATCCTGGAAAATGGAAGATATCAAACCTCTTGATTGTTTTTGTTGTTCACAGAGCAGAACAAGAAGGTACAAATTTCAAGCCTGCTGAGTTACGACAATTCCTAAATTTTATCAAACGGAACAATCTCCAAAATGAGTTCTTCTTTCTAGGATCAAGCCAATGTGAGTTACTGTAAGGGTTTTCTTAATGGATTAAATTTTTTTTTCTTCTTCACTAGTGTTTGTAAATAAAAATAGTGCCCCACCAATTCATATTTTTCTAAAGTAAATTTATGCTTATCGAACTTGCTTTATGCATGTAACTGTTTAAATGTTAATTTATTTCATAAATATAATGTTTTCTATTATTTTGGTTTTAATGACAGATTTAGTCACGTCAATAAATGAGCACTGGTTCTGTGCTAGGTGTATAAATACATCTAGACCTGCAGGTGAAGGTGTTATTATTATGCAGATAGCAGCTTATCTTTTAGTTGCAATGTAAGGACATCATTTATCTTAATTAGTGTAATGGTAATTTTATTTTTGTCTTTTACCAGATCCAAAAGCTTTTAATTGCGAGCTTGAGATTTCATTTCTAATGCTAATCAATTGCCACAGGTACGAAGGTTCTATAGGCTCTGCAACTCGAGCAATGGTTGCTGTAGAACAGTTTGTGTGGCAGTTGAGCAGAAGAATTCACTGAAATCTGCACATTTCTTTTATACCTATTCTAAGGTTATGTGATATGCATTCAATGCTTTTCCATTGATGATATGGGTTCATTGGTAATTTGTAATCAATTTGGAGTTAACAACTGTATTTCTACATTGCTCTTACTAATTTCCTGGTTTATCACTTTGTTAAACTTCTACTAAGTTTTTTTTTTTCCTTAACTTCAGAATCAACATTTGGGTCATCTACTCGTCTTCAACTATTTTAAATTTTATCAGCATCCGCAGTGAGGGCAAAATTTGTAGCTGCTATAATACAATGAATGCCTGTGAAGAATTATCCCACCTTTAATGATGGAGACACTTGGGTCCTTTTTGGATACATTTTATTTCCTGTTTTGACCTTTTTTATGTTTACTTGTTAGGAAATAGATACTTGAGTCTTGAGTTATAAAATGTGGATTTACATGCAATAACGTAAAACCCAAGAAGATGATTTACATACAACCACATAAAACCTGCTTTTTAATATATTTCACACTGAAAAACTTATTATTTTTTTATTTAACACCCAAAAACTCTTTCTCGCCTCAAAAAGCCACTGTGCTTCCTTCGTTTACATCTTTAATAATGACCTTTATTCCTTTCTGACATCTTCACTGCTCTCTTGAGCCGTATTCTAACACTGCTTCACAAGGCTTGTGAGCCATATTTAGTGCAAATTCGCAATTCGGCACTCTTTCTACATTGATCATCACCATCGTCCCACAAATGCAGCACACACCAGGATGAATGGTCGCCATTGGGACTCGGAGAAGTCACCATATGGAAAATTTCATTCCAGAGGTTTACTCTGCAGTTTGTGTTGGCTACAATAAGAGAAAAACTTGGTAAGATTTCTTCTTTTAGGTTTACCTTTGACATTTTCCACTTCAATTTCTCAATAAGTTTTCATAAATTCATTTTTTATAATGCTGAAGCGGATTTGATTTCATGGATTTAGCAATTGAACCTCATGAACTAGTATCAAAAACAATATAATCCAAATCCAAATTGTTTTGCATCTGGAGAAATTGTCCATGCCACCAAAACTTCTCTAAAATCACATCAAACTCAACCCGAATTTTGTAGTACGGTTCACATGAGTAAATATTAAGTCTGATGATGAGGGAGTGATTGCCGGTTGGAATAAGAGAGAGTTTTGGATTTGGTTTGCCACCAGTTCTCTGAGTTCAAGTGTAGAATTGATTAATTTTATCTTTGATCAGCATGTGGTGCATTTTCAAAAATAAGATCAAAGAACTCCTCAGCATGAAAGGGAATTCAAGATCCTAAAATTTATTATTGTATTCCATTTTTTTGTATGTTTATGAAATTGATCATATTTATCTGTTATAGGGTTGGTGTAGCTCCAATGATGGACAAAATTAGGGAGTCGCCTTAGATGGTTTGGTCACATTAAACGTCGATCATGTGATGATCCGATTAGGAGAGTAGATGTTTTAGATTCAATTTATGTTAAGAAAGTCAGAGGTAGACCTAGGAAGACTTGGGCTTATTATATAAAAAATGACCTTAATTTATTAGAATTAAATAAAAATATGACACTAAAAAGGACAGAAAGGAGAAAAAGGATTCTTGTAGCCAACCCCACTTAGTGGGATTAAGGCTTTGTTGTTGTTGTTGTTGTTGTATGAAATTGACCATATGATGAATAGATTGATGTAGTACGAGATGCTCTATTTGACATGAATTTTACAGGAAGACTAGCTTTTGCGGACATAATTAAGAGAATCTTGTGTGCATAAAATTTCATATTTAACTGTAGCAGTTCTAATTTCAACCATAGTTCTTTTATTTAATGTTTTATTTTATTTTGTTTTGAGGTATGGCTGATGATTTTTTATTTTATTTTTTATTCATATTTACTTTGAAAGATGAATGTTTCTAATCCAAATATTATTATTGATGTTATTCTTGTGTTATTTCTTATTACGGAATATCTTATTTTCGAGAAGTCTAAATATACCTCTTGATAGTGTTGAGATCAGATGACACCACATTTATAAAAATATTATTTCTGCGCTAGCCTTGCAATTCTAGATGGCATTTTCGCTTTAACTGGAAGTCTACAACACAGGGAGCCATAGGTAATATTAACAATCCTTATAATCTTAAACCATCTGAACTTAAGCTGGAATTAATCTGTCGATGTTCATGTTCAACTGCATGTATTCATAACTAAAAACTGTATGCATTAGAGTATTATTCCTATGAGGAGTTACTTGTAAAATGAAAAGAAACAACTCTGGATTTATGATTTACTTAAATTGAATCTATGAAATACTATGCTAAAATATATAAAATAAATAAATAAAAATAAAAATAAAGATAAAAAAAAGAACGAGACAAAATAAATAAAATTATAAAATTTTATTCATACATTAAAATAATAGCTACACAATAAATTTAAGTTCACCACAAATCTAAAACAAAACAATAAGTTAATATTTATGAAATAGAAAATGAAGATACAACACAGACTTTAAAATATTTCACTAAAAAAATAAAAGGATTGAACTAGACATTTTGATTTCCTGATCTATCTCCTCCTTTTTGACTGTCTTAGTGCAGTTTTCTTCTGTGGTCTTCTTTTACTCTTCTATTTATTTTTTCTCAATTCTCATATCACTCTCTAGTCAGACATACCACCTTACACTCTACACTACAATTAACACCTTAAACACTCTCCTTTGACCTCACATCCATTCCTGAAACTATTCCAAGATTATTTTGAAACAGAAATTTCATGATTATTGTGCCGCGACGCTGAAGAAATAATGCTTTGATCCTACTTATAGTGCTACGATGCTTAGTTTTAGAGGAGAGGTGATACCCTCTTTATATTTTTGGCATACATTAAGCTACATCTAACTGTAAAATGCTCCATTATATGTGTTAAAAGTGATAGTATTCTATGAAGGCACCTCTACTTCTGCTGTCCAGTTGTGTCATGCGTTATACAACATGTACATTGAGCCTGCCAGAGATATACATAAACAAGGTAAAATGCACTTCAATTCTTATTTTATTATACAATTGTTGATATATTTTCTTAGATTTTATCTATTCACGCAAGCTGTTCACACTATTAGGGACATCATACGTAGCAAGTATGATGTTTCATATTTATCCAGAATGGGGATTCCTACTGCAGTCCGAGATATGTGATATAAAGACTTTGATGTTGACTCTAAACATTGAAATTAATTGTATCAATTTTAGGGTTGTCAAGATGACTCGTTGTTCGTGAAAAACTTGTGTTTGGCTTGTTAAGAAACTCTAGTACGGCTTGTTTGCTAAGTTAACAAGCCGAACACAAATAAAGATTTATTCGTGTTCGTCTCGTTTTGACTGGAAATACTATTAATTAATCAATTATATATATATATATATATATATATATATATATATATATATATATATATATATATATTATAAAAGGCTTTCAATGAGTGTATATATAAACAAAGATTTGAAATACTTTCAATTGTATGTATGTGTATATATATATATATATATATATATATATATATATATATATATATATATATATATATATATATATATATATATATAGAGAGAGAGAGAGAGAGAGAGAGAGAGAGAGAGAGAGAGAGAGAGAGAGATCTACAAAGATTTATATATATAAAAGGCTACAAATATTCATAATCAATTAAAAGTATTAATTAAGAAAATAAAATAAAAATTATTAAATTAGATTCAAATGATGTTTTAATATAAACAATTATTTTTAAATCTTGTCACAACTCTTAACATCTTATGGTTGCGTGATTAGGATCGTCAAAATGACTCTTTGTTCGTGAATAACTAGTGTTAAGTTCGCTAAGCAAACGTGCTGGACACAAATAAATTTTTTGAGCTCAAAATATAAATGAGAAGAACAAGAGCTGAGTGTGGGCTTGCTCGTGTTCGGCTCGTTTACACCCCTAATTAATTTAACTTATTGATATTCTTGATGTAGAAAGAGTTCACCTATTCATTTGCACATCATTCACATTTTCGGTGAAGTTTTGAGTCTAGAGGGGCGGCTCATCTTAACGAGTTGTTCACTGACATACAAAAGATGGATCAAAAACCTCTATAGATTAGTGATGACATCTTGACCCGGTGATCCACGGCTTCCGAATCTACCAACCATGTTAGAAGAGTTAGTAGCAAAAGCAAAATCGTCTTCAAATTGTGAGGGTACGGGGACTCTCTCTACACATTAGACACGCTCCAACATACTGAGTATAGAAGAAGGATGGTAAGATTTACTCTATGCAATAAATTTTAGCGCATAATTATTATTTTAATAACTTTTTCCATATGTTAACAGACTAAACAACTTGGATAAGAGCCGATCACCACTGAGCTACATGCTTGCACACATTAGCATCATTCAGGCCACCGGTAGGACAACCTATCATGAAAAATCCATGTAAGCGGCATGAGAATTATTATTATCATTGTAATTATTTGAAAATTTTATTTTGCCTCTAATTACACTTCATAATTTATTTTAAGAATACTAGTGGCTGAAGGATGCTCAGAGTCAGATGTCAAGAGGAGCTCCTAATTCTAGTGCCTAGTTTGACCATTCTGATTTTGGCAAATTAGTTCCTCAATAAACCCTTTTGCCCACAACCATCAACATTCACCCACAACGCGAAAAACACCCCTGTTGCAATGGGCTGAGTAACAATACTCTTACTAGCTAAGCCATAACAATTTATTGGACCTAATCAGCTCTGAATAGTATGTTTTAAAATCATAAGTTATTCTATAATATTCAGAATAATTGATCCCGCATATTTAATCTTCATGGCCACGTAATGCTCTAGTTATAAGAATACATGATTATGATTTTCATTTTATGTAGCAGTAGGCATTCCCTTTTTTATTACAATGCGGAACTAACAAGCGTGCATTCATGTACACTTTGGGGTGTGAACGAGCCGAACATGAGCGAGCCCAAGCTCAGCCAAACATGAGCGAGCCCAGGCTCAGCTCGTGTTCAGTTTGTATATATTTCGAACACAAAAAAGTATGTTTGTGTTCGGCTCGTTTGCTTAACTAGCCGAACATGAGCTGTTCATAAACAAAGAGTCATTTTGACAACCTAAATCACATAGTCATAGGATGTTAAGAGTTGAGACAATTTAAAAATTATCATTTATATTAAAACATCATTTAAATCTAATTTAATAATTTTTATTTTATTTTTCTAATTAATACTTTTGACTTATTATAAAACTTTGGAGCCTTGTAGTCAATTAAATTTTTTAAAAATACTACTCATTAATGTGTGTGTGTGTGTGTGTGTGTGTGTGTGTGTGTGTGTGTGTGTGTGTGTGTGTGTGTGTGTGTGTGTGTGTGTATTTAAAGGAAATTGATATTCAACAGAGGCTTAAATATTAGTTTTCCATGTGCTTGGCCCCATGATAAGAGTCCGCGCCATGTGCTTAAACAGATCGAATCCCCCGCGCCACGGGTGGGATTCGAACCCCTGACCGCCGGGGTATTACGAAGCCCCGCTCCACCGGACTAAGAACACGACAATATATATATATATATATATATATATATATATATATATATATATATATATATATATATATATATATATAATGGATGGTTAGTATTTCGAGCAAAAAGGAGCCGAACACGAACAAATAAATTTTTATTGGTGTTCGGCTCGTTAACTTAGCGAGCAAGAAGAAACAAGAGCTGTTCATGAACGAGCCGTTTTGACAGCCCTATATACACAACAACAGGGGCGTTTACATACATACTACCCAATTCCTATGTATTTACACATCTAAAACCTAACTTTATATGTAAAAAAAGATAAAAGTAATGGTATTTCTTTGTTTTTTTTATTTTTTTTTTAGTTTTTTTTCATTTTTTATTTAGTTTTATTTTCTCCAAGAGCATATAAAACGGCTATATCTTTTGATAAAATTGAGTGAATTTGATTATTATTAAGTTAATGATAAAAAGTATTTTAATTTTAAACTAAAGTTTACTCTCATTTTATTTAAATTAAATTCTTTTTTAGCTATAATTTATATTAGATTTTTTGTTGGAGTTTTAATTGAGCATCTTAACTAGTTTGTTCTTGAGCTTTAAATAAGATTTTTTTCTTATTGTAAAAAAAAAAAAACATTTTTTTAATCAAAATACTTATCTTTTAAATAAATTACTTTTACTAATATAAATGAATAAATTGTTTATAAGTATACGCACGTCACATTTCATAGATAATTAATATTTAAAATTTCAATATTTAAAAAAAAACTTTTTACTGAACTCTTCTTTATATATATAAATCCTTAAATAAAAACTAATAATAAAATAATTTTTGGTTTTTTTTTTAAAATAAATTATACGAAGCTGTTCAAACCATATTGGGCTAGCCGGTTGGACCAGCCGGACATTGAACTGGTAGGGCAGTCTGTCTGGACACTAGATATAACTGTATTTTAAATAAACGGAGTCGGACCGGTGAAAATCAGGTCGAACTGATCGACTGTTGAACTGGTTGCAGTTTTTAATACACAGGTTTTTTTTAATAATTATTTTTATTTTTATTTTTATTTTTTAGACTTCACTACCTTCTTTTCCACGAATGATTTGGTGGAAGGAATATGAAATTTTTTTTTATATTTTTATTTAAAATTCTGTTATGTGTTTGGAGTGATCATTATTTTTTTCTGCATAAAGCTAAAATAATAATATTTACTTTAACTTGCGTGATTTATTATATAAAAACTGCTACTAATTTATAAATAAAATTGTCTGATTAAAATGAAGTAGTGTTTTAGAGGAATGTAGTCTTTTGCTTTATCCCCCTACTTGGTAGTGGTATTTTATATTACAAGAGGAATGTAGAAAAGAGCTTGTGATTGTGACTTTCTAGTTTCGTTTGGTTTTTAATTTAAATTAATTTTCTCTAATTTACATTTTATGTTTAGATTATCAAACTTGAAGGGTGGAAATACGAAGTAAAATATTTCAAAGAAAGATCACTTTTTTTTTTAGTTATAAATATGAGGTTCGTCATTCAAATATTAAATATTTTTATATTTAAAATAATTACATTTATTTTTATGTGTGTTTTATATTCTATAATGCAATTTTATTACTTTTTTGTTTGTATTTGCATGTAATATATCACTATTATATTATTTATGTCATATTTAATTAATTTTTATATTTATTACGTCATCCCAGTTCAACCTTTCTGAACCTTTCCTTCTTCCGGTTTGATGTCCGGTCCGATTTTATGATCATTGTCATCATTTCAAACAACAATAATGTGGATTACTATTTCAAAATTTATTATCATAAGAAAAATTTATTTATTTATTAAATTATAATTTTTATGTATAAAATTTCTAAGTAATTACTAAAACCAAAATTTTTTTTTGTCTTTTTTTCAATATTTTTTCTTGCCTTTGTCGCAATTGGAAAAAGTGATAATATCAACTATTAATTTTAAATTACTATTTTTTGAATTTAATTATCAATTAATCCTTTTTTAAAATTTTGTTATTCTCATGAACTAATTAATAATCATATTTGACATACTTCATGTTTTCCTTTTATTGCATACGACTTAAATTTGCTTTCTTCTTTAATATAATAGTCCTTGTTGGACTATCTACTCATCCATCCGCCTTGATGTAAACATCACAACAATTGAAAGAAACGAGTTAACATTTCTGAAAATAAAATTAATTTGGTGATAACTAAATCAATTAAATTTAGAAGATATAAATTCATCTTACAATAGGAAAGAATGTCTTGGCCACTAATTATAAGTCCAATCTTGTAAGAAAAGAAGAATATCAATATATGTGGTAAGAATAGAGATAAAGTAGCAACAAAGTTTTAACTTGAGCATTATGCACATGTTGCCTTTGAAATTTGACCATAGATATATTTCTTTCGAACTAAACATTGATTCAGATCTTTACAACGAATATTTAATACAAAGTGTTAAGATACACTTATGTGATTAAGAGTCGAACCATATTTTTTGGTTTCCTATACTGTTTCGTCCCCTTTCATTCTTTCATTCCATCACCCAAAAAGTAGTTTCCGACCCTCTCTGTCCTGCCCCACAAATTCGAGTCCTCACTTATGTTTATTATGTTCACTAACTTCATTTCATCCTTCGCCTCTCTGTATACTCGACACAATTCTAATCAGCCACATTTGAGAAGGAAAGGAAACGTTAAATGTCATAGTGAAATAATGCATGATAAAAATGGGGTAATCTTAACACATTTATTTTGGACACCAAATATATCTTTGAAGAAAAAAATGCAATCATGAAAATATTAACATTTTGGCCCAAAATATGAGTAAACTTAATTTCTTAAAATTATCTTTCTGCATTATAAAGATATTTGCTAAAATACAGGCAAATATTTTGTCGGATATGCATGAACAATTCTGTGGAGAATTTCTCTGTAATCGCTTAGGTGACGACGCTACTCAACTGTATGCTTTGGGTATTATATGGGATGCCCTTTGTGAAACCAAACAACACGCTTGTGGTCACCATAATTGGCACCGCCATTGTTACTCAGCTCACCTATGTCTTCATCTACCTCCTCTACTCCAGCGAGTGGAGAAGACTCAAAGCCCTACACAGACTTTGTCTTCATATAGCTGTCGTCACTGCCGTTATTCTCCTCTCATTTAAAACTCATGAGCAACAAACACTTATCATTGGTATTCTTTGCATCATCTTTTACATCATGATTTATGTCTCACCTCTCTCTATTACGGTAAGTGAGTGAGAACAATTGTCATACTATACATTTAAGATATTATTTCATTTTTGTATCATAAATATAATTTACATGTCTCATTATTTATCAATACGTTATGCAGTAGTGTTAAAGTATTAACCATCAATACTAAAATAAGTATGCCAAATTAATAAATGTATGTATATGACACATCAAAGCTTTCGTGCACAAGTGATGTGCTTCATGTTGTCCGTGAGTTGCTGATAAAGACAGTGTGTGGATTACATGCCACCCTACCTTTCGGTTGCTTCCTTCTTTAATGTTCTTTGTTGGACAATCTACTAAGTCCGTCTGAAGTAAACATCACGGTAATTGTTTGGCCCAACTTCCACTTTTTATAATGAATTCTTCATTCTCGATCTCTGCATTGAAATCGGGACTGCTTAGTATTGCATTATTTGCACGAATTCTAATGTGGACTGCATGGTGGATTTGAGATTTTACTGTCATGTTGGATGGGAAAATTTAGTTTAGAATAACACGAGCTGATCAATGATACGTTACTTTGCAAATGTGTGTGCGCGCGCGTGCCTGTTGGTTGGCGGGGTTCGCTGTAAGTCCCCTCAGATCAATGGTTCGATCTCTCGTGGCACAGGGTTCTCGAATATTAGGAACATGGCGCAGACTCCCCTTCGTAGAATTCCGAGCACATAAGGGAATCGGTATTTGGGGCCCTCTAGACTCAAATACCGGTTATATATATATACACACACACACAAACACACACACACACATATATATATACATATAATTTACACGCACTTTCTCAGATAATATCTTCCAATTTGAATATGGACGATAAAATTAAAAATAAATAGTTAGTTTTTTACTTTGCTATCTCTTTATCTTGAATTTATGTTTCAGATTCCAAATGGGGTTTGGGCCGCCATTTGCTATATAGCTCCATTGCTGTTGCTTGCAATTTACTATAAATCCACCAAGGGGCAGTTGAGAGAGACGAAGGCCAAATTGGAGCTCTCCCAGGCTAGCGGGTGGAATGTTCTCTCAAGTAACAGGGAAGAGTGTTTTTCTTTTTTGTTTTTCTTGTTTTTTTTTTTTATTCTAACAACCACATGATTGATCCCATATTTTAAAATTGCGCTTTTCTAGGAGAGCGCATAAATTTGAAATTATGTGTAAACTTCCCGCATTAAAAAAAAAAAATAATAATAAAGTGTATGAAAGTTCGGCATGAGCATAAACTCGCTGTAAACGTATCTCATAAATTATCATTTTGTACGAACTCTAATACGTAAAGTCCATTATTATTATCTTAATATTGCATGACATGAATTGCACACTAAGATAATTAAAAACAAGCAAGAGGAGACATCTCCATTTATATGTGGAAAACATTGGAAAGAAGAAAAATTGAGAAAGTGAGAAAATCATATGGCTTAGCCTAGTTGAAATAATCCACTATATAGTCATTAGTATATATGTTTACTTTTTCCTCAATGAGGGAAGACGGAGTTACAAAGTTGTACAATAACAATTCAACAATAATGGCTGTAATTAATGTACTTTTCTATGAAATATGATTGCAAGAGTCGTAGTCAATTGCTATGGAGATAGTTATCTATTGTGAATTACATACGAGAAATATGATATCACAAATCTCAAAGCAATTCAATGACCAGGGGATAAGAAAGTCGCTAGGAGATCAAACGTTCGACTAACAACATAGCACAAATCTCAAGAAGTATAACAATCAAATGAAGATAGGCGATAAGTGCGCATGACCATTGAAAATGAGTATCAATCGACCGACCAGGTACCCCTAGAGAAGTTCAAACTGCTCACTTTGGAGTTGTACAAAAAACTATCAGACCCCAACAAACACCTTGCTTCTTTCAAATCTTCAATATGCTTGCTGAAGATCTCAGATGAATTTAAGTGCAAATTGCTTTTTACAATATTGATTTCAACCGCTTTGCGGTGGTTCAACACTTTACTTGTTGGGATAATTACATGCTATGCAGAGTTTAATGGACTTTTTCTAACACAATTTGCCAGTTCACTAAGACCCAGGAAGAGTGCATGGTCTATATGATAGCTGAAATAAGGGCCTAATGAGGACTTGCACTAGTTCATTGCATGTTTCTAGAGATAAACACTGGAGGTAAAAGATTTGAAGCCCAATATGGCTCAGGCTGGCTTGACGAAGGGGTTGAGGTCGTAGAGATTTTGCTTTGAACTCAACCTTATGGATCCCTAAATTTTGGACGATTTATTAGAGATGGCCAATAAATACATAAACACATATAAAAATGCTCCCGAGCCATTTGAGAGAAGACATCATAAGCGACCATCATAGAGGAGCTAGTGGAAAGTAAGAGAAAACGCAAAGCCCCTCGTCCGACCACTCCATGAAAGCTGCCCTTGCAATAATTCATCCCATCAACATGACGACAGGAGGAGACAGGAGGAAGTCCATAACCAGTGGTTGATCCAGCATAACGAACGACCTTGGTATGACCACAAGGTCTCAAGAACCACTTCTTTGAGGGTGTCAATGACATAGATAGTAGACACAATTAATAACAAGGAGTTTTTCGAAAGGGGTCACCATGAAAACTTCTAGAACTTGATCGAGGAACCACAACCATAACATGGAAGAGTACAAAAACCTCTAGAACTTGATCAAGGAACTAATGAAAGATGTGAAGCTTTGAGAATTCATTACCCTTAGAATCATGACTCAGCTTCTAAGGAAAAGCCCCGACAGGGGTAGCATCCGTCAGACCTATCCGTACCAATGCTATCCACATTGCAGGATTCATGCTCACATTACTCAAAGGACATAAACCACCGAGGTGAGCAAACAAAAAAAAGGAAACAAATTGGTGCACTATGCACCACAACTCTTGCCCATAAATCTAAAGGCTATCCACTCATCTTCTTCATCGATGAGGATCTGCCCCCAAAGGGAAACTCTAATAACGATGCCATTTTAATAACAATAATAATCAATAATTACTAAATATAAAGCATTCTCATTGATACAAGAAGATCTATGAATGTACTGTTTAAGTTGGTGTTTCATAAGCTAAGCTTTCTCTGACTGAATGAATGCACCAGCTAGGGCATCGGTGGCGTGTCTACTTATCTTGTCGTGATCAAGTTTCCTGGAGATGGAGATGTCATCACAATCAGAGGGTCCTAGAGCAGTTCTGAGTTTATTACCTGCGCACCACAAGTAACATGGAGCACGCCACCCTAACCCAACTGATGCACCAAAATTATATACTATTTTTACTATATAATTTTACCCATTTTTGGTGATATTGTACTTAAAAAAATGTATTTTTCATGATTTGTTACATGTATGATGATTTTAGGTGATTGGAGCAAAAAGAAGCAAAAAATGAATGAATTCGGAGCAACAAGGAGCAAAATGGGAGAAAATAGCTTCTGGCGCTGCCGGCGCCAACTTCCAGAGACTCCAGAATTAAATGGAAGATAGAGCGCCGTCGGCACCTTATTGGACGCCGTTGACGCCCTATGTCAGTGCAATTCAAAAATGAAGAGTTTTGGAGACTTTTTGAAGGGATGCTTAAGGAAACTCTTGGGAATTTATTTTTAACATATATGTAACTATTTTTAGATGAAATTAGAGAGGGGGAGAAGAGTGTAGAAGTAGATAGAGTGTGAGTTTAGAGTTAGGGTTTGGAAGAGTGAGTGTAAAAGTGAAGATTTGAGAGGGATTCTTCTTTAAGGAGTGAAGGAGAAGGGGTAAAGTGAGAGATTGCTTCTTCCTTTCCATTCTAAAGGGGGAATTGAGTGTTGCAAAGAAGAGAGAAAAAGATTCAAAGGAGCTTCAAGGGATTTGCTTGGGAAAGAGAAAGAGATAAGTTGTATTTGCTATTATGGTTTGTATGACTTTTCTTTTATATATAAAATCAATGTTTTATTGTGTCTTCTCTATGAATTCTGAGTAGTCTCCATTGTCTTTTTTCTTGCATAGAGATGTGATGATATGGATTTGAAGTGCTTTTAAAGTATTGAAGAAATTGTGATGGTTTTTCATTTCGAACTTAGTTTATTTTTCGATCTGGCCAATTGAATTGTTAAAATATGTTGTTATACATTAACTTCAAAAGGATTGAGTGTCCTACAAAAATAATGAAGAATCCATTCAATGTCCATGAATGAATTGCGTAGTTCATGATAATTGAGTGCAAATAAATAGGGAAATGTGTTTTGATGGGCTTCAAATTGGAGGTTTCAGGGTAACAGACTGAGATCCCCAATTTGGTCCTAAGATTGGTAACTAAAATCGAAGGTTAGCCTTCAGGTGAAGGGTGAGTGGGAGCTCCGTAGTGACAGCCGGTATCCTCCCAGCCTAGCCTTAGATTTAGTGACTAAACCTAGGATATGTCAATGTTCTTTACATGCTTGGAAGAGGGGGTACTCTTTTGAGGGTAAAGAAACATTTATGCTCATAATTTGCACAATACAATAAATAATCATTATATATCATTCACACATCATATACTCATTGCAAGAGGAAAGACACTTTTCATATATATCAAAACCTTTCAAATATAAAGCTTAGTATGTGTGTTAGTTAATTCTATTTAAAGATATTTGAAGTAATTGTGGTTTGCTTAATTGTTACTGTTTTCTGCATCTTGTTAGTAGAAGTAAACTTAAACTTTAATTGCGATTTAAGTATTGGATTTCAATATTACACTATCTATTGTAAGGAACGTGCCTTCCCTGTGGGATCGATAATCAGGACTCCATTAGAGCCCTGTATTACTTGATACGATACATATACTTACGTTGAAGTTTAGAATTTACAAAACCATTATAAATATATAAATTTGGGTTCATATGTTCTTGCATAATAAAAAGTCTGCATCACCAACCCCACCCCATAAAACATTTAGAAATTAAGGGAAAACAACCATGAGAATAATGAGGCCACCTTTCAAATCCTAGCTGACGAGGGAGAGTCAGTAAATGTATTTTGATTAGTGAACCTTTTGATGCAGGACACAGAGAGCTACTGCTCAGAACCCTCAAAGAGAATCAGGTTGTTTTCGTATGGATGGGGGGTGAACAATGATTGTTAATTGCATGAAGGGCATCTCAACACCCGACAATTACATGCTCCATGAGGGATGTAAATACGACCTTCATAGCCCTTACTCACCCAACAACTGATAGTAACAAGCTCCACGAGGGGTATCATTTCAATTTCGAGAACTCATATGCTTGTCTCCTCTCCAGCAGTTTATGAAAAGTAACAGATGATCTACCTAAAAAGTACCAATTTTTATGCCTTATTTATGATTCAATTCTTAAGGATATTATGCTTTAATGAAAGGTATTTTCATGTTTTTGGATGTAGATGATTAAAAAAAAGTCCAAAAAAGAAAAAGAAGGAAAAATGAGCAAAAAAGAGCAAAAATAGAGCTTTTGGAGCAAAATATTGGAATTATTGGCCTGGCGCCTAGGCGCCAGAATCCGGCGCCTACGCGCCAGCTCGATATAGACGCTGTTAAGATTTTTTTGATGATTTTGGGAAGTTATTTTAATGGAGTTAAGCGGTTATTGGAGCTTCTAGAAGACTGGAAGTTACTCATAATATATAGGACATGTGATACAATGCATTTGGACACAAGGAAACAGTTTTAATCACGAAGAGGTGTGATCCAAAGTGAAGAGGTGCGCGACAGTTAACTTCTAGAAGATGCATTGAATTTGGACAAATTTTGAAGATGTGCCTTAAGCAACCCCTGGTCAAATCTAGAGCTATATATATAGAAGCCCATTCTACAGAGAAAATCACACCCCACCCCCCTTAGGCACCCCATAGTCCCTAAGCACCTTCTCTCCCCCTCTAGTTTTACTTAGTCTCTTCCACACTTAGGGTGCCACTTTACTTTGTATCTAGTCAGTTTATTTTGAGTATTTAGTGTGTTGTTGCTGTTGGAGTCTTTCATCATTACTTTGGAGTCAGTAGAAGTCAGCGGATCACTTGAAGGACCACTTCAAATAAGTATTTGTACCTTGGTTCAAAGTTTTATAAATATATTTTGTTGTGTGATTTTATTGTGTTCCGAGTAGTTAGTTATCTTTCTCCTTTCAACTATGAAAAGATAATAAATTAATTAAATTTTATAGGGGAATTAAATTTAAAATATTTAAAACATTGTGATGATATTAATACCTAATCTTAGTTTACTATTTAAATTGGCCATTTAAATTGTTAAAACCTGTTGAAGAATTTTGAGACCTATCCGGAGACAAATTCTTAACTAGTAGATATCACATGAATCCTTGTGTAGTCGAAGGTTTTATGCGGGTTATTCAAGGTGAAGTGCAAATAAATAGGAATATATTATTTATTGGGCGTAAAATTAATTAGTTTTTAGAGTGACAGACTAAATTCTAATAATTTGGTTTATAGAAAGGGAACAAGTCACTGGTAGGGCCGACCATAGCCACCCTTGGACATCTAGTAGTGTGAGCCTAGATTAACCCATTCTACTAATAAAATATCCTGAACCGATCTATAGATTAGTCAATGTTCTTTTCACCTGGACCAAAGGGTAAAGAATAGGAATGCTTCTATTTGGTACAATACCATAATATAAATTCCCCACAAAAGATAATTATTCTAAAAATCTTGGATTAGTTGAAAAGGAGAAAGTAGTTTTTATACTTGCATTGAATTTTAATTACTGTTTACTTTACTTTCTTACTGCTTACTGTTTACTTGCTTATAATAAAAATAGTTAGTAAATTAAATTTAAAAATAAAAAAAATATATATATACACTATATATAAATTACTTTTAATTTGATAAATTCCAAAATATTTTTTTACTTTTTATAAAAACACTATCCCTGTGGGATCGATAACCAGGACTCCACTATAGCTCTGTATTACTTGAACGATACGTATACTTGCGTTTAAAATTGTGACTTTTACAAAATTATAAAATCTAAATATGATTCTGAATTAGAAAGAACAATTAAAAGAATTAAAAAAGGAAAACAAATTTCAAAATATCAAGAAATGGCTAAATTACATAACAATAATCAAAATCCAATTGAAATTAATGAACACAATATTTATAAACCATTAAGGGAATATGCAAACCCTACAACTGATGAACTTCATGTTAGTATTCAAATGCCAGCTGTAGATGCTAATTCTTTTGAGCTTAAACCTTCTATTATTCAAATGGTTCAAAATAATCAATTTGGAAGAATACCTAATGAGGATCCAAATTTACATCTTGCTAGTTTTTTAGAACTTTATGCTACCTTTAAATATAATAATGTTTCGATGATGCTTATTAGAGCTTAGACTCTTTCCTTTTTCCTTAAAAGATAAAGCAAAGATGTGGCTTAATTCATTAGCAACTTATTCTATTAAAACATGGGCATATATGACACAAAAATTCCTTGCTAAATATTTTCCTCATGCTAAAACTACTAAATTGAGAAATAATATTACTTCATTTACGCAATTTGATGGAGAAACAATTTATGAAGCTTGGGAAAGATTTAAAGAATTATTAAGAAAATGTCCTCATCATGCTTTACCAGATTGGTTAATTATTCAAACATTTCATAATAGAATTATTGGATCACTTAGATCTATTATTGATGCTGCTGCTGGTGGTTCTCTAATGGTTAAGACATTTAAAGAAGCCTACACCTTAATTGAAGAAATGACTAATAATAATTTTCAATGGCCTTCTGAAAGGGTTAATCCTAAAAGAATGGCCAGTATTCAAGATAATGAAGCCTTTTCTATTTTAGCTTCACAAGTGGCTGTGATATCTAAGAAATTAGATAATTTTGCTATTAATATATCGCATGTAAGTAATGATAATTCTGTAAATTCTGACGATTATCAAATAATGGAAACTTTGCAAGCTATTGCTAGTAAAACTAATAACCCTTATTCTAATTATTGTAATCCTGGTTGGAAAAATCATCCTAATTTTAATTGGAGTAATGGACATCAACAGTGGAATAATAATCAAGTTAATTCAAATAGGAACAATCAAGGAAATTCAAACTATAGACCAACTTATCCTCCTGGTTATAACAATCAGCAGAAAAAGTTGTCTGTAGAAGAATTGATCTTGCAACTAAGCAATCAACTACAAAGTCAAAACACTGCTATTCGTAATATTGAGAATCAGATGGGTCAAATCGCTAATTTCATTAATTACAGACCTTAAGGAACACTGCCTAGCAATGTCGAAATTAATTCTAAAGAATCTGGAAAAGAACATGAACAAGCAAAAGCTGTATAACTCAGAAGTGGAAATGAATTAAAAGAGAAAACACAGAATGAGATTGAAAAAGAGAAATAAGTTGAAGAAATTGAAAAACCTAAAGATACCCTTTCTCCAAATAAAGATCAGACTGTGGTACCTATTGAAGTGGAAGTTGAAAGACCACCACCACCTTTTCCTCAAAGACTAAAACATCAGAAGCTTGACCATCAAATTTCTAAGTTCTTTGAAATTTTTAAGAAACTTACAATCAATATATCTTTTGCTGAAGCTTTAGAGCAAATGCCAAGATATGCAAAATTTATGAAGGATATTTTAAACAAGAAGAGAAATTTGAAGCTTATGAAATTGTTGCATTAAGTGAAGAATGTAGTGCAATAATTGAGAAGAAATTACCTCAGAAACTTAAAGATTCTGGAAGTTTCACTATACCATGTGCTATTGGAGAAACATTTTGTGGAAAAGCCTTATGTGATTTAGGAGCTAGTATTAATCTCATGCCATTTTCAATCTTTCGAAGGTTAGATTTAGGAGAGATTTCTCCAACCACTGTAACTCTTCAGTTAGCTGATCGATCGATCACTTATCCTAAATGAGTTACAAAGGATGTTCTTGTTAACATAGATAAATTTATCTTCCCTGTGGATTTTATTGTTCTAGATATGGAAGAAGATAAAGAAATACCTATTATTTTAGGGAGACCTTTTCTAGCTACCGGACGAGCTATGATTGATATGAAAAAAGGAGAATTAATGATCAAGAGATAATATTTAATGTTCTGAAATCAATGAAGTATCCTGATAAAGAAAAATGCTATCAGATGTATATTTTTTATTATATAATTAAAAAGCATTATCAAGAAAAATGTAAGGTCATTTCTGATCATAAAGATAAAGAATCTATGTTATATAATGAGTTATTAAATGAGGAAATTAAAAAAATAAATGAAGAAAATTTATCTAAAGAAACTCATTATATTCATGAAATTTAGGAAATTTTAGACACAACTACCCTCAATTGAAAAAGCCCCTGAACTAGAATTAAAAACGTTACCTGCACATTTAAATTATGCATTTCTTGGAAATTTATTAACTTTACCTGTAATTATATCTTCAGAATTAAGCAAAGATCAAGAAGAAAAATTAATAGGAGTTATGAAGAATTATAAGAAAGCTTTTGGTTGGACTATTGCAGATATAAAATGAATAAGCCCTTCAATCTGTATGCATAGGATTTTAATGGAAGAAAATTGTAAACCCACTATTGAACCTCAAAGAAGATTAAACCCAATTATGAAAGAGGTTGTTAAGAAAGAGATTTTGAAATGGTTAGATGCTGGAATTATTTATCATATTTCGGATAGCCAATGGGTGAGTCCTATTCATTGTGTTCCGAAAAAAAGAGGAGTAACTGTCATTGTTAATGATAAAAATGAATTTATCCCAACATGGCAAGTTACTGGACGGCGTATTTGCATTTACTATCAAAAATTAAACAGCGCCACTAGAACAAATCATTTTCCTTTACCTTTCTTGGATCAAATGTTGGATAAACTAGCTGGACACTCATATTTCTGTTTTTTGGATGGATATTCTGGTTATCATCAATTACCCGTTGCTCCTGAGGATCAAGAGAAGACAACATTTACAAGTCCTTATGAAACATTTGCCTTTAGAAGAATGCCTTTCGGTTTATGCAATGCACCTGCAACTTTTCAAAGATGTATAATGTCAATATTATGTGATTTGATTGATAAAAGAATTGAAATATTTATGGATGATTTTTCAGTTTTTGGAACTTATTTTGAATCTTTCTTGGAAAATATAACAAAAGTTTTGAAGAGATGTGAAGAAAAAAAAATAGTTATAAACTGGGAAAAATGTCAATTTATGGTCACAGAAGGAATTGTACTAGGACATAAAGTTTCACAAATTGGGATGGATGTTGATCAGGCAAAAGAGAAAATTATTGCTGAACTTCAAACACCTAATACCGTTACTGATGTGAGATGTTTTCCGGGTCATGCTGGATTTTATAGGAGATATATAAAGGATTTTTCTAAAATTGCTAAACCTCTTTTCCATTTATTGGAAAAAGAAGCTAAATTTGAATTTAATGAAGATTGTCTGAATGCGTTCAATATTTTAAAAGAAAATTTAATCACTACACCTGTCATTGTTGCACCTGATTGGAATAAACTTTTTGAATTAATGTGTGATGCAATTGATTATGCAATCGGAGCTGTATCAGGACAAAAATATGAGAAAAGTTTCAAAGTTATATACTATGCTAGCAAAACTCTTAATGAAACTCCAATAAATTACACTACTACTGAAAAAGAGCTGTTAGCAATAATATATGCCTTTGATAAATTTTGACCATATCTTCTTGGAACAAAATGTATCGTACATACTGATCATTCTGCTATTAAGTATTTAATGTCTAAAAAATATGCTAAACCTATATTGATAAGATGGGTTTTACTTTTACAAGAATTTGATTTTGAAATTGTGAATAGAAAAGGAATTGACAACCAAATTACTGATCATTTATCAAGAATAAAAAATAATATTGAGAAGATTTATGAAGAAAATATAAATGAGAAATTCCTGGATGAATAATTATATATTATTCAAGGACTACAAATGCCTTGGTATGTAGATATAGTTAACTATTTGGTTAGCAATATTTTACCGTATGGGTTGAATAACAATACATTAAGAAATTCAAGAATGATTGTAAATCATATATTTGGGAAGATCCTCATTTATTTAAAATAGGAAGAGATTCTGTGATTCGAAGATGTGTACCTTATGAAGAAACTTTTGCAATTTTTCAAAAATGTCACGATTTTGAATTTGGAGGACACTTTGGAGTAGATAAAACTGCATTTAAAATTTTAAATTATGGATTTTATTGGCCTACTTTATTTAAAGATGTTGGACATTATGTGAAAACTTATGATCGATGTCAAAGAATGGGAAATATATCCAAAAAAGATGAAATGCCTCTAAACTTTATATTAGAAATTGAAAAATTTCGATGTATGAGGTTTAGACTTTATGGGACCTTTTGTACCATCATCTGGAAAAAATTATATTCTATTAGCAGTTGATTATGTTTCAAAGTGGATCGAAGCTGTAGCTTTACCTAACTCTGATTCCAAGAGTGTTTCGAAATTTTTGAAGAAAATAATTTTTACAAGATTTGGAATTCCCAGGATAATTATCACAGACGGGGGAAGTCATTTCAGAAATATAAGAATTCAATTATTGCTGGAAAAGTTCGGAATTAAACATAGAATTGCAACTGCTTATCATCCTCAAACAAGTGGAATGACTGAAGTATCAAACAGAGAAATTAAAAGAATATTAGAGAAGACTGTTAATCCTAAAAGAACTGACTGGGTTGATAGACTTGATTCAGCACTATGGGCTTATAGAATAGCTTATAAGACACCTATCAGAATGTCACCTTATCAGTTAATTTATGGTAAACATTTTCACTTACCTGTTGAACTTGAACATAAAGCTTATTGGGCGATAAATGAGTTCAATTATAATCTGAATACTGCAGGAAAAAAATGATTATTACAACTGAATGAAATGAAAGAGATAAGAAATGAGTCTTATGAAAATGCAAGAATTTATAAGGAAAGAATGAAGAAATTGCTTGACAACATGATTTCAAGGAAAATATTCGAGCCTGGACAAGAAGTATTATTATTTAATGCTCGATTAAAACTTTTTCCTGGAAAATTAAAATCTAAATGGATGGGACCATTTATAATTGAGAAAGTATACCCTTATGGAGCTGTGGATATTAAAGATCCCAACACTTGAAAAGTATTTAAAGTTAACGGATTAAGACTGAAGCCTTATATGCGAGAAATGAAACCAAATTACAAAGAGGCTTACGAACTGAGTCTACCCGATTAATTCAATTGATTAGGTCAGGCTGACGACGTTAAACCAAGCACTTTGTGGGAGGCAACCGATATTTATTAGTGTGAGTTAAATTATTGTTGTAAGGTTATGCCTTAGTCCTGACTAAATTTGCATATAACTTCTGGAAGTAGAAGGCTAACAAGTCTGTATTGGCTTAAGCTAAACATTATCTTGAAGTATATAGAATTTGGACTTGGACCACTCCATGTCAAATGTGAATAAAAATGAGATCAAGTTAACCTTTGTTTGTGATTGTTTGTGATTTGAAATTTTTGTAATTGTGTTTGTGTGCTAATCATACCCGTTTGTTAGACCTATTTTTACGACCGAAACTTGCAAAATTTGATGATAGGCTAATCGGAGTTGATCGAGGTTCAGGCGCCTATGCGCCAAAAGTTGGAGCCTAAGCGCCAGAATGGACTACGTATCGATGATCCGGCGCCTAGGCGCTACATTCCGGCGCCTAAGCGCCACTGTTACAGATCATATAAAAATAAAAAATATTCAGTTTTTCACACGAAATCTCTTTATATATTGCCTATTTTTCATCCCCAATCCCATAGAAACCTTAATTTTCGACCAGAGTAATCCATTTTGGAGGAGTTAAGAAGGATTTGGAGGCAATGTATAGAGGAAATCATGGAAATGAGGTAAGAGACAAATCTCTTAAAGATCCTCAGCCTTATTTTAATGGTTTTATTGCTGTTAGTATGGAGAAATTGTTTAGTTGATTGGAGAGGATTGAAGCGGAACTTCAAAATATTGGTAATCATCTCCATGAGATGTACCACAAATATGAAAACTTGGAATGGCAAACCAAACTTCAATATGATCATATGGCGGCCTATCATGACGCTTAAGTAGAAATGTACGTGAAGAACAAGTGGATAGATGAAAAGACGGCTTTGGAATTTCCAAGGGCATTGGTGTTCTATCCCTTCGTCCTAGCGAATTTCATTGCGAAAGAGATGGTAATTAAAAATCGGTGTTAAATAGATCTTATATGTGTTTTAGGTGTGATTGAGTCATGTGTTAGTGTGTTGAATATCGAATTTGAGTGTTTGCTTAATTGTTCAATGTGTGTTGTTGGATTTGAATATTTACTTTGAATTTATTGTTGTTTGTGTATTTATAAAACTATGAACCTTGATACAGTATTGTACTGAAATTTATTGAATTTGGAATAGAAGTTATGGATTGGAATTGAAGAATTTGGGTATATTTTTGTGGATCTAAATTATTATTTTAAATTGATTGTGAAAATGTTTGGATTAGTTGAAAAGGAGAAAGTCAGTTTTATACTTGCATTGAATTTTAATTAATGCTTACTTAACTTTCCTATCACTCACTGTTTACTTGCTTATAGTAATAATTGTTAGTAAATTAAATTTGAAAATTAAAAAAATATATACACTATATATAAATTACTTTTAATTTGATAAATTCCAAAATATTTTTTTACTTTTTATAAAAACACTATCCCTGTGGGATCGATAACCAGGACTCCACTAGAGTCTTGTATTACTTGAATGATACGTATACTTGCGTTTAAAATTGTGACTTTTACAATAATTATTATAAAATCTAAATATAAATTTATAAGAAAAAGTAAACCTCACACATCAAGTTTTTGAAGCCATTGCCAGGAATTAAATATTCTAAAAAGTGGTATCAAATTCTTGTATTTAAAAGCATATATAAAGTCGAATCACATCAACAGACCTGACAGTTAAATAAAAGAAAGATATGTGAGAAACATAGCCTTTAACTTCAAAAGTAACTCTTGTATTACACGTTTACTAAACGTAGTTACAATTTCACCCCATTACATGAGTAGGAAAAGAAAAAAAATCTTTTCAATTCTAAACACTTGAAGACTCCCTGACACCATCCTCTCTGATTTCCTCTGATTCCTTGGCGCATTAATTCCTTTCGTCAAATTGGTCCTCTTCCTCATCTCAGGTTTGAAAAGGAGCATGCCAAATTCCTCCATCTCTTTCTGCTTAGGATCGACTGACTTGTGCTTCACAAGTCTCTTTATAACAAGTAAAGTGTATACCTCAATCTGGCAAGAGAGGCCTTCAACATGGTCCTCATGGGTGATCATCAAAGATATCCTCTCATTCAACTCTTTCTTATCTTTAAGAAGGTCCACTACTTGAGCCTCATACTCCTGGGCATCCAATTTCCTCTCTTCGACCAAGAGCTTCAACCTCTCCTTGACCATGGTAGTCCTTTATTTTAGCTTCTAAACCTAAAGAGCACCTTTTTCAGCTTGTCCCTCTGCCCTGTCAAAAAGAAGGGATTGCAAACTTGAAGCTTCCCAAGCAAGGGCATGGTATCGGTCAGTCGCTTGGAGCTCCTCCTGTCTATGGACCTCAGCGTCTTCTCAAAGGAAAGGGACCAAAACATCTCCATCAAGGTTGACGAGTGATCCACTCCGATATTTATGCTATCAATATATATATATATATATATTGATACTCCTTTTTATGATTTTATAATGTGGATACTACACAAATATATGTATCTTTTGATCAAGTAATACAAGACTTTTTGATTAATCCTCAAGATATCGAACCCATAGAGAAAGTGATAACAAGGAAAATATCTTCTAATTCAGAAAATAGAAAATTAACTTTCTTCTTTTAGAAAGGATCATACTCAAACTAAAGATAATATTTCAAAAAATATAATTCAATTTTTTTTTAATTTTTATAATTTGAAATAAAAGTAAGCAACTACTTTAACTAAATTTTTGTAAGATGAAAACTTATGTAAATGAAATATCTTTTTCTTTTTTATGAATCATTAACAAGTTATGGAGAATATTTGTTGTGGAAGTATACAAAATGTGTTTTGCTAAATAGGAGCAATTATATTCTTTACCCTTATTAGAGATTCTATATAAAACATATGTTAATTCACTGTTTTAAAAATCTTAAAGATGGGTTAGGCAGGAAAGATACTAGCTCTCACTCTAGAGTTTCCTCTATTCCCTCCATCTGGGGGCTAACATCTCGTATCAAAACATAAAACAATAAATCAAATTTGGGGCTTTAGCCACTCACTCTAAAGTCCTCTAATTCTACACCCATCAAAGTATATCTCCCTATTTATTTGAACTCAACCATATGGATTACATTCTCACCCATACAATCTCATGTGATTCTTTCCAATTGTTGACTGAGATAATACCACACTGGATCTTACATGTTCTCACAATAAATTTTAACATCTTAATTGACCAAATCAAGAAGTAAATAAAGTGCAAGGTTTTGAATCATCATAAATTCTTCTAACATTTAAATCCTATACTTCACACAACATACTTCCATAACTTAATAACTTCATTACTTAAGGAAAAAGATAAAGAACACTACTCAGAATTTATGGAGAAAATGCAATCACAACTTGATTTAAAAGTAGAAATCATAGTGAAAACACAAAAAGTCTTAATTAAAAACTAAATGTAATACAAAGATAAAGACCTATCTGTAAATTCTCTCCACTAAACTCTTGAAGTTCCTTTGAGAACTTTGCTTTCCCTTACAATACTCTTTTAGAGGTTAGCACCCAACTCCATGGTCTCCAAATCTCAATTCTCCTAATACAAACTATATAAAATAAAGTAAAGATGGTGAAGTGGAGAGGTGTGTTCTAATGAACTTCCTAACATAAACCTCACTCTTAAACACTAACCACACTCTCCAACAATAAATATTTTTCTGATCTTTAAGTCATCTTTTTATACTTTTCCAAAAGGTGTCTTCGTATCCCTTCAAATTGTGTCCAGATTCAACGTATCTTTTAAGAAATGCATCCATTCAAGAGTATTTTGAATTAAATTTGGCGCCAATAGAAAGTTACCCATGTTCTCACCAAGAGGTGCTTCAAAAACTTCTTCAAAATTGCGCCTAAATTATAATAACTCATCTTTTTTAACTGCCGCGCGTAAACACAAGGTGCCAGCGCTTAACCGCGAGCTTGCTGGCGCATTAGCTCCAAATCTGGGCGCATAACTGTAGGGCCTTGGCGCGTAAGTGTGGGTTCTGGCGCTTAGCCGCCACACATCACATTTTAAATTTTCTTCATTTTACTCCAAATTGGGCCATTTTCACTCTTTTCATCAAAATCATCCATTTAATCATACCTGTAAGAAAAACACAGAAAATACCTTCCATTAAAGTTTAAAATCATTAAAAATAGATATAAAAATGTTTATAAAAACACTACATATTTTAGATGTATCAAAATCCCTCAAACTTGAAATGTTACTTATCCTGGAGTGACACTTTAATCATATAAAAATCATACAATAAATTATGTGATGAGTTTCTTTAGGAGTTTTTAAAATTTTGTTCTAGAAATATAGTAGTCTAGTTTAGAAAAAAATTAGTAAAGGAGGCCAATTTAAAGTTTAGAAACCTCTTAAGTAAATGTTAATGAAAAGTACTAGTTCCTATCTTATTCATAAATATTTATAAATTCTTCAAAATATAAGGTTTGGGCATTTTATTTTCTTTACTTAAAAATCTTTGCTAAAAATAATTATACTCACTATATTATACTTAAAAGCTGCAAGATTTTCATCAAATCTTTGTGGAACCAATTTTTTATTAGTCCCTTGAATCCTCAAGCTTCTCCTTCCTTTTCACATATACTTTTTTTTCAGTTTTCTTTTTTTTTTATTTTTTTATTTTTATTTTTCTTTTCTTTTTCTTCTTTTTATAAAACAAGGATTATTGTATCTGGATAGGTCTTTAATGATTTTGAATTCCATGCTTCCTTTCCTAAAGCATAAGGTAGATATATAACTTTAAATTAGAAATATAATAAAAGTTTTGAGAAATTATTTTCAATAAAAGACATTTATGTATTGAAAATAAAAGTCTAATCTTTTTATTTTTCCAAAAATATAACTCTTCCTACTAATGATAGTTAACAAATATTCATCATTTATTTACTAAGAAATTTTTAACTTAAAATTTTTCATCCTTACTATAAATTTTAACTAAATTCTCTTACTCATTTCTATGTCCAAAATTTTTTTCCCTAATATAACTTCATACACATAATTATTGTTCAATCAAAATTAAATTTTTAGTACATTTGAGAAAAAAATTAAATTTTAAGTTTTTGCAAATTGTTTGTCCTTCTCCCTAAACTTTAAATTTTCATTATAATGAAACATTTAAGCATAGTAACATGATACATGAGTAGGAATAGAAAACTATAAATATTAAATTTGCAGGAATTTTTAATATCCTAAATATGTAGTATTAAAAACATGAATGAAAATGATAATATTCAAAATTTAAATTTTTTTTATAAAAGAAATTCAAAAGACTTCTAAAGTAGGGAAGGTCATAAAAGTAAATTCACACACCTAAATATAAATTCATAACTAAGACATATATATATGGTAGTAAATTGAAAAATTAAGTATGAAATTTTAATTAATGGATTTTAATAGCATTTTAAAACCTTCCTAAATAGTTTCTAGAAACAGTTCTAAACTAATAAACAAAACACACTAATAAATCACTAACACATTTACTACCACAAACATTCATATCACATATCACAAATATAACATCCATAACTAAAATAAAATATCAATCTTAATCATATTCTTCCTCATCATCATCCCCTTCGTTCCAGGTACGGGTAGGCACATATGGGCTATAATGTGGATAAGTAGGTATCACAACACTAAAATCACCTATAGTCAATCTATCCATATAACTGATAATTTCTCTCATACTCACTATGTTTCTGAAGATATTCCCCCATATGGTCTACTTTTCCCTCTAAATCATGCACTCGATCCGCAGTATAATTAACATTATCTCTTATCTTATTCAAAAGTTCAATTTGCAAATTAGAAAACTGACCTGAAGATGCATGGGATGTGGAAACACGAGATGTAGATGCAACAAAATAAGATGTACTGGAACCCCTACAAAATCCTCCTCTCCAGCCAAAAATTGAATGCTCAGCATAAGTCTTCAAATTTAAACTGGTAATAGGGTTAAGAGGCTGAAGAACCTCTTCCCGATTCTCAGATCTAACACCACCCTGCTCACACAATGAATGTATAAGGGAAGCAAATCTCATACATGCAGTGGTGGCAGATCTGACAGTACTCGAGCTACAATCATAAATAATGTTTCCAATGTCTATCGACTTCCTCTGCCAAATACAACAATTCAAAGTGGCTCTTCTCTAGTCACTTTGCTAAGATGATTTGTAGGAAGTAGTTTGGATAATATGAAAGAATGTCAGACTTTGGAGTTGGCCTTTAACCTTGATGCAGGGAAGTTAACTCTTCTTTCATTAGTAATTTTCCATAATCCCCTCCCATCAGTCAAAGCAGAAATAATCTCATCCAGTTCTTCCTCAGTAGGATTTTAATTTAAATAGAAACAAAACATATTAGGTGGCAAAAGGTAAAATATGTCAATTACCTTAGGAGTAAAATGAACCAGTTGTCCTCTCATGAAAACAAAGTTTTCTTCTGATTTTGGGAGATTTTCATAGAACTCCCAACCACACAAGTAACAGCTACAACAGCAAAACAACGAAATTTATCCCAGAGGTGATTCACAACCACATCTTAAATTTCTCCTCTTGGTTTATCGAATCCTCGCTCCTGGATCAATTTACGTGTCTGTAATGCTTGCATGTAATGATCTTAAGCTTTAGAACTGACGAACTTGTCTAAATCGAACGTGGCTCTCGCTTTGCTCCTCTTTGGAGCCATTTCTAAAATTTGCATAAAAATTTCTATAAATTCCACATTCAACTTAAAATCACTAAACTTAACTCCTAAAGGCTTAAACTACTAAATCCGAGTAATTTCTCAAGATTTTTCTCAAATTTTCACCATGAATAGAAATTTTTAGATTTCTCCAAAACATACTCAAAATATATGGTGAAAATAAAAAATTTTATACTTAGGAGAAGTGCTCTTACCATAAGAAGATCAAATATAACAATTTTCGCTTGAAACGCTTGAGATTTGCAAATGTGGTGATGTCCTAGCCTCCAAAATCGTGAAATGCCGAAGGAAGGAGATGAAGGTGAGGAAAAATTTGCAATTTTTGGGTTTTTAAAACATGAAAACTAATTTTTGCGAACCGGCGCCTAAGTACGAAAGAATGGAGCTTAGTCGTGGAGTTCTAACACGTAAGCGCGGGGTCTCGGTGCATAGCCACAAACTCGTTATTGTCAATATTTTCATTAAATATGCATTCTCCTCCTTTAATCAACCCTATATTGATTTAATAAGTATCTCATCACCTTATAATCTTCTTATCTCCAGAATTATACATCTTTTAGATTAAAAACGATTCAACACAAGTCTTACACAAACACAAACTTTTACTTAATTAAACTCATACAAATTACAAGTACAAATCATAAGTCCTTAATCCAAGATACTTGGATAAGATCTCATTATATTTTCTTCTCATAATAAAACTCTTAAAAAAACACTAAACACTAACATAAAAACATAAAAAATAACATATAACATACATAAGCATCAAACATTAAACACTAAACACAATTAAACACAAAGCACAAATAACTAATGCTAAACACAATATAGAACTCAATTCAAGTTTTCATTAGGTGGAACATATCCAGTACCTCCATTAGTTCCATCTAAACCATTTGGTATATAGATTTGCTTGAATGGGCGATGATGAAGACATCAGATATAATTTTTTTCTATCCAATTTTTTTTCAAATAGATCGTCTTGTCCGCTTCTTCAACATAACTTATATGACTAAATGCATTTTTAATTGCCATCCAATATGTGCTAAATGTGCATTAGTTTCATTTACCTTTGTTTCAATTGATGCAACATTAGCCTCGATCTTTTCAATCTTCTCTGTTATACCTTGAATTCTAAAAACCATAAATCCGTTATATAACTCTTGCGCACTCTCACTAACAAACTTCAACTTGTAGGCATCCTCTTCCTTCTTCATTTCACTCTCCGAAGAAGACATTTCTCCAATTTAAACGCTTCCTTTAGGTTTTTGGGATAGAAATTTGGAATGAGATGAATTTCCTTTAATCCGTTCCTTATTTATAGAGTTTAGATGACCTAAAAGTGTCCTCCCACACAAACCACCAAATAACATGCCATGCAACTTCCCCATCATAATGGCTTCTAAAAAATAATTTTTCACGTTCTTCATAACTCCGGTGCCTAAGCGCCAACTGTTGGCACTTAGCCGCCAGTACTCAATTTAGTACAGGTCTACTAAACGCCCGAAATCACGTTTTAACTCATCTAAATTATCAATTAAGGTCTCATTAATCTCCACTAACATAATATAAGAAAAATACTACCATATAACTCTTACATCAAACCAAATAAAACACACAAAACAAACTTAAAGCAAAGTACAATGATAACTATGAGTTACCTCCCACAAAGTGCTTGGTTTAACGTTGTCAGCCAGACATACCCAATACTTAACCCAACATCAAATTCTCATCAAGTTTAAGTTGATCTACTGAGAAATAATTTTTTAGTCTATGACCATTTACTTAAATATTTTCTCAATTTTAGAATCTTTAATATCCGCAGCTTAATAGGGATAAACTTTTATCACAATAAATGAGCCCATCCACCTGGACTTAAGTTTTCCAGGAACTAATTATAATCTGGTATTATATAGCAAAACTTGTTATCCTGGTTCATTATTTTTATTCAAAATCTTACGATCATGCCACATCTTCATCTTTTCTTTATATATCTTAGCATTTTCATATGATTCATTCCTTATCTCTTCAAGCTCATTTAATTGCAATAATCTTTTCTCACCAACATCCTTTAAATTATAATTGAACTCTTTAATAGCCCAATATGCTTTATGCTCAAGTTCAACTGGTAAATAACAAGCTTTCCCAAAAATTAGTCTATATGGGGACATTCCTATAGGAGTCTTGTAAGCAGTCCTATAAGCCCACGAAGCAAAATCTAGTTTGATTGACCAATCCTTTTTCTTTGGATTAACAAATTTTTTCAAAATTCTTTTAACTTCATGATTGGATAATTCAACCAAATCACTTGTTTGAGGATGATAAGCAGTATCAATTTTATGGATAATATGATATTTCTTTGCTAATTTCTCTATAATTGTATTTTTAAAATGACTTCTCTCATCAATTATGATTACTCTTGGCATTCCAAATCTAAAAAATATATTCTTTCATAAAAACTTTGCAACACTTTGAGCATCACATCGAGGTAAAACAAGAATTTCTATCCATTTAGATACATAGTCTACTGCTCGCAATATGTATAAATTTTTGAAAGATGGTATAAAAGGTCCCATGAAATCTAATCCCCAAGCATCAAATATTTAAACTTCCAACATGTAGTTGAGGGGCATCTCATTTCTTCTAGAAATATTTCCTACACGCTGACATCGATCACAAATTTTAATAACATCCTTAAAAATTGCAGGTCAATAAAATTCAGATTGTAGAATTTTATATGCAGTTTTATCAACACCAAAATGTCCCCCAAAATCAGAATTATGACATTTTTGAATAATTTCATAAGTTTCTTCTAAAGGCACACATCTTCGAATAATAAGATCCTTTCTTTGTTTATATAAAAATGGGTCCTCCGAAAAATAAGTCTTAGCTTCAAATAAAAATTTCTTCCTCTATTGGTATGTCAATCCATAGGGTAATATGTCACTAATAATAAAGTTCACAATGTCGGTATACCATGAAACATGCCACTCATTAATAGTGAATAATTTTTCATCAGGAAAATGTTCATTAATTTCATCAAAAATAAGAGATTATTCATTATCTAGCCTGGACAGATTATCAGCAATTTGATTATCAACACCCTTCCTATCTACTATCTCAAAATTAAATTCTTTTAAAAGAAGAATCAATCTTATTAGTCTTGGTTTTACATTGGTTTTTTTCATTAAATATTTAATAGCAGAATGATCAGTATGCACCGCACATTTAGTTCCAATCAAATATGATCTAAATTTTTAAAAGGCATATACTATAACTAGTAACTCTTTTTTAGTTGTGGTATAATTGATTTGAGCTTCATTCAGAGTTCTACTAGCATAGTAGATTTTGATGCACCAAAAATATATTAGGTTTATGCTATATAATTTAACTCATTATTAGTGATATTGCACTTTAAAGGAAGGTGTATTTCATTTTTTTTGGTAGGTATGATGATTTTAGGTGATTGGAGTAAAAGGAAGTGAAAAGGAATGAATTAGAAGCAAAAAGAAGCAAAATGAAGAAAATTGACTTCTGGTGCTGCTGGAGCCCAAATCCAGAGAGTTCAAACAAGTAATTGGCAGCACAGCACCGCCGGCACCCTATCCAAAGACCGCCGGCGCCCTATCCAGCGCCGCTGGCGCCCAAAGTCTGTTCAAGTCAAATTCAATGTATTTGGAAAAAATTTTGAAGGGTTGCTTGAGGAAACTCTTGGGTAATTTGTTTCTAACTTATTTTAGACCATTTTTGATGTCAAAAGAAGGTGTGTGAGTGGTGAGAGAGGGTGGTGTGTGTGAGTGTGTGTTAGGGTTTGTAGTGAGTGTGAGGAAAGTGTCTAGAAGTCTTGTATTGTGAGGGATTCTTCTCTAAGGAGTGTAGATGAAGGAGTAAAGTGAGAGATTGCTTCTTCCTTACCATTCCAAAGAAGGAATTGAGTGTTGAAGAGAAGAGAGAAAAAGATTTAAAGGAACTACAAGAGATTTGCTTGGGGAAGAGAAAGAGATAAGTTGTATTTACTTTTGTGTTTGTATGACTTTGCTTTTATATATAAAATCCATATTTTGTTGTATCTTCCTCATGAGTTTCGAGTAGAATCCTTTGTCTTTCTTCTTGCAATGAGATATGGTTAAGTGTTGATATAGTTTGGATGTGCTATAAAAATGTTAGAGAAATTGTAATGGTTTTCCATTTCAAACTTCATTTACTTTTCGATCTGGCCAATTGAATTGTTAAAATCTTTGTGAAACATCAAATTTGAAAGGACTGTGTTCTACAATAATAGTGGAGAATCCATTCAATGTCCATGAATGAGCTGCGTAGTTCATGGTAATTGAGTGAAAATAAATAGGAAAATATGGTTTAACGGGCGTCAAATTGGAGGTTTTAGAGTGATAAGCTGAAATCCCCAATTTGATCCTAAAGTTTGGTAACTAAAGCTAGGGTTAGTCTTAAGTTGAAGGGAAGTGGGAGCTTTGAAGTGAGAGCCAATATCCTCCCAGCCTAACCACAGATTTGGTAACTAAGCCTAGGATTTGCTAATGTTCTTTACATGACTTGGAAGAGGGGGTACTCTGATGAGGGTAAAGAATATGAATGCTCCTATTTGGCACAATACAAATCTATTATCAATTTATATCAATCACTCACCATAGAAACGTTGCAAGAGGGAAGACACTTTTCCATATATAAACCTTTCAATTACAAAACTTAGTGTGTGTGTTAGTTAATCCTTCTTAGAAAATTTAGAAGTAACTTATATTATATCTAGTTGTTGTTATCTTTGCATTAGCATATTAAATAGTACTTGAACTTGTGTTGTAAATTGAGTGTTGGATTTCAACATTTTTGCTACATTTTGAAGTGTTCCTGCCTTCCTCGTGGGACCGATAACCAGGACTCCACTGGAGCCCTGTATTACTTGAACAACACATACACTTGTGTATACGGGTGACTTCTTAATTATTAAATTAATTTATTTACAAAACCAAACTAAAATTATCTTTTAAATATTGAATTTTGAGGTAGTTCGCAGTCCCGCGACCAAGTTTTTGATGCCTTTGCCGAATAAGGTATAAACGGTAACTAATCAAAATTGTAGTAGTTGAAACCTTTACTTTGTAGTTTGTAATTGTGTGTGCTTGTTTTCTTTTTAGTGTGTTTTGTATGGTTTTATATGCATAGGAGTGGATCGATAGGTTTAGTGCCTTACTATTCAGAGTTAGAGCGTACTATTAGAAAAATTTGAAAACAATAAAAATAATTTAAAAATCCTCACAGAATGGCGAACAACCACGAAAATCGAAGAAATGAAAAAGACCTTTAAGAGATTATGCTAACCCAACAACAAATAAAATCCATATAGCCATTCAAAACTCTGATGTTGCTGTTAATTCATTTGAGCTTAAACCTATTATTTTCTAAATGATACTAAATAATCAATTCAGAGGAACACCTAATGAAGATCCTAATTTACATCTTGCTAGTTTTCTATAACTGCGTGCTACTTTTAAATATGATGGAGTGTCGAATGTTGTTTTTAGACTTAGAATTTTTCCTTTTTTATTAAGGGATAAAGCCAAGGCGTGATTAAATTTGTTAGCACCTGGATCTATAAAAAATTAGGGAGAACTTTCACAAAAGTTTCTATCAAAATATTTCCCTCCATCAAAAACTGCTAAGCTAAGAAATGATATCACATCTTTTGGTTAGTTTGAAGGGGAATCAATATATGGAGCTTGGGAACGATTTAAAGATCTTCTTAGGAAATGTCCAATTTATGCTTTACCAGATTGATTAATAATTCAAACATTTTATAATGGATTAGTGGGATCATTGAGATCGATTATAGATGCTGTTACTGGCGGATCACTAATGTCAAAACTTTTTGATAAAGCATATTCTTTAATAGAAGAGATGGCTACTAATAATTTTCAATGATGCTCTAAATGGGTAAATCCTAAGAGAGTAGTTAGTATTCATGATTCTGATGTTGTAATTATGATAGTCTCTCAAATTGCTTCCCTTTCAAAGAAAATGGATAAACACATAATGAATTATTCTTAAACACCCCTAGTGTTAGAGGAAAATTCAGTAGGACAGATAACAGAATATCAGACACTTTATGAGACCTTGAATGCTATAAATAATACAATCAACAATACTGATTTGAACTATTATAATCCTGGTTGGAAGAATCACCTGAATTTCAACTGGAACAATAACAACAATGCTACTGTTAACCTACAATGAGGAAAAAATCATATTAACCCAGTTGGAAATTTAAAAAACCAAGGAAACACCAATTATAGACCTTCTTATCCTCCTGGCTTTAATAGTAACCCACGATTTAAGGAAAATAAGTAGTCTACTAAAGAATTAATGTTGTGCATGAGTAATCAATTACAAGCTCAAGATGTTGCGATTAACAACAATGAGAATCAATTAGGACATATTTTCACTGCGCTTAATAATACTTTCTAGAGCTATTCCCAGTAATGTTGAGATCAATCCAAAAGATCAAAATAAGGATAAAATTAAGACTATTCAATTAAGGAGTGGAAATGAATTAGAAACAAGATTGTGAAAAGAAGTTGAAGTTGAGAAAGAGAAGGTGGATATTGAAAAAGGGTCTAATAAGATATATCCAGACTTAGAATATTCTCTTGAAATAATGAAGATTACTATTGAAAAACCACCTCCTCCATTTCCTCAAAGATTGAAAAATGAAATAGGGATAATAAATTTACAAAATTTTTGGTAATCCTTAAGAAATTAACGGTAAATATTTTCTTTGTTGAAGCATTAGAGCAGATGCCTGATTATGCAAAGTTTATGAAGGATATTTTTAAGAGGAAAAGAAAGTTCACAGATCATGAGACTGTTGCATTTAGCGGAGAGTGTAGTGCAATTATTCAGAAGAAGCTTCTCGAAAAACTTAAAGACCCTGGTAGTTTCACTATCCCGTGTGCTATAGGTGAGAAATTTTTTGGAAGAGCTTTAAGTGATATAGGAGCTAGAATTAATCTTATGCCTTTATCAACTTTCAAAAGATTGGGAATAGGAAAAATTTCACCTACATCTGTGGCTCTTCAGTTGGCTGATCGTTCCATTACTTATGCTAAAGGAGTGGTGGAAGATGTGTTAGTGAAAGTGGATAAATTTAACTTTCTTGTGGATTTTATTATATTAGATATGAAGGATAATAAAGAAATTTCAATTATTTTGGGAAGGCCATTCCTTGCTACTGGGAGAGTTATGATTGACGTTTAAAAAGGAAAATTGACTATGAGGGTTAATGATCAATAAGTAACTTTTAATATTCTGAAATCTATGAAATATCCATCAATAGAAAAAGATGATAAATGCTTTCGAATGGAAATCTATGATTATTTGAGAGATGATCATTTTAAAGAAGAGTTAAAAGAGAAAATAGAATATGAAAATGTGGAGTGTGAGGATGAAAGTGAAACAAAAAATGATTTTGATGATATGGAGAATGAAGAGTTAGATTATGTTCAGGAAAGATTTGAAATGTTGGAAACTATGGAAAGTAGTGATAAAAGTTTAATTCCATCTATCATAAAACCTCCTAAACTTGATATAAAAATTCTTCCTAATCATTTGAAGTATGTTTTTGGGAGAATCATTTACCTTACTAGTCATTGTATCTTCGGACTTGAATGAATATCAAGAACAAAAATTATTGGAGACTTTAAAAAGATACAAAAAAGATTTTGGTTGGACCTTAGCAGATATTAAAGGAATCAGTCCTTCGATCTGTATGCACAGAATTTTGTTGGATGAGCTACATAAACCTAGAGCTAACCGCCAAAGGAGACTGAATCCAATGATGAAAGAAGTAATTAAGAAGGAAATCTTAAAATGGCTTGATGTTGAAATTATTTACTCAATTTCAGACAATGCTTGGGTTAGTCTAATTCATTGTATTCCTAAGAAGGGAGGAGTGACTGTTGATGTGAATGAACATAATGAATTTATACCAATGAGACAAATTAATGGTTGGCGAATTTGTATTGACTATAGAAAATTAAATGCTGCCACCAGGAAAGATCAGTTTCCTCTTGCTTTTCTAGATAAAATGTTGGATAGACTTGCCGGAAACAAGTACTATTGCTTTTTGGATGGATATACTGGTTATCATTAAATACCTATTGCTTCTGAGGATCAAGAGAAGACTATACTAGCCTCTACAGAACTTTTGCTTTTCGAAGAATGCCCTTCAAATTATTTAATGCACCTGTAATTTTTCAATGATGCATGATGTCTATTTTAGTAATCTGATTGATAATGGAATAGAAATATTCATGGATGATTTTTCTGTATTTGGAACTTCATTTGACATATGTCTGAATAATTTAGAAAATATTTTGGAGCTTTGCAAGAAAACAAATTTAGTTTTGAATTGGAAAAAATGTCAATTTATGGTTGCAGGAGAAATTGTGCTTGGGCATAAAATTTTTGAACTTGGCATGGAGGTAGACCCTGCAAAAATTCAGGCTATTGAGAAATTACCACCTCCTACTACTATGAGAGGGGTAAGAAGTTTCCTAGGACATGCTGGATTTTACAGGCTTTATATTAAATATTTTTCAAAAATTACTAAACCTTTGTGCCAACTTTTAGAAAAAAGATAAGATATTTGATTTTAATGAAGAATGTTTGAATGCTTTTGAACTATTAAAAGAAAAATTAATCACTGCCCCTATAATTGTTTCACCTAATTGGGAGAGACCATTTGAACTTATGTGTGATGCCAGTGATTATGCGATTGGAGTTGCTTTAAGGCAAAGGTATGATAAAATGTTTAAGGTTATTTACTTTGCTAGTAAAACTTTTAATGAAGCTCATATTAATTATACCACTACTGAAAGAGAACTATTAGTTATAGTGTACGCCTTTGAAAAGTTTAGACCTTACCTTATTGGAACTAAATGCATAGTTCATACTGACCATTCAGCTATCAAATCTTTAATGAGAAAGAAGGATGCCAAACCAAGACTGATCAGATGGATACTTCTAATGCAAGAATTTGACTTTGTAGTAGTTGATAGGAATGGATCTGATAACTAAATTTCCGACCATCTGTCTAGACTGGAGTATTATAAATTATCTGAATACAATGAATTGGACTAACAAGATATATGTGTTAGCCTCGATACTTCTTTCCATATATATTGGTTGCTATTGTTTATGTCTCGAAATGGATCGAAGCAATTGCTTTACCCAGATGTGATGCTCGGAGTGTTTCCAAAATTTTAATGAAAAATATTTTTACAAGATATGAAATGCCGAGAGTAATCATAACTGATGATGGATCTCATTTTAGGAATAATCAAATTCAGATATTGGTTGAAAAATATAATATTTTTCATAGAATCTCTACTGCCTATCATACCTAGACTAGTGGTTTAGTAGAGATGTCTAATTGTGAAATTAAAAAATTTTTGGAGAAAACTGTTGATCTTTGCAAACTAGATTGGTTTGTGAGATTATATACTACATTATGGGCATACTTGACTGCTTTTAAGACCCATATCAGAATGTCTCCTTATAGACTAATATTTGGAAAGAATTGCCACTTACCTGTTGAATTGGAGCATAAAGCATATTGTGCGATAAAAGAACTGAATTTTAATTTGAAGAATGCAGGTGAGAAGAGATTTGTGCAATTGAATGAATTAAAAGAAATTAGAAATGAATCTTATCATAATGACAGGATTTATAAGGAGAAGATGAATGATGGCATGATTGAAAGATATTAAGAAAGGAATTTGAACCTGGACAAAAGGTTTTGTTATACAGTACTAGATTAAAATTATTTCCTGGAAAACTTATGTTTAGGTGGATAGGACCTCTTACTATTATAAAAGTGAATTCTTTTGGAGCTATTGATATTAAGGATCGTAAAACTAGAAAGATATATAAAGTTAATGGGCACAAATTAAAATCATATTTTGAAGAGTTTCGACCAGATTTTAAAGAGATTTTAATGTTAAGTCATCCTGAAAAATTGAATGGTTCGTCGGGCTGATGAGGTTAAACCTAGTGTTTTATGAGAGGCAACCAATATTTATTTTTATTATGTTTGTGTGCTTATTTTAAGTAGTTGTGCTTATAGAGAGTCATATTGGAGTCCTACTTACTCTTAAATATCATGAAAGAATGGAAAATATTGGATTGTATTGAAGAATTGGAATATTTTGGACCAAAATGAAGTTCGGTGCATTTTTGAACACTGGTGCCGCTGGCGCCCAATTCCAGAGAAGATGCACAATTTATTTAGAGAGAGCACCGTCGAAGCACTATCATGCACTGCCGACACCGAGAACCAGTTGATTGTTCTTGGAGATTCAAAATGTGATTTTTGGCGATTTTTGGTGGGATTTTGTCCTAGTAACTCCTCAAAACGTGTTTTCAACTCCCTAAACTCCAGAAAAATGAAAACTTCTATTCCCAATTCGCATCCAATGAATTCCTCCGTAGAACCCCCATGATTTAGAGTTTTCAATAGACGAAAGTTTGTCAGTTTCGAGGCGCAATGTTTATTCAACAAGGTGATGATGAAGAGGAGGATTATCAAAGCGAGAGGTTTTGTAAATCGAGCTATGGATAATCCTACTACAAGAGTTGAAGAGATAATTGTGCAGAGGCGTTGGGAAGTGTTATGCTACACTACCTTTGCCGTTGTCATTCCTGTTGTGAAAGAATTCTATGCAAATCTTCATGGGATCAATCAAGGATTTTTCTATGTGCAAGGTAGATTTGTACCGTTCACTCCTTCAAAGATAAATGAATTGTTTATGATTAAGAATGTGCTTATCTACTATTATTCAATATTCAAAGTGACAAGAGACAATATGAATGAAGTTTATCGTTATTTGACCGACGAAGGTGAATATTAAGAGATTAGAGACATCAGATATGTAAGTTTTTCTTCTGCATCTTTAAATCTGGTGTCAAAATAATGTCATTACTTCATTTCTGCAAAGTAGGTTCCAACTTTAAAAATTAGTAAAGTGATGAAGGAGTGTGCTATTTTAAATTACTGTATTCAAACTGGAAGGCCGATCGATATTGGCACAATGATCGTGAAATCTGTATTAGGGTTAATTATTCATGGATTTAAATATGTGCTTCGACATCCCTCCACCATATTTCTTCTTTGCAGCTAGTCACAAGACCTATATGAAGTTGGGAAAAAGTGCTTCTTCTCTTGAGGCCTATTGATTCAACCAATCTTTATGACTGTCAGGCAATAAAAGATGAGAGTGATATGAGCCTCATTGCTGATCAACCATCTCAAAGTTCACAAGCTATTTAGCCTTACTTTTCTGAAAGTTCCAGAGTGATTCTGACAAAGATCAAGAAGTTGGAGAAAGAGATATAAAATCTTATGAATGCTATTAACAATATCTTTGATTTATTTGATCACTTAGATTGAAGGATGAAAGAACAGTTTGATCATACTGGGAAAATTGAAGTAAATTTGATAAATCTGTTGAAGAGGAACGCTGTGATTGCTGAGGATTCATTTGATGAATTCTTGTATCCTCCCTTCTACAATCTGTTTGTGCATCATCAATCTCTGGGAGATATCAGAGGAGATGATAATTCAGAGACTGATGAAGAGTAGTGACTCTGTTTAGTATTTAATATTTAGTATTTTTATGCTTTTGTATGTTTAGTGTTGACTTGCTTTACTTTGTATTATGTATTTGGACCTGTTATGCTTGAATTCTGTGTTGGTGCTTAGTTTTCAACGTTAGAGTATCATAGTGTGTTTGTAATGCTGACTATCTGTGGCTGGATGAACTTATTTGGTAAATGCTTAAGTGTGTATGTTTGTATGCATGGATTTTATATATTAAAGTGATGTTTTGTGTTGTTTGTGTAAGTTTGATGCTAGTTAGTTGCTTATTTGATGAAATATTTGCTTAAAGAGGCTATTGATGCGATAGCAGATCGTTGAAACGATCAAAATTGCAAAAAAATTGGATCCAAAAATTGAACTGGCGCCACAGGCGCCAAAATACAGAGAGTTGGGGCCTTTTAATTTAAATAGAGCGTAGCCAGCACCTAAATCAGCATCGCCGGTGCCCAAATATAGAAAAAGACCAAACCCTTCTAAAATCACGATTTTTGCCCTTGGACCCACAAATATAGTCGTTTCCTTCACCTTCTTCCTCCAGTTTTCGCAAAAATTGGATCTAAGGCTTGCTTGATCAAGGATTTGGAGCATTTTCAAAGCTTTTTGAGAGTGGATCTAAACTTCTCTTGGTAAGAGCTTCAATTTAACCAAATTATTTTTTATTTTCACCATGGAAAATTTTCATATTGCTTGGAACCGAAATTTGGAATTTTTGAAGATATTTTAGTATTTTCCATGATGATTTAAGCTCTTATTTACTTAGATTTGTTTTAGGAGTTTCCTATATTGTGATTTTGGAATTTATCGGTTTTTATTGCAAATTATTAGAATTTCGAATGGCTCCTAGAACAAGCAAAGACAAGAGGAAGTTGGATTTTGATGAAGATAGATTTATTAATGTTAAAGCATTATTTCGTTTCAATTCTGTCCTGCATAATAGAAAGTGTATACAAGATCGGGCTTTTGAATGTCCGGGCGGATCTATTGAGGAAATTTTGTCATTTCACTACTAATGCTATTATGGGTATTATGTGAGAATTTTATGCAAATCTGTCCTGGACCTAAATGAAATATGTGCTAGTTCAAGGAAAAATGGTCGAATTCACCCCTCATCATATTAATGATTTTTATCAGTTATAGGGGGTGAGGTTTTGTGAATATGATAAATTTGATATGAGAAAACCTTATATGAAAGAAGTGATTGCTTTTCTGACTGACAGAAGAGGGGAATAGAAAGCGAAACAAAAACATATGATTAATTTCCCTGCTTCTAAGTTAAATTTAGCTTCTAAAGCATGACACTATTTCATCTCTGCGAGACTACTACCTTCATATCACCACAGTGAAGTTACAAAGGATAGAGAAATTCTAAATTATTGTATTCAGACCATGAAGAAGATTGATATTGGATCAATCATCTACAAAAACATTTAGACTATTGCTAGAGGAGAAACCACTGGTGGATTAGGACATCCTGCCTTGATTCATTCACTGTGTGCACATTCTGGAGTTGAATATGATAGTTTTGAAGAGGTTTCCATACCATTGAGACCTTTTACCAAGACTATTATTCAGACTTATGAGTCTCATGTGGTAGGAAGAGGAGAGAGTAGTAGTACTAATATTCCTACTAGCAGGCAGGACATTCCATCTACTTCTGAGTCACCTACACTATCTGATGATATGGAGCAGTTGAGGATCTAGAGTGCTAGTATGGATGTATTTGAGCCTAGAAGTGATGTAAATGAAGATTACATGAGGAGGAGAGTTGAGTATGATATTGCCTATCATGATGCTCATGTCAGATTTATGAGGGGAGACTCTGGAGTGATATTTTTTACCTACCCCAGTTATGTTCCATACCAACCTGATACTGCTGATCCTGCTGATGAAGCTGGTGATGATGATTGGTAATACTATGATTTCTATTTTCTGTTGTGTATTGTAGTACCTTGTTGTGTGGTTATTTGTTGTTCTGTGTTTTATGTAGTTTGTTGATGTATTTGTGTTAAAAAATTAAAATTTAATGAACTCTATGTTAGTTGTTTAGTAATTTGAATTGTGCTTTATGATGTTATGTTGGATGTTTAATTTTTAAATGTTTGATATTTCATCACCCTAGAAAATGTTTAATGTTATATATATCATTTCTTCTAACTGTTTCATGCTTGCTAGCTTAATTTTGATTAATACCAGCATAGCTTCAGAAGATTTCAAAATCCCAACACAAAAATGTTAGTTTTCTTTTACTCTTTACCATTTCAAAATTATTGAAAAAATTAAGTTTAGGGGAGGGTAAAAGTATTAACTCTTATTTGTTCTCAATTAAAATAATTTCAAAAATTATTAGCATAACTATTCTTAGTTGAACCTAACTTTAGATAACTAAATTTTGGATTTCATTAAATATTATGGTAGATTTAGATTAAAGTTTTTAGAAATAAAGGTTAATTTTATAAAGAAAGAATTTGATTATAGTTGACTATTTGCAAAGAAAATTGTATTTTTAAGATGTTAAGAGACTTGAAGAACTGTGTGAAGAAAGGATTGTGACTTTGTGATGAATTATAAAGCTGATATATATATTTTTAAAATAAGGGTGTGTTTTAGGTTTGAACTTTAGAAAGAGGAGAGTGAAATTCAAAACCATTATAGGCTATCCATATATAGTAATCCTCACATAAAAAAAAAGAAAAAGAAAGAAAAGAAGGATTGAAAAACAATCCCAAAAGAAAAAGAAAAAAAAGATATATGTGAGGAGAAGCTTGAGGAGATTCCTAATCAAAAATTTGCTTCACTTGAATCAACCTAAAGAAAAAAGTTAGTTACATTTCTAAATTTATATTTAAAGTATTAGCCTACTTTCTAATGGAGTTTGCATGAGCTTCTTTTTCATATAGTCTTTTAAGGCATCCTTAATGTGACAAATTATGGTTCATCTTGAAATGAATAGGTGACTAGAAATCTTAGACTTGACTAATGAATGTTCTTATATCTGTAATTTTAACCTAAGTTACTGAACTTCTTTCTAAGATTCTTGCCACTTTATTCATTTAAATAAAACAACATAGTATTCTATAAGTGATAAGTTCACTACTTTGAGTTATATTTTTATGTAGTAAAAGGATTTCTTGAGGATAAATAATAGTTAAGTTTGGGGAATTTGGATGCACCAAAAATATTTTAGATTTTTGCTATATAATTTAACTCATTTTTGGTGATATTGCACTTTAAAGTAAGGCATTTTCCATAATTTGCTACAGACATGATGATTTTAGGTGATTGGAACAAAAAGAAGGGAAAAAGAACGAGTATAGAGAAAAAAGGAGCAATATGAAGAAAATTGGCTTCTGGCGCCTTCGACTCCCAATTCTAGAGAGTTCAAACAATTAATTGGTGGCACAATGCCACCGGTGCCCAAAGTCGGTTCAAGTCAAATTCAATGTATTTGGATGACTTTTTGAAGGGTTGCTTGAGGAAAATCTTGGGGAATTCATTTCTAACTTATTTTAGACCATTTTGGACACCCAAAGAAGGTTGTTGGCATATTTATAGGTTGTGTGTTGTATTTTAAAAAGGGGGTCGCCTACAAAAGTTTGTCGGTGAATTTTGAATTTTAAGTTTAATTTATATATATATATATATATAATTTGGAAAGTAGCATTTGATTTTAAAAATAATTTTAAGTTTGAAAATTTTAAGATATAAAAATAAACCGATCTCACATCCCAAATAGTTTATGTAAAGGAGCACCGCATCACAAACCGTGTTTCTATCCCGAGGAATAGACACACTGCTTAATGATGGGGCTCGATTAAATAAAACAGAAGATTTGTGACATCCGTTTGGTCTGCGAACCAATTTTATAAGCCGACAAGTTCCCCTGCTTAATATAAAGGGATTAAGTAGGGTTTATATTACCTGGGCTCTTTAAGTTCCCTATAAGGGCAAACCTCTATAGTTAATTACATCTTAAATGACGAGAATCACTTAAGAAAACTCTAGATAATGATCAGTGGTTTGGCTCTCAAGAATTTCAAAGTTTAAGTTTCCAAGGTTATGTTTTGGAAATTTCAATAGGGAATAGCTCAAATTTGGAACAGTTTATTTCAGGGGTCCAAAGGAAGAGAAGTAGAGGATGTCACGGACCCGAAGTGAACTTCGATGACTTCCCAACTATCCTATGATTTGACTTCAATTTGAGGATTTATTTAATATTTCAATCCTACTAATTTTAGTTAATTAGGACTTATGCTTGTATGATATGATCACACAAATAGCCTCGAAGATGTGAGGGTTTTTGTCGTACTAAACGACTACCTCAGAGTCCTAAGACCGGTTAGGGCTTAATTTGCATAACAAGATTATGCAAATGCCTAACGAAAATTTGAGGATTTATGTTACACTAGGAAAACTACCTCGAAATCCTATGGCTTGGTTATTTATCTCTACGAAAGTTTTAGTTGAAGTAGACACAAGTTTTGCTGACGAAGATGGTCGTGCTGCCCTCTGTGCTCCAAGCTCCTTATTTTTGCAGAGGTTTGGTTTTAGAAGGTGAAAATCAAGAGATAAGACAAGTGTTTTGGTTTAGAAAAGTTGAACATTTAGATGGCTTAGTATTTTAATTAAAACAAATATTAAAGTTGATTAAGCAGAACCGATTAAGATCCTACGATTTCGTCATCCCGACACTGCTATTTTTATCAAATTCACTTAGTCCAAATGAATTTACTAAACCCAACTGAATGAGTTCCACACCTTCATTCAGACCGTGAGAAATCTCGTTAGAAACACGTGGGTTACATCATCTGAGGGATTCCCGATCATCCAACGAGAAATTTTAATTTTAGTTGTAATTGCAGTTTTATTTTTGTTGGTGATTAAATTTAGAGTTGTTCAAACATGCTGGGTTCAATCATTTTCATGCATTTATAAGTACAGGAAAATAAGAAATTTAATAAATTGCTAAATGTAAATTGCAATAAACTTAAATGCATACCTGGTGGGCACTCCCATCATTTTCAACTGCACTTAAAACACATGTCAAGGCATTTATATAATTTCAAGAAATACCTAGGTAAAGCCAAGGAAAGGATCTGGTTTTCTACCAAAATCCTAATCCTATTGCTAGTCAATTCTTATGACGTCTAGGTTCTTGTGTTTTGTTAAGGATGATTTTCTTCATCAAAGAACAATAAATTTCAATTGTTCTTCTAAAACATCCTATTAGGTTGAGAAAGTGCTTATGATGGGTCCTGAACATCTTTTCAACACCGTTGGGATTATTCTGAGTCCAAATGAATTTCATCATATGGTTGAATTGATCAATCAAGAATTTAGTTAAGTTTTGATTCTTGCTCAGTGAACTAGGATGTTTGATTATCCTTGTGAATAAGGGGACATTTCATTTGATACTTCATTTTGGAATTATGATAATGAAAGCCTTTAGGGGCAAATGTTGGCATATATTTTTATAGGTTTTAAATTTAATTTAAATATGTATAAGATTTAGAAAGTAGCATTTGATCTTGAAAATAATTTTAAGTTTGAAAATTTTAAGATATGAAATCAAACCGATCTTACATCCAAAATAATTTATATAAACGAGCACTGCACTACAAACCGTGTATCTATCCCGAAGAATAGACACACTGCTTGATGATGAGACTCGATTAAATAAACTAGAAGATTTGTGACATCTATTTGGTCTGCGAACCAATTTTATAAGCCGACAAGTTCCCCTGCTTAATATAAAGGAATTAAGCAGGGTTTATATTACCTGGGTTCTTAAAGTTCCCTATAAGGGCAAGTCCCTATAGTTAATTACATCTTAAGTGACAAGAATCACCTAAGAAAACTCTCGATAATAATCAATGGTTTTACTCTCAAGAATTTCAAAAGTTTAAGGTTTTCAAACAATTGGTTTTTGGAAATTTCAATAGGGAATGGATCAAATTTGGAACAGTTTATTTTAGGGAATCAAAGGAAGAGAAGTAGGGGATGTTACGGACCCGAAGTGAACTTTGGTGACTTCCCAGCTATTCTATGATTTGGCTTCGATTTAGGGAGAATTATTTAATGTTATAATCTTACCAATTTTAGTTAATTAGAACTTATATTCTTATAACACAATCATTCAAATAGCCTTGAAGATGTGAGGGCTTATGTCGTACCAAACATCTACCTCGGAGTCCTAAGACCGGTTAGGACTTAATTTGCATAACATTATTATGCAAATGCCTAACAAAGATTTAAGGATTTATATTGCACTAGGCAAATCACCTCGAAGTCCTATGGCTTTCTTGTTTAATTCTAAGAAAAGTTTAGCTGATGTAGACTCAAGTTTTGCTGACAACGATGGCCGTGCTGCCCACTATGCTCCAAGCTCCTTGTTGTCGCAGAGGTTTAGTTTTAGAAGGTGAAAAATCAGGAGATGAGAGAAGTATTTTAGTTTAGAGAAATCTTAAAATCCAAGTGTTTTTTTAATGTTTTAATTAAAACAAATCTTAAAGTTGATTAAACAGAACCGATTAAGATCCCACGATTCCGTCATCCTGGCATCGTTATTTTCATCGGATTCACTTAGTCCAGATGAGTTTGCTAAACTCAACAGAATGAGTTCCACACTTTCATTTAGACCGTGGGAAATCCCGTTAGCAACACGTGGGTTACATCATCCGAGGTATTCCCGATCATCCAACGAGACATTTTAATTTAGTTGAAGTTGTAATTTTTGTTGTTCTGTTTGTGATTAAATTTTGAGTTGTCTTATATTTTGAAATGTTGTGGCAGTAAATTTTATCTTGTATGACTTTTAATTTAGTTTTGGGTTCCAATTTTATGGCTATCCTAAAGGTTTCAGTTTTCATGCAACAATCTTATTTATCATGCAAGAAAAGTAAAACGTAGTGTAGGTAAATAAATTGCAATAAGGTAAATTGCAATAAAGTAAAAGCATACCTGGAGGGCCTTCTCGTCATTCCCAGCTGAGACTTTAGTATTGCATTGCTTGTATGTGTTTATAATTTTACATAAATTAGAGCATGCCAGAAAACAGGAAGAAGTAGAACTAACAAGAAGTAACTACTCAATCCTATGATGTCTATGTTTAGATCCTGGATGTCTACAAAGTCCTATGATGTCTATGCGAATTTCTATATTGTGTTTCAATAAACTTTGTTTAAATTCAAGTGAGGATGGTTTCGTTAAGCAGACATATTAAGTTTAATAGACCTCAGAGGTATCCAAACAGTCAAAGAAGGATGCAGGTCCATGCTTCCCTCTCATATCCTGATGAAAAGTCTCGAGCTCATTTAGACTTATTATGTTGCTTAACAATTCACCCTACCTATACCCTAATGCTTAATAAACACACTTGTTCGGGGTAGGTTGGGGCAGATGGGTTTAGGTGTGGTTTGGATTTGGATTGGTGGCAATTGGTAGTTTGATTTGGCTTATGGGAGTGATGTGAAGATTTGTTTGAGTTTGTGTTTGGATTTGGTTTTGGTTTATGTTTAAATTTGGGTTGTGTTTGGATTTGGTTTTGGTTTATGTTTAAATTTGAGTTTGGAATGTGAATTGAGAAGTTTATGTGGACATCAGAAAAAATTTGGGTTACTCCATGCATTCACTAAGCATAAGGGTATTCTTATTATGTTTTCTACATCAAGTTGTGATTTCCTAGAAGTCTTTATGAAGGGAAAAATGAACCATGCCCCAGGAGGCCTATCCTAGGTTTGATTGTTATCGTGTTGGTATTGTATTGTGGTTGGGACTGTTGTTGTATGTTGTGATTGTTGTGTTGTGGTTGTGTTATGATTATGTGTTATCATTGTTGTATGTTGTATGTTATTGTTTTATTTTGTTTATGTGTTATATTATTATTGTATGTTATTTTATTCTTATGTTATTTTATACGATGTTATGTTATTATTATTTTTATTATGTGTTGTTTAAACATATTATCTTTTATTTGTAATTAAATTTATTATCTTATTTAATTCATTGTGACTTACTTACTTTATTATCATTTATTTGCTTTTTTTGTTTTATTTAATTAATTGGTTGTTATTTATTTATTTTATTTAATTAATTGTTATTTATTTATTTTATTTTACTTTAACTTGATATTTATTTATTATTATTTTAGTTTTAATTTATTTTATTATTTAATTTAATTAATTTAATTCAATTTATTAGCATTTACAATTATTATTTAATTTAATTTAATTTAACTTTATTTAATTTGTTTTATTTTAATTTATCATTTATTTTTAATTTAATTTAATTTAATTAATTATTATTTACAATTATTATTTAATTTAATTTAGTTTATTTCATTTTAATTTATCATTTATTTGCATTATTATTTAATTTAGTTTAATTAATTTAATTTAATTTATTATTAATTTAATTTAATTTAATTTAACTTAACTTTATTTATTTAATTTAATTTAATTTAATTTAATTAATTAATTTAATTTAATTTAATTTATTATTTATTTACATTATTATTTAATTTAATTTAATTTAACTTAATTTAATTTATTTAATTAATTTAATTTAATTTTAAATTATTTATTTATTTACATTATCATTTAATTTAATATAATTTTCATTTATTTAATTTAATTAATTAATTTAATTTATTTAATTTAAACTATTATTTATTTAATTATTTTTGGTTTACTTAATTATTATTTAATGTAATTTATTTAATTTAATTAATTTAATTTAATTATTATTTGATTTTAACTATTTAATTTTAATTTAACTCTTTATTCATTTATATTATTTAAATTATTTTTTCAATTTATGTAGATATGTATTATCCATTTTTTTATCCTTACATTTTTTAAGTTATTTTATTTTAATTAATTATATGTACATTTTTATTACTTAAATATTATTGATTTATTATTATTAATTTATATTATTAATTTAAATTATTTATTATTTTCCTTTTTATTATTATTTATTTATTTATAAAACTTTTCATTTTCTTTCTCTTAAATTATTCTTTTCTTTATTTAAAGTTATTATCATTTATATTAAGTTATTATTTCTTAAATTTATTATTTACAGGTGTATTTATATTTAGATTATTTTAAAAAGAATGATGTTTTTATTTACCTATTTTTATTATTTATTTATCTATTTATAAAGCTTTTTAAATATTCTCTCTCCTAAATTATCCTTTCATTTATTTTAAATTATTACCATTTATTTAAGTTATTATTCATTAAAATTATCATTCACATGTATATTAAAAAAAATACTTTTATTTACTTCCTTTATTTTCATTATTTATTTTACTTATTAATTTACATATATATATTATTATTCATTTATTTATATTTTAGTAGCTATAATATTTTTAAAATTAGTGTAGTTATTCTTATTTAGTATGGTTATATTTTATTTTACATTTAGTATTAAATTTAATATAGTATAATTTATTTTAGTTAAAAATTAGTAAAAATATTATTTAATTTATTTTAATTTATAATTATATCACTTATGTTTTTACATTCATTATTATTTATTTTTGATTTTTTTTTATTTCATTTTCTTTTGATTTTATTTTTATTTTATCCTTATGTTCATTTTTCTTTTTTATTTTATTTTCTTTATGTTATGTTTATTTCTTTTTACTTTTCATTTCCTTTATGTTGTATTAAAAATTTTAAAAAATTCATTTTTTTTAAGGTAATAAAAACTAGGTGAAAAGATTAGGTGGTATTTTTGTAAATATTTAACATTAGCCATATAACTTTGCATAAAGAGAAATTGTTAAGCTTAAACATGAATAAAATTTAAATGGCATGAAGATTTGTAAAGGAAATAACCTACACATGATTTTTGAAAACATACATGGAGAGATTGTTTTTAAAAAAACTAAATTGGGTTGCATAAAAAGGAAATCCCTAAGCATGGAAGAGTTTAACACATAATTTTTGTAAATCTATGTAGTGGAAGAAGAACTTTAAAGAAAATACATGTATGTGTGATTTTAGGCTAAGCATGAGAGGGTTAAAATGTTTCTTTGAAGCTTAAGTGTTGATAAGATAAAAGAGAGGGGGAAGAAGCTTACCTTGCTTGGAGGAGATGATGGAAGAAACCTTGGAGAAGCCCTTGATGTAGCTCACGGCTAGGAGGATTTTTTGGGAGTGGAATGGCTAAGTGTAAGAGTGTGTGTAAGTGAGTGTGTAAGGGTGTGTAAAGTGGGATTATGGGGGGATTTATGGAGAGAGACTCACGGCTAAGAATTAAGGAGGGGGTAAGGGAGTGATGAGGTGGAGGCATGATGAAGGTAAGGAGGAGGTAAGGAGGAGGTGAGGTGGAGGCATGGTGAAGGTAAGGTAAAGGTAAGGAGGAGGTGAGGTGGTAAGGAGGGAAGACTTTTTTTTTTTTTTTTAAAAAAAAATGTATTTTATTTATTTTTTCTTGTAGGGCTGCCGCGAGGTGTAAAAAGAAGGAAGTATGTGGGTGTGTGTGAGTGGGTGTATTTTAATTTGGTGAATTTTGGATTTTGGGTCCATTTTAAGAACATTAGGCTAACTTGAATTTAATTTGGGCTAGAGCTCGAATGAAGTCCAAGTGCCTTGATCAATATTGTCCACGTGTTTGTAATGAAGATTTTTCATGAAGACACAAAGTGGTTTTGAGCTCATTTGGAGGTTCAATTTTGGCATGGATTGGATTTTTGATTATTTTGGACCATGTTGGGTTCGGGTCAAGCTATCTTGAGTTTGAGTGAGAATGGGGTTCAGAGGTCTTCAACAATATTGTAGATATAGTTGTCTTGATGATTTTTCATGAAGATATGAAATGATTTTAACAAGGTTTGGAGGGTCAATTTAGTGGATTTAAAACATGTGTTCAGCTTGGGTCAAAATTGGGGTTTCTTTGGTCCAAAATGGATTTGGGTAAGACCTGAGCTCAAATTATGGGCAATTGATGATCCAATTCAGTTTAAGGAGGTGTTATAAAGAGTTTGAAATTGAAATTTGGGAGGAATTGATTTACATTGGGTCACTTTAGGAGTTTTGGGTTCTTTAGGCAAAATTGGGGATTTTGATTTCAAGTGGAATTAGATTCAAATGTGGGTCATATTGGACTTGAATTTGGTCTAAGTTGATATTGGGGATGCTGAATTTTGGTTTAGAATTGAATTTGATGAAAATTGGGGTCAATTGGGTCAAGATTGGGTTTGGTTTAGGCACCTTTAGGTTAAATGGGCCAAGTTGGGATTTTGGATTGAAAGTGTGTTAATTTGGAAAAATTGACTCATAGTGTAGTTGAACAAAATGAAATTAGGAATATTTGGGATTTTCTGGAATTTTCTGGGAATATTTAGAATTTTTGTATTTTTGGGGTAAAAGGGTGTTTTGGTAATTTTGGGGGGGGGGGATTTAGGGGTATTTTTGGAAATTTTAGTATTTTTGGCCAAAGATGGTCAATTTGAATGGTGGGAAATGTTTAAGGACTGATTTTGAGGAATTTTGGAGAATTTAGGTAATTTTGCCAAATTTGGGCAATTTTAAGGGTATTTGGTAGGCTTGGTGGGTCCGGGGCCCCGGGGGTCAAAAATTGAAATTTTGGAAAAATGAAGATTGATCCAGTGTAAGTGAAATTGAATCATTTTGGTTGAGCCATGAAGCCATATTAAAACCATGTGAGCCATGAGAGGACTCATTTGAGGCATTTATTATGTTGTTCCTAACCCTCTTAGCCAGGGGCTAGGGGTTAAGGACCATCCATATGAATTACCTATATGAGTCAGGAAGTCAAGTTGGGTGAGAGTGTGGTTTTAGGACTTGGAGTGTATGTGAGAGTGTAGTGTGCGTACAAGTCAACCCTCATCAGACCAGGCCATCCAGGGTATTCCTAAGGCCAAAAAGTTCTATAGTGAACTCAGCCTTTAAACCTCCACATTTGATCTCAACCCTCTAGGTGATTAGGGGTTTACAATCAAGCCTGTGGGGTTTGCAGGGAGTTAAGAAGTAGTTTGAATTTCTAAGTGGTGGGTTTCGTTTCTAATCCTCTAAGATAGTCAAAGGAAAAGCTTATGGCTAGATCCTAAGCACTAAAGAGGGAGAAGAGAAAAGACCTCATCAAAAAATGAGGTCAACAAATGGACCCCCAATAGGTGTTGTGTGCTAACCAAGCACACCGCGCGTATTGGCGTTGACCGAAGGGATCAACAAAAGCAACATAGATGTCCAAGTGACAAACTTAGGACGAAGTAGAAGAATTTCCGCTGGGGAGTATCAGGTATATTTCCAAGACCGGAGATCCTTAAACTCTCGTTGGGGAATGAAAAAGGAGGTGCATTCCAAATCACAAGATCTGGGGAATTCGATTTAGATTTCATTTTATTTTTAAATTTCAAGTTTTAATGTGTGAGTTTAGATTTCGATTTGAAGTTTAATTTAAAATCAATTCAAGGAAATTTTGAATTTGAAATGAGAATTGAAACCTAGGTTCCAACCTCGGAATTGCGAAGAGAACTGGAATTTGGGTATCAGCCTCGAAGGTTTAAAGGTTCAATGAGAATTGGAATTTGATTCCATTCTCGAAGGTTTAATGAGAATTGTAAATGGATTCCAATCTCGAAGGTCTTATAAGAATTGGAAATGGATTCCAATCTCGAAGGTCTAATGAGAATTGGAAATAGATTCCATTCTCGAAGGTCTAATGAGAATTGGAAATTGATTCCAATCTCGAAGGTCTAATGAGAATTGGAAATTGATTCTAATCTAGAAGGTCTAATAAGAATTGGAAATTGATTCCAATCTCGAAGGTCTAATGAGAATTGGAAATTGATTCCAATCTCGAAGGTCTAATGAGAATTGGAAATTGATTCCATTCTCGAAGGTCTAATGAGAATTGGAAATTGATTCCATTCTCGAAGGTCTAATGAGAATTGGAAATTGATTCCAATCTCGAAGGTTTAATGAGAATTGAAAATTGATTCCAATCTCGAAGGTCTAATGAGAATTGGAAATTGATTCCAATCTCGAAGGTCTAATGAGAATTGAAAGGAGCTGGTAAGTGTACCAAGCTGGAAATACTTGACTTAGCAATAAGTCGAGGAAAATATTCAAATTTCAAAAGAGTTTCCAACAAATTTCGATTGAGGAAAGAATTTGAAAGATTCGAATTAGAGTATTCAGATTAAAATTCAATTCAAAGTTTAGATTCGTTTTGTTTGTCCTTTAACGTTCCAATTTTATTTTTTGTTGTTTATTTACTGTTCATGTGAATTTGAAGTTCATTTTAATATTCAGACTTTTAAGAGGAGTTCTTATTTATTTTATTTTCTTTTCTGTTCTTTGTTCAAAGTTCATTTAACTCCAATGGAGTTTCCCAGTCAATTAGCACAAAAAGAGGTGAAGGCAAAATACAATGTAGTCGTTTTCATTCCAACTTGCTGAAAGTACATCATACAACTTGATCTGAAACACATCTTATACAATCCATATAAGCTCAAAACGGATTGTGTATGATTCTTGTCGATCCATCCAAAATCATTTGTCAAAATTCATGTCTGAATAGTAAGATACATGGACAATAACATCACCTTCCAAGCCACCCTTGGCGGGAATGCCGTATGGATGTGCATTGGAGGTGTGCTATCTACCATGTAACTCACAGCTCGTAGGGCCGGAGGCTCTCTAACTCTGGATCTGGCTGGAAGTGGTAAGGCATCTTTCTGTCATCCATTCTTCTGAAAGTAATAGAGATCCGCTCTACAGGCACTCTTGGAATGCAATGCTTTGCTATGTCTGCTCCGTTTCCTTGTAGCACTAGAACGGAACCTACCGGTAATGGTATCTCCACTGGCCCTCAGAACTCACCGGGGCCTGCGATCCGGAGGTCAGATTCAAACATGATGTTGCACTGGTTGACGAACGACACTGTGCAGAAAGGTCTAACAAAGTCATGATGGTCTATATGTGGAGGTATGCAGTCACCCTTCTTGTAAATGTTGATAATGCAACTGTTGGGTATGCAATCTGCAGGCAACACCCTCCATTTTATCATCCTCTTTACCATTCTTTTAATAACATTCGACATTGGGTCCACCCCACTGTGACGGAGTATCCCTGGTGGATTCCCTTTCCTGTCTACTGCGAAGTTGTAGCAACATCCGCATTGGATTGTAATTCTTCCTTTTCCTGGAATCCATCTTTGGGGCTCTGAATATGTCTTTTCCCTCAGGCGTCTAGCTCGTCTCATCTTCTGCAGCTCAAGGATGCAGTTTACAATTTGTTGTTTTTCATATTCTGAGAATACATCTGTGTGGAGTTCGAGGCCTTCTAGAATGTTGATCCTCTTGCCTCCAATTCTCTCAAAGTATTCAAAGGTCTTCTTTTCAACTAATTGCATTTTCTCCAGCTCTTATTCAGGAATTATCTGAAATCCTCGGTGTCTGGTAATGTACTATGGGATGTATGGCTCAACCCCAGCATGCTCTCCTGCATGTCTTGGCTCCTCGGCGATAGTCTCCGTAGGGACATCCTCCGGGGTTGCTTTCGCAACAAAACTCTTCAGATCTGGTACATCTGCTCGGCGTTGAGGCACCGACTCTATTTCTGCTCTTCTTAGGATTTCCTTCTTTCTTTTAACTGTTTTCAAAGCTGATCCCCTTTCCTCTGGTGCCTGACGAACCTGTTTCCTTGGAGCATTTGTATTGACGGTACCCACTGTCTCTTTATGTTGATCTTCTGCTAACTTGGTTAACATATTGCAGATGCGACGATTCTTATTTCTTCGTTGGGTAGCAGTGAGAGTAGCACTCCTTACCCCTTGAATTTCTGCGGACGCGACACTGACAAGCTTGCCCTCTGCTGTGGCAACTACGGACTTAACTTTCTTATCTTCTCCGGTTGCATGAGCGGTGTTTGTTTTTCTTTTCTTGCTGCTGGATTGGTGGCTTAGGCCACCCACTTTCATCACTGTCTGGCTATGGAGTTCTTCTCGATCAACTGGGATCCAATCATTTTCTTTGTATTGTATTCCAGCTGGTGTGAAGTCTGAGTCAATCTCTATCAATGCTCCATTCCTCACCCTCTTTTCATCAAGTGCTAGACTCACGCCATTTCTAAAGTTTAGAACCAACCGCCCGTTCGACATTTCCCTGCAAAAAAAAATAAGGAAAGGATCAGGGGCTGTTCTAAGATTAAGAACAATAAGAAAGACATTTATTAATGTAAATTCTTATTCATTTCTTTTAAATTTAAGGAAAGTAGGAAAAGATGAGGACAGATCAGGAATGAAATGATTTAAAAAGAAAGATGAACATTTTATTATTGCAATTTCACATGTTCTATTTTTAACATTTTGGTTAATGACATTTGTTATCCATTTTATTTTAGGTTCAGACTCAATTACAAGTGATTATCCCACCCGTGTTTCTAGGGATGAGATTTCTCCTTTGAAGTACACCCTTCGAAACTTCAGGTTGCGTAATACTTCTTCAAATATCGTCCATTGATCGGAAGCATATGTCGTTCTCCTCGGCAATTTACCAGTTGCTAGGAACCTCCAAAGTAAACTGCCTCGACCACAAACGGTCCTTCCCAGGTTGGTTCAAACTTACCACCTATCTTGTGATGTGCAAGGATAGGTTTCTTGAGAACAAGAACTAAGTCACCGACCTTGAAAGTTCTTGGGCGGACCAATGATCACAGAAAAATACATCAAGAAATTCATATCTATTTTTGATGAAATTGCACTTTAAAGAAATGTATTTTCTTTATTTTATTGCAGGAATAAAGATTTATAAGTGATGGAAGCAAAAAGCATGAAATGGAGCAAATTTGGATCAAAAAGGAGGAAATTCATGCAAATATAACTACTTCGTAGACGGCGAGATCGAGGCCACCGACGGCGAGATCGTGAGGAGAATTTCTGAAGGAATTATAACTACCTCGCCGACAGCGAGCCCGAGCCCGCCGACAACGAGATCGTGCGGTTTGAAGACCTTATAGAAGCCCCGCTGACGGCGAGGTCGTTTCCTGCCGACGGCGAGCTAGTTCAAAATGCATATACATTGAACCTGGACACTTTTTGAAGAGGTGTTTAAGCACTCCTTGGACCTTTGCCTACCTCTATAAATAGAGGCCGAATTCTAGTATTTTAGTGTGTCTTTTGAGTCTTAAAAAAGTGTCTCTTGAGTCATCTGTGTGTTTATTTTAGTGAGTCTGAGTGAGTTTTTTATCATTAGTGAGTTTATTAGTTTATTGGAGTGCTATTTAGTTTGCTGTACTAGAAGGAAAAGTCAAAGGAACTTTAAGGAGTCTGCTTGGGGAGGAAATTAAGATAAGTATCTTTGTTTATTGTTGTTAACTTCAAATGAAATCCATGCTTTGTTTTATTCCCACGCATTCTGAGTAGTTTTCTTAGTCTTTCTCCTTGTTTATGAAAATTATGCGGATTAATGAAATTAAATAGAAGCACATAATATAATATTAAAATAAATTGTGATATTTTTTTTACTTAAAACTTAATTTACTTTCAATCTGGCCAATTGAGTAGTTAAAATATGTTGAATTATCAACTATAGTAAAAATTACATCCAATATACAGGGAAGTCAAAAGCCTTGGAAGGCGAGTGCAAATAAATAGGGAAATATTAATTATTGGGTGTAGAATTGGATATTTTAGTGTGACGGACTAAAATACTCAATTCGGTCCTACTTGTTGAGAGCCGAAGTGTAGATGTTAGACCTCGAGTGAGGGGAACGTGGGAGCTACGAAGTGGCGACCGGTATCCTCCCGGCCTAGCCGCAGATTCAGTAATCAAACATAGGATTAGTCAATGTTCTTTGCACCTGGACCAAATGGTAAAGAATATGAATGCTCCTATTTGTTACAATACAATTTAAAAATTTTATTTAAATTCATCATTCACTTAATTTTCTAAAAACAAGGAGAATGATACTTTTTCTGAAGTATTTAAATCAACTTATTTCAAGCATTAGTTTACTTTAGTTTATTATAGTTACTTTGAATTTCCGTTCACTTTATTAGTATGTAATTCCTTTTAATTTAGCTGATAACAAATCTGTTAAAAACTTCCCTATGAGATCGATAACCAGGACTCCACTAGAGCCCTGTATTACTTGATACGATACATATACTTGCGTAGAATCCACATTATACATTAAAACATATATCTATATTTAAAGCGGGATTAAGTTTTTGGTACCGTTGCTATAAACATAAATTGCATACATATTAAAAGTGGGTCAAGTTTTTGGCGCCGTTGCCGGGGAGGTAAAGAAATTATTTACTAAGAGTAACGAACTATTTTATTTAATAAAATTGTATGCGAAAATTTGGAAACGTAAAATTAATACCTTACGATTCAGAATTAGAGCGTACAATTAAAAGAATTAGAAAACAAAAAAAAGAAATTATAAATTTAACACAAATGGCAAATATTCCTGAAAATGAAAATATCAATCAACCAAGACCATTACGAGATTATGCCAACCCTACATTAGATGAAATTCATTTAACTATTCAAAACCCTGATGTAGCTGCTAATTCATTCAAACTTAAACATGTAATTATCCAAATGGTACAAAATAATCAATTTAGTGGTTCACCTACTGAAGATCCTAATTTACATCTTGCTAGTTTTTTAGAACTATGTGCTACTTTCAAATATGGAGTATCTAACGATGCTATGAGACTTAGACTTTTTCCTTTTTCCTTAAGGGATAAGGCTAAAATGTGGTTAAATTCGTTAGCACCTGGATCTATTAAAACTTGAGGAGAATTATCACAAAAATTTCTATCCAAATATTTTCCGCCATCTAAAACTGCTAAGCTTAGAAACAATATAACTTCTTTTAGTCAGTTTGATGGAGAGTCAATATATGAATCTTGGGAGAGATTTAAAGAACTTCTTAGGAAATGCCCACATCATGCGTTACCAGATTGGTTAATTATCCAAACTTTCTATAATGGATTAGTAGGATCTTTAAGATCAATCATCGATCTGTCTTCTTCGGAGGATCATTAATGTCAAAACCATTTGATCAAGCCTATGCACTAATCGAAGAAATGACAACTAATAATTTTCAATGGCCTGCTGATAGAATGAATCCGAAAAAAATAGCTAGTATTTATGAAAATGATGCAATATCTATGTTAGCTTCACAAATTGCTACTATATCTAAAAAATTAGATCATTTTGGAATGAATTACTCTCCAACTATAACAGAAGAAAATTCATCTGGACAACTTATAGAATCCCAATCTCAATATGAAACAATTAATGCAATTAACAACAGACCCAATAATCCTTATGGAAATTATTATAATCCTGGATGGAAAAATCATCCTAATTTTAATTGGAATAATAATACAACTAATCAACCATGGATGAATAATATGACACAACAATTAGGAAATCCATCTAATCAAGGAAATCCTAATTATAAACCTAATTATCCACCTGGATTTAATAATAATAACCCTAAATTTAAAGATAAGAAATTATCTATAGAAGAATTAATATTAAATATGGGTCAACATTTACAAAATCAAGGAAATCAATTACAAATACAAGGAAACCAATTACAAAATCAAGGAACAGCTATCAAAAATATTGAAACTCAACTTGGACATATCACTACTACACTTAATAATAGAATACCTGGAACATTTCCTAGTAATGTGTAAATAAATCCTAAAGACAAGGGAAATGAATAAATTAAAGAGATACAATTACGAAGTGGAAAAGAATTAGAACCTCGAATTCAGAAATAACTTGAAAGTCAAAAAGATGAAGTGGAAATTGAAAAGGAAAAGAATCAACAAGATCCAAACTTAGAAAATCCTTTAACACATGAAAATTTCTGTTGAAAAACCTCCACCACCATTTCCTCAACGACTAATTCAACATAAAAAAGACAAACAATTTGCTAAATTCCTTGAAATTTTGAAGAAATTTACGATAAATATTCCTTTCGTAGAAGCTTTAGAACAGATGCCAAACTATGTAAAATTTATGAAAGATATTCTAAATAAAAAAAAAGAAAATTTACTGATAATGAAATGGTTGCACTTAGTGAAGAGTGTAGTTCTATTATTCAGAAAAACTTCCTGAAAAATTAAAAGATCCTGGTAGTTTCACTATACCCTGCGCTATTGGAGAAAAATTCTATGGAAAAGCTTTGTGTGACTTAGGAGCAAGCATAAATCTAATGCCTCTATCAATTTTCAAGAGATTAGGATTGGGAGAAATTTCACCTACTTCGATAACTCTTCGATTAGTCGACCGTTCGTTACATATCCTAAGGGAGTTATTGAAGATGTATTAGTAAAAGTGGATAAATTTATCTTCCCTATAGATTTTATTGTTCTAGATATGGAAGAAGATAAAGAAATTTCTATCTTAGGAAGACCATTTTTAGCCACTGGAAAAGCTATGATTGATGTTCAGAAAGGAGAATTAACTATGAGAGTAAATGACCAAAAATTAACTTTTAATATTGCTAAATCAATGAAATATCCTGCGCTAGAAAAAGATGATGAGTGTTTTTGAATGGAAGTACTTGATCATTTACAAAAAGAACATTTTAAAGAATATTATGAAGAAAAATTAGAAAAAGAAAATACTAAATTAATTGAAAAAGCCGATATAAATGAAGAACTAGATTATATTCAAGAGAAATTTAAATTTTTGGATAACACAGAAAATACGGAAAAAATTATAGTTCCATCAATTATTAAACCTCCTGAACTTGAGTTAAAAATGTTACATAATCATTTAAAATATGCTTACTTAGGTAATTCTTCAACTCTACCAGTTATTATTTCATCTGAATTAAATGAATCTCAAGAACAAAAACTTTTAGATACGTTAAAAAAATATAAGAAAATTTTTGGTTGGACTTTAGCAGATATTAAAGGAATTAGTCCTTCAATCTGTATACACAGAATTATTTTAGATAATGAATATAAACCTAAAGCCGATCCACAAAGGAGATTAAATCTGATAATGAAAGAAGTAGTGAAGAAAGAGATTTTAAAATGGTTAGATAATGTTATTATATATCCTTTTTCTGACAGTGCTTGGGTAAGCCCAATTCACTGTGTACCTAAAAAAGAGGGGTGATCATCAAAGCTAATGAAAATAATGATCTTATCCCTATAAGACAAGTTACTGGATGGCGAATATGTATTGATTATAGAAAATTAAACACAACCACTAGAAAAGAGCACTTCTCTTTACCATTTCTAGATCAGTTGTTAGATAGATTAGCCGGACATAAGTATTTTTGTTTCTTAGATGGATATACCGGTTATCATCAAATACAAATTGCTCCTGAGGATCAAGATAAAACTACATTTACTAGTCCTTATGGAACTTTCGCTTTTCGAAGAATGCTTTTGGATTATGTAATGCACTCGCAACATTCCAAAGATGTATGATGTCTATATTTAGTAAATTAATTGATAATGAAATAGAAGTATTTATGGATGATTTCTCTGTATTTGGAACAACATTTGACACATGCTTAAATCATCTTGAAAAAGTATTTGAAGTATGTGAGAAAACTAATTTAGTTCTTAATAGGGTGAAATGTCAATTTATGGTTACAGGCGGCATTGTATTAGGGTATAAAATTTCGGAAAAAGGCATGGAAGTAGACCCTGCAAAAATTCAAGTTATATCTAAATTACCACCTCCAACTACGGTAAAAGGGGTAAAAAGTTTTCTTGGACATGCTGGATTTTACAGGCGTTATATTAAAGATTTTTCAAAAATTACTAAACCTCTATGCCAACTTCTTGAAAAGGACAAGAAATTTGAATTTACAACTGAATGCCTGAATGCTTTCGAATTATTAAAAGATAAATTAATTACAACACCTATAATAGTTTCACCTAATTGGGAGAAACCATTTGAGCTTATGTGTGATGCTAGTGATTATGCTATAGGAGCAGTTCTTGGGCAAAGATATGATAAGATTTTCAAAGTTATATACTACGCTAGTAAAACTCTAAATGATGATGAAATAAATTATACAGTTACTGAAAAAGAATTGTTAGCTGTTGTATATACTTTTAATAAATTTCGGCATTATCTAATAGGAACTAAATGTATTGTGCATACTGATCATTCTGCTATAAAATATTTAATGCAAAAGAAAGATTCCAAACCAAGATTAATTAGATGGATATTATTAATGCAAGAATTTGATTTTGAGATAATTAACAAAAAGGGAAATGATAATCAAATTGCTGATCATTTATCAAGATTGGAAAATCATGAATTATTTAATATTGATAATGAAATTTTAGACAATTTTCCTGATGAACAACTTTATAATATAAATGAGTTGAAAATACCTTGGTATGCTGATATAGTAAATTATATTGTAAGTGACATTTTACCACCTATGTTAACTTTGCAACAACAGAAAAAATTCATTCACGATACTAAATCATACTTTTGGGATGAACCATACTTATATAAGCAATGTAAGGATCTAATTATTAGAAGATGCGTGCCTTATGAAGAAACTGAACCAATTATTCAAAAATGTCATGACTCGATTTTGGAGGACATTTTGAGACGGATAAAACCGCATATAAAATTCTACAATCTGGATTCTACCGGCCTACTCTATTTAGAGATGTATATAGATATATAAAAACCTGCGATAAATGCCAAAGAGTAGGAAACATATCGAAAAAAATGAAATGCCTCCGAATTTTATATTAGAAGTTGAAATTTTTGATGATTGGGGATTAGATTTCATGAGACCTTTTATTCTGTCATTTGGAAACTCATATATATTAGTAGCTGTTGATTATGTTTCCAAATGGATTGAAGTACAAGCTTCATCTAGGTGTGATGCTAAAAGTGTTTCAAAATTTTTAATGAAAAATATTTTTACTAGATTTGGAATGCCGAGAGTGATTATCACGGACGGAGGAACTCATTTTAGAAATAAATATATTCACAAATTAGTAGAAAAATATAATATTATGCATAAGATATCAACTTCTTATCATCCACAAACTAGTGGATTAGCTGAAATTTCTAATCGAGAGATCAAGCGTATATTAGAAAAGTCTGTAAATCCTAATAGATCAGACTGATCTATAAGACTAGACACTGCATTATGGGCATACAAGACTGCTTATAAAACTTCGATTGGAATGACTCCTTACAGGATTATATATGGAAAAACATGCCACTTACCAGTTGAATTAGAACATAAAGCATATTGGGCGATTAAAGAATTTAATTATAATATGAAAGAAGTCGGTGAGAAGAGATTGTTGCAATTAAATGAATTGGAAGAATTAAGGAATGAATCATATGATAATGATAAGATTTATAAAGAAAGAATGAAATTATGGCATGATCGGAAGATTAATCGGAGAAATTTTGAACCGGACAAGAAGTTTTGCTTTATAATACTAGATTGAAATTATTTCCGGGAAATTGAAATCTCGATGGTTAGGACCTTTCACCATAACTCAAATATTTTCATATGGAACTATAGAAATTGAAGATCTAAAAACGGGACATAGATTTAAAGTAAATGGACATAGATTAAAACCATATTTCGAAAATAAGACTAAATTTTAAAGAGGTTTTAATGCTTAGTCAACCTGAACACTAACTGAATTAGGTCGGGCTGACGACGTTAAACCAAGCGCTTTATGGGAGGCAACCCATAGTAGTTTTTTATTTTTAAATGTTTACATATTAGTGAGTCTATATTATTAAAATAAATCTTACCACTCAAATTTTTATTAGAATCATCACAAAATTGAACCTATTGGATGAGATCATAAAATATTCGGACCAGAGCGAAAATGGGCGATTTTTACGAATCTTGCCGACAGCGAGCTCGAGCCCGCTGATAGCGAGATCGTGGACCATTACTTCATTCAATTTTTTAACTAAGTCGCCGACGGTGAGGAACTTCCCGCCGACGGCGAGGCAGTTGAAAATTTGGTTTCTTAAAGATTTTTCGTGCGGTTTTGGACGGATCCAAGCCATTCCTTCGTAAGAAATTATTCCAAATCCTATTTTACACCATTTTCTTCCTTAGGAATGACTAGAGACCAATCCATTCCATCCAAAATGGCCTCCAAATTCCTAGAAACCACAAAAACTGAAGTTTTCAACCGGAGAAAATTCGTCAGTTCGGAGGCGCAGCTAATCTTCAACAAAGGCTTGATGAAGAGGAGACTGATTAAAGAAAGAGGATTCGTCAATAGAGAAGTAGAGAATTCTACTACAAAAATCGAATAAATGATTGCACAGCGGCATTGGGAGGTATTTTGTTATACAACATCCGCTGTAGCTATACCAATAGTTAAAGAGTTTTACTCTAATTTACATGCGATCAACAATGGAAATGTGTACGTCAGAGGAAGATGGGTAACATTTACTCCTGCAAGGGTAAATGAATTGTTTTCTATAGAAAATACCTCTGTTTGTCATTATTCCAACTTTGTGCCTTCGAGATACATTATGAATGAAATCTATAGATACCTGACCGATGAACCAGATGATTGGGAGTTATGAGAAGACGGGCATGTCAGTTTTTCTGCATCACTTCTTAACCCTGTCTCGAAGCATTGGCATTTCTTTATATCATCAAAACTATTACCTACCATGAGAGTAAATAAAGTTTCAAAGGAATGCGCTATTTTAAACTACTGTATTCAAATTGGATTACCTATCGATGTCAGATCAATAATAGTAAAGTCTGCATTGGGATTAATTGTGCATGGGTCAGTGCATGGACTTGGACACCCATCTAATATATTTGCTTTATGCAGTGAGTACCAAGTTTCTTATGAGGCTTGGGAAAAAGTACTTTTACCATGGAAACCCCTGGATCCTACTGATATGTTTCCCACTTTGGATAACAATGATGAGATCACCGTTATTTCGACGGAGAATCACGAGAACAATCCTTTAGCAAGACCCTTTACGGATAAGACTAATTTCATTACGAAGAAGATTAAAGGATTGGAGAAAGAATTGCAAAATGTGATGAATTCCATTGACAATATCTCCGATATGTTTGATCATATTGATTGGAGAATGAAGGAGCACTTTGATCGTACTTGGACATCCGGAGGCCGGTTTTATTCATCTACTAAGACGAAAGGATGGATTAATGAAGAATCTACTGCAGAATTACCTTTCAGACCTTTCTACAATTTATTTGTGCACCTGCGTCGCATCGGAAATATCAGAGAAGATGTTAGTTCGGACACTGAAGAGTAGGAAAGATTTCTATGTTTTTGTTATATTTATATATATGTGTGTGTTTGATTTGGAGTTAAGTTTTATTATGAGTCGAACTTTGATTTGATCATCTCAGATTTGATGAGATTATTTGTAAATTGTTATGTCTCAGCATTTAGAGTGTTGTGTTTTGGATTGCGATGCTGAGTATTATGGATTTGAACATTTAAGTTAAGTATGTGTGAAGTTGTCAGTGTGAAAATTGTAAGTTTCATTGATTTCATATATAAAGTTATATTGTTTGTGTTGTGTGACTTTTTGAGAGTATAAGTATCTAATATTCGTATTATTATTAAATTAAGTGATCAGAAGATTGATTAAGGGAAATTCGAGGTTGAAAATGATTGGCGAATTTCAAAAATTTAAAATTTTTGGGACCTCGCCGAAGGCGAGAATTATCTCGCCGACAGCGAGAAAACCCGCTGACAGCGAGACCGAGCTCGCCGACGGCGGATTTTTCCCGAAACTTTTGCCTTATGGAATTAATTAGCTCGCCGATGGCGAGAAAAATCTCGCTGACAGCGAGAACGTGAAAAGACCTATATTTGACCGACCAACCGACACTATTCATCATCCCTTTCCTCAAATTTTCGAAAAAACCGACCTAGGGCTTGAGAGATCTCGGATTTGAAGCGATTTCAAGACTTTTTGTCACCGGATTTCATCTTTCGTTGGTAAGAGCTTCACTCCAATACAAAAATTTTTGATTTTCATCATTGATTTCTTCTACATTGGGATATTTTGAAAAATTTTGAAATGTGAAGAAAATATTGGGAAGAATTTCATGGAGATTGATTTAAATCGATTTTAGTTGTTGAAGGAAGCCTTCTTAGTAATATTTTGGAGTTTAGTTAAAATTTTTGCAAATTTCACAGATCGAGAAATGGATCCACGACAAAAGCAACAAATAGAATATGACGAAACTTGATTCATTAATGCAAGAGCATAAACTCGATATTTTCAAAACATTCAAGCAAGAAAGTGCATACAAGATCGAGTTTTCAAGAATCCAGGAGGAGAAGTGGAACGAGTTGTAAAGGAGCGAGGATGGGAAAACTTCTGCTACGTTACCAACAGAGTAGCTGTAGAAGTAGTAAAGGAATTTTATACAAATTTAACACGAGTGAAGATGCATCGGTTAAGGTTAGAGGATTTTTTGTAGATTTCAACGTTGCTAGAATAAACGCTTATTATGAAGTACGAGACACCTACATGAGCGAGTATGAAACTTTTGGAACTATGGAAGGACCACTGGAAGAGGTGATCAACTTTCTCACTGATGGGAAAGGAGTCTAGAAGATAAAGCAGCGGGAACGGGTAAACTTCCCTCTTTCTATGCTAAATGCAACATCTAAAGCCTGGCATTATTTTATTTATTCTACTTTGTTACCTACCTACCACCATAGTGATGTAGCAAGAGATAGAGCAGTTCTGAATTTCTGTATTCAAAACTAGAAGAGTATTAATGTGGGAAATATTATATATAAAAACATATTAGCCACTGCTAGAAATGAAAGTGGAGGAGGACTAGGACATCCTGGTCTTATCTATGCACTTTGCCAATTATCTGCGGTAGAGGCAAGAGATAATGAAGAATGGATTGAACCTATGAAACCCCTTAATTAGGCTAATATAAAGAAATATGAATCCCACGAAGGATGGAGATCTGAGACAAGGGATTATGTACCTTCTTCAAGTAGAGATATACCCTCTACTAGTTATGAACCACCCCCTCAGTACACCACTCCTACCCTTCAAGATCTGATGAATGAATTAACCTTGAGTAGAAAGAGTTTTGAGTTATTTGGAGAAAATATGGAAAGAAGATTTGAGAATATAGATCAAAGGATCGGAGGCTTAAAGAGAAGACACGATTATGATAGCGAATATCTCCAGCGACATTCAGAGTACGAGATTGCATACTATGAAGCTGAGCGTTGATATAGGAGTGGTGATTTAGATGTTGTCTTTCCTGAGTGCCCCCGTTATTCACAATACCAGCCTGCTCAGCCTTCACAGCCTGGAGATCAGGGAGATGACATAGTTTGGGATTTTAATGTAGAAGATTAGAGTCTTTGTTTAGTTTGTTTGGTTTGTTTAGATTTGTTGTTTTGCAAACTTTATTATTTCTGTGTGTAATATTTTAGTACTTTACGTGAACTTTGGACTTGATATGTTGTTTGTTTGCTTGAGCAGTGATATTAGATTTCTTATGTGTGTTAAATTAGTTGCAAATTTTTATATATAGGATATTAGTCTTTCTTTAATGTATTGTTTAAGTTTTAAATGTATGTGTAGTAATAGATTAAGTTTTCTTTGTTATGTTTGATACTTATTTTAAAATTTCATCCCTGCACTTTCTTTTTAAATATTATATGTGGAAGAATACTAACATTACATGTTCTGTAAGTAATGAAAAAGCCTGTGAAAATTTCAAAGAAAAGAAATACTTAAAGCTCAAAGGTATGATGAATTTTAATATATACTTTCCCTTTTTCTCTATATAGCATAGATAGAAAAAATTAAGTTTGGGGGAAGGTAAAAATACAAATTTAATTATTAAAATTGTTCTCAATTTCTATTTTCAAAAATTATTATTAAATGATTTTCTATCGTAATTTTCAATTCAATAAATATGAGTTACTTTATTTAATTATTATATAAAGTTAAAGAAAATATTTCTAGTAATTCAATTAATTAATGGAATAAGATATTTGGTTAAAAGTAATAAGAATATAGTAAACTATTTAAAATAAGGGAAACTATATTCTAAAAATTGAAAATTCTTAAGTATTTAAGTGAAAAAGAAAGGATATAAACTCAATGAAGTAAAGGCTATGAAATATATATAAGCAAATAAATATTTTAAGTTTCAAATTTAGGAAGAGAAATTGAAGTTCAAAATTATTAACAGGCTATCCAGATACAGTAATCCTCACTTGAAAAAGAAAAGAAAAAAAGAAAAGAAAAGAAAAAGAAAAGAAAAGAAAAGAAAAGAAAAGAAAAATATAAGTGAGGAGAAGCTTGAGGAGATGCCTTATCAAAAATTGGCTTCAATGGAATCAACCTAAAGGGTAGAACTTAATTATATTTCTAAACTTATATTTATGGATTAGTATTTTACTAAATAGTGTTTTCTTGAACTTCCTATCATCTAAATATCTTAAGTAATTTACTATTTTTAAATATAGTCGTTCCTGAAATAAATAGAAAGCTAGAAATCTTAGAGCTGATAACTAAATAATCTTATCTCTATAAAGTTAATTTAATTACATAGAAATATTTCTATTCGACTTTACTATAATGTTATTCAATTTTAATTCATATATTATCTGAATTGAAAAAAATTCTATTATAGAAATCATTATTATTATTTATTTAGTATTAAAATTACTTGAGGACAAGTAATAATTAAGTTTGGGGGATTTTGATCACAGAAAAATACATCAAGAAATTCATATCTATTTTTGATGAAATTGCACTTTAAAGAAAGGTATTTTCTTTATTTTATTGTAGGAATAAAGATTTATAAGTGATGGAAGAAAAAAACATGAAATGGAGAAAATTTGGATCAAAAAGGAGGAAATTCATGCAAATATAACTACTTCGCCGACGGTGAGATCGAGGCCACCGACGGCGAGATCGTGAGGAGAATTTCTGAAGGAATTATAACTACCTCGCCGATAGCGAGCCTGAGCCCGCTGACAGCGAGATCACGCGGTTTGAAGACCTTCTAGAAGCCCCACTAACGGCGAGGTCGTTTCCCGCCGACGGCGAGCTAGTTCAAAATGCATATACATTGAACCTGGACACTTTTTGAAGAGGTGTTTAAGCACCCCTTGGACCTTTGCCTACCTCTATAAATAGAGGCCGAATTCTAGTGTTTTAGTGTGTCTTTTGAGTCTTAAAAAAGTGTCTCTTGAGTCTTTTGTGTGTTTATTTTAGTGAGTCTGAGTGAGTTTGTTTATCATTAGTGAGGTTATTAGTTTATTGGAGTGCTATTTAGTTTGCTGTACTAGAAGGAAAAGTCAAAGGAACTTCAAGGAGTCTGCTTGGGGAGGAAATTAAGATAAGTATCTTTGTTTATTGTTGTTAACTTTAAATGAAATCAATGCTTTGTTTTATTCCCATGCATTCTGAGTAGTTTTCTTAGTCTTTCTCCTTATTTATGAAAATTATGCAGATTAATGAAATTAAATAGAAGCACATAATATAATATTAAAATAAATTGTGATAATTTTTTACTTAAAACTTAATTTACTTTCAATCTGTCCAATTTAGTAGTTAAAATATGTTGAATTATCAACTATAGTAAAAATTACATCCAATATTCAGGGAAGTCAAAAGCCTTGGAAGGCGGGTGCAAATAAATAGGGAAATATTAATTATCGGGCGTAGAATTGGATATTTTAGTGTGACGGACTAAAATACTCAATTCGGTCCTATCGTTTGAGAGTCGAAGTGTAGTTGTTAGCCCTCGGGTGAGGTGAACGTGGGAGCTCCGAAGTGGCGGCCGGTATCCTCCCATCCTAGCTACGGATTCGATGATCAAACATAGGATTAGTCGATGTTCTTTGCACTCGGACCAAAGGGTAAAGAATATGAATGCTCCTATTTGTCACAATACAATTTAAAAATTTTATTTAAATTCATCATTCACTTAATTTTCTAAAAACAAGGAGAAGGATACTTTTTCGAAGTATTTAAATCAACTTATTTCAAGCATTAGTTTACTTTAGTTTATTATAGTTACTTTGAATTTCCGTTCACTTTATTAGTAGGTAATTCCTTTTAATTTAGCTGATAACAAATCTGTTAAAAACTTCCCTGTGGGATCGATAACCAGGAGTTCACTAGAGCCCTGTATTACTTGATACGATACGTATACTTGCGTAGAATCCACATTATACATTAAAACATATATCTATATTTAAAGCGGGATTAAGTTTTTGGTACCGTTGCTATAAACATAAATTGCATACATATTAAAAGTGGGTCAACCAGCTTATCATGGGCCTGGATCATCTTGGCTTGATACAGTTCCAAATTCTGCTGTGCTGAAAGTCTTTTCCCTTCCAGGCTTTCCAATTGTTCTAGTCGTAGTCTGGCTTTTTTTTCTGTAGTGATTTTGTTTGCAACTGCAATTCTGAGTGACGGGAACTGAACCTCTAAGGGTAGAACGGCCTCGGACCCGTACACTAAGGCGTAGGGCGTAGACTGGGTAGGAGTTCTGAAAGTCGTCCTGTAGGCCCATAAGGCTTCTAAAAACTTCTCGTGCCAATTTCTCTTGTTGTCGTCCAAAGTTTTCTTCAAAATTTGAATGAGAGTTTTATTAAAAGCCTCGGCCAAGCCTTTTGCTCTTGGGTAGTAGATCGTTGAGTATCTCCAATCGATCCCGTGTCTTCTGACGAAATTGTTGATCTTTGTACTTTTGAACGCGAACCCATTATCTAAAATGATCCTGCGCGGTACCCCAAAATGGTAGACAACTTGGTTCTTGAAAAACTGTAGCACATTGTGTGCCTTCACTTCTCTGAGTGGTATAGCTTCTGACCACTTAGGAAAGTAGTCTGTAGCTGCAAGAATGAAGCGATGTCCTCTTGAGGATGGCGGTTTTATCGAACCCACTATATCTGTGCCCAACAGTCAAACGGCCACGACGCGATTGTCGGATGTAGCACATTTGGAGGTTGATGTTGAACTACTCCATGCACTTGACATTGGTGACAGCTCTTGGCGACATTCATGCAATCGGTCATCATTGAGGGCCAGTAGTACCCTAGTCTCTTAATCTTCATTTTCATCTTTGGACCCGACTGATGAGCGCCACAGAGTCCTGAATGTACCACTTTAACAATTTTACGAGCCTCGGACTCGCTCAGGCACCTTAGCCACATCTGGTCAAAAGATTTTCTGTATAACGTATTGCTTATTAATGCATAAGACAGAGTTCTTTTCTTGATTTGATGGGCTAACGACTTATCGTCTGGTAGGTTTCCTGTTTGCAAGTAGTCTATTAATGGCCGCCGCCAATCTTCTGTATTTTTTGTTATTGCCGCAACTAATTCTTCTGCTTTTTCTGATTTGCGTACTGTATCCATGTTGAGCTATGATAGGACCTGTCGTCCCTGAACTGACACTTAACCGACTCATCCCGTAGCGTGCAAATTCTTTTGCAAGGCGAGCTAGCACATCCGCAAGGGTATTTTCTTTTACGGGAATCTTGTAGATCGTCACATTTGGAATCTGTTCCAATAACTTCATGGCATACTGAAAGTACTGCTCGAGCTTTGGTTTCAGAATTCTGTACTGTCCGGCGACCTGTTGAATGATCAATTGGGAATTCCCGTAGATGTTGATATCCGTTATCCCCATCTGAATGGTTAATTCCAATCCTGTTATGAGAGCTTCGTATTCTACTTCATTGTTTGTACACGGTTTTGTTAAGTGGTAGGAGTACTTTAAGATCCCCCACTCCGGTGTTATAAAGATTAGTCCAATTCCTGCCTTACCGGGCACTATCATTTGCAATTCTTTGTCTTTCTATGCTGAAGATGCTCCGTCGAAGTATAGTTCCAAATGTCGATCATCGGGGTCTTCTAAGCTCATTACTTGCTCATCGGGCAAATCGTCGTTGAGAGGCGATTCTGCCGGCAAAGGGTGTGCTGCGAGGAAGTCTGCTAGGACTTGTCCCTTTACGACACGAAGAGGCACGAAAGTTATATCGAATTGCAATAGTATCATTGACCACCTGGCAAGTCTGCTAGAAAGCGTTGGACGGGTCATCAAATATTACAACGGATTAAACTTCGAAATAAGGTTGACCTTATGAGAAAGCATGTAGTGCCTGAGCTTTTGAGCGGCGAAGATCAGGGCTAAACAATGCTTCTCGATCGGAGGATACTTTATTTCCGTCGGGATTAGACGACGGCTTAGGTAGTAGAGAGCGTTTTCTTTTCCCTCATCATTGACTTGGGCTAGCAAGGCTCCGAGAGATCTTCTAAAGCCGCGGTATAAAGTATTAACGGTCTACCTGAGACTGGGGCTGCTAATACAGGAGGTGTCATTAAATATTGCTTAATGTCCTCAAAAGCCCGCTGACATTTCTCATCCCAAACGAATTTGACATCCTTTTTAACCAATGCCGAGAAGGGCTGACACCTACCTAACAAATTCGAGATAAAGCGTCGAAGATATGCCAACTTCCCTTGAAAGGATCATAGTTGTTTCAAGGTTTTGGGAGGAGGCATTTCTAAGATAGCTTTAATCTTCTCCGGATCGATTTCAATTCCGCGACGTCTGACAACGAATCCTAAGAATTTCCCAGAGGTGACGCCGAAGGCGCATTTTAAGGGATTCATCTTAAGGTTAAATTATCTCAGTCACTCGAAAATAATTCTCAAATCATACAGGTGATCTCGTTTAAATTTACTTTTGATGACCACATCATCCACGTAGCACTCGACTTGATTGTGAATGAGATCATCAAAGATCCTCGTCATTTCTCTTTGGTATGTTGCTCCCGCGTTCTTCAACCCAAACGACATCACTGTGTAGCAATACACTCCGATCGACGTTCTGAATGCTGTGAGCTTTTCATCTTCTGGTGCCATCTTTATCTGGTTGTATCCTGAAGATCCATCCATGAATGAGAAGACTTCATGTGTTGAAGCGATGTTGATCATTAGTTCTGGAATTGGTAGTGGAAATTCATCTTTTGGACATGCTTGTTCAAATCTCTGAAATCCACGCAGATTCTGATCTGACCATTCTTCTTTCTGACCGGTACCACGTTGGCTAACCAAGTTGGGTATTGCTCTTCAAGGACAAATTTAGCGTCTATTAGCTTCTTAACTTCGCCTATTACTTGTTGCTCGATTTCTAGACGCGATCTTACGGGAGCTTGTCCGATCGGAACAGACGAGTGGGATCCACTCCTAGCTCGATGACTGCGATTTCTGGAGCAAATCCTGGCATTTCGTCATAACTCCAAGCAAAGCAATCCTTGAACTCCATTAATAGCTTGATTATATCTTCAGAGTCTTCTTTATTGAGTAAGGAGCTAACAAAGGTAGGCCTAAGCTCTTCACTAGTACCTAAGTTAACTTCCGTTAACTCGTCTATTGTAGATTTGATTTCTTCTTCAAATTCTGGTGGAGCATCTCCGATTGGTAGATCTTCGAGATCTTCTGAAGCTTCCAAGCAGTCTTCATTAGGCTCGCAAGTGACAACCAAGCAAAATTCCGTATCATCAACTGATCCTACTGTGCCAAATCCAAGGCCATGTCTTGAATTGGGAGACCGACTGGCATTATTCCATAACTTTTCAAAATGTTGTGATTGACCTTTCGTCCATCGTCGAGGTAGGACACCACGTTGAATTAAACTTTGCACACAGGGAGAGTACCACTCAAAAGGTAATTCCATTAATTCAGAGGAAGTAACATCTTCAAATTGTACATCATTTTCAGTTTTGGAAGAAGTAGCACCACGGTAGAATTTTATTGGCTTAGCACCACCACCATGCTCTTCCTTGAACAACATACTCTCGATTTTATTAGAATAGATCGGGGTCAGGGTCATAGTATGCACATAGTGATTTATCCTCTCGTACATTGATTTGTATTCTTCATTCTTTTCATCTTCAAGAGAGATCTTGAACAGTGGTTTCTTCTGACTTATTGTCGCTGATTCTTTCTTGATTTATTCTTCTTCTTCTGAACTATTCTCCCAATCAACATTGACGAATGGTTTTTTCTGTCCAACTGTTCCAACGTCTCTTCCACGACCTCGTCCCCGGCCTCGACCTCGGGTGCAAGTTTTGGAGAAACCTTCACCATCTCTCCTTAAGGGAGTGGTGAGTGACTGTTGGACTAGAACTTCAGGTTCTTCATCGTCCCGAACTTCTTTTGCTTCATTTGGTACGGTGTTTCTGGAGATGATTGTTTTCTTCGGAGGTGCATAGTAGGCTGCACCTTTGATGCACTGTTCCCCTCCTTCGTAATACTTTATGCACTGGTGCAGAGACGACGGTACCATCCTGTTTTCATGGATCCATGGCCGACCCAGTAGAGTGTTGAACGATGTCTCAGAATCAATTATGTGGAATTTTACAGTTGTCTTTGCTAAATCACCGGTCTTCATTAGTAGTGTTATTGATCCGAGAGCTCTTTCTCCTTTCTGATTGAACTCTCTTAATAACATCTTGTCTGTTTCAAGCTCGCGAGCATCAATTTCCAAATACGCTAGTGTCCAAAGATTCATTATGTTGATTGATGCTCCTGGATCCACCAACACTCTGGAGAGTGTAAACTTTCCAATAGTGACTGAAATGTACAACGGTCGGTTGTGATCAATCGTTCCCAGTAGTAGGTCATTGTCTGTGAAGGTAACGCCTCGCTGTTCTTTTAATGAACAAACCTCGTTTAGGGAATCTCCGGCCATTTGAGCTAAAAAAATCTCTGGATCAAGTAAGGCCTTGATCAGAGCTTCCATCATCTCCTTTGATAGGATCAGAGTGTCGTATATGCTCAGTTTGGCTGGTAGCTTCCTAAGATGGGCTAGCACATTATAGTCCACTTTATTACCATGTGTTTCGAGTTTCTTCTCGAACGGGCAATTCTTCTGTGCGGGTTGGCTCTTCTCGAACAACCGTACGCTTTCCTTTATCCTTTGGACACATCCTGGGAGGTAGAACTTTTCCGCTTCTTAGGTTGACTTCGGTAATTTCCTCTAAATTTGATGCTGGATATTCCGGTGTCTCCCCTTGAATCGAAACGACAGGCTCTTCTGGAGTTGCTTCGGATTCTGATAGTTCTAATTCTATCGTGATCGGAGCTCCTCGAAATTCACAAATAGACTCGTTGCTTGTAGTGCTTTCATAGCCTCCTTTGTGAACATCTTCATCGTGATCATCGAGGTTGTGTATAATTTGAGACTTGTTATTGTAATCTAGATCCTGATTAGGTTGGTTGTCTTTAGTTACATAATCATTAGAAACAGTCAAAACGTAGCCAACACCGAAAATCTTATCATTATAAGATCCCGTCGGGGCGAGCAAATAATCATACAGAGTCAGAGGTCCGAGGGATTTTTCCCCCGAATCGGAAATAACCATCCTAGGATAAGCAGCCCCTAGTCTACTCTTCGGAGCCTCAGTTTTCTTTTCTTCCATGATCTTCTCCTCCTTCTGGGGCGATTCTTCGATCGCAAGCGATAGTGTTCGGCTCGGCAGGTTTCAAACTTTGAGTTGAAGCGCGCACCGAAGCGGTCTGGATATGATCCAAAATTTTCTTTGATGACTTTGTCCAAATGGTACTCCATCCATCATTGGTTGTATACGGGTCTATCGAAACAATAGGATCCGTTGAAATAACATTGATCGAACCTCCTTTTTAGGGCTCCTTCATGTATTTTTTCGGAATTGTTATGTTCCCTTTTCAGAGGTTGTCATCAAGCTAGCTCTTGAAAGTGATGCAATCCTCTATCTTATGCCCGAGCATCCGGTGGTAGGGGCAATAGTTCAGATGATCTTTCTTGTTGACTTCTTCTGGCCTTTTGTGCTCTAGTAACTGGAAATATGGCGTCTTCATTAAACTGCGGAACATCTTCGCTACTGCTTCAGTCTTGAATGGATATTCCTTATTCAGAAATTCTTTTAGGGTGCGCCGTGGACGAGGCGGTTGTTCATAATGCTGAGACGACTGATAGCTCAGTTGAGGTTGTTGGTAGTCCTGCTGAGGTTGCTGGTATGTTCGTTGCGGTGGTTGATAACTGGGTTGCGGTCGCTCTGGCGGTATCTGCACTGGCTGCTTGCCCTTATCTACTGCAGCGACGATTCTGGATTTCTTTTCAAATGTCTTAACGGGCTTCTATTTATCAGTCTTGTCCACAAAACTTAGCTGCTTTGCTTCCTCTTGTAAGCTCCCAGCCTTGCTAAGCAACTTCTCGAAAGTCTTGATTGTAAATCCTTTGAGGAGAAGTGCTATAGGGCCGTGAATATTCTTAAGCAGGATGCCGACTGCGTGCTGTTCTTGAAGCTGTGGCTCACACTTCATGCTTAAATTCCTCCATCGAAATATGTAATCCACCAAGGTCTCGTTCGGTTTCTGTCGCTCCACCACTAGATCACCGATGGTGATATGGTGCTGAGCTCCGGCGAATCTCTTAATGAAGAGATTTTCTAGTTTTGAGAAGGTCTTAACTGATCCATTCGGCAATTCTACGTACCAGTCGAAAGCAATCCCTGATAAACTGTTGACGAACTGTTAGAAGAGTAAAGCGTCACTCCCACCAGCATTGCAACAACTAGCACGAAAATGTGCAACGTCTTCGTCGAGGGTTTCCGAGTACCATCAAAAGTCTTGAACGAGAGGTGGTACGAAGCCTTTTGGGTATTGAACTGCATCGAATTCTTCAGGGTAAGGTCTACCCATCTGAATAGATGTTCTGCTCTTAACTTGTGCTAAGGCCTCTCGCACCTACTGCTCTACCATGTTTTTGATGTCCTTTTCTAGAATCATGCTTTGTGCAGGATCTTTCTTTTGTTGCTCATCTCCGTTGATGGATGTAATCTCTTTCCCTCCATCTGCAATGTGGATAATCTCTGGGGGCGTCTCTTTCTGAGGCTGTACTTGACTCTAGAGAGTGGCTAAAGTTGCAGCCATCTCTTCCATCGTCTTTGCCATCTGGGAAATCGTATCATCTGTTTCCTGATGTTGTACTCTCATCACTTCCGGTTCATCTCTTTCTGCAGCTGCTGAAGCACCTTGCTAAGCTGATGATGCTCGTGTCTCAACCATGTTGATCTCAGCATACTCATCATCCATAAATTCTGATGAATCAACTTCATTTTCCAACTTTTCTCCTCTTTCTTTTGCCAACCTTAGGATATCCTTCCTTAGCTTTTCTATAACATCCTCAAGGGGTCTCTTCCAGACGGTCTCGCAGTTGTCGTGTGATGGCTGTTGAACTTCTTTTTCGGGAGTTTCTTTTATTGCAGTAGCACTTTCTTCTGATTTAGGCTCTTTGACGAGGCTTTTCTTCTCAGGATGTTGTGTTGGTCTCGGCTCGGTAATAATAGGTCGCCACACCATTCTTCTTGCAGCTGGAAGCCTAGGACCGGATGGTTTGTCGGCTATGTGTTGGAAGGTGGTATCCTCCCCAATTTGCAGACCTGATACAACAACGGGTGAACTGGCTTTTATCTTCTTCTTTGGTTTCTCTATGGCGATGTAGCGCTACTTTGCGGTCCGAGGCGAGATTTAGCTGGCACCTGTCCCATCCTTCTTAAGATTTCTGACACGGGACACCTTTCTTTCTTGGTCAATTTCTTTATTACTGCTTGTAGCCGGGCAAATGGCGTAGTCGTAACCCATTTTCTCTTGTAGTTACTGTAGTATGCAGGTCGGGGTAATGTATCGGCCATTCTTCAGACATCTTCTTCATTCGATGCAGCAGAGAGAGGGTGGAACCTACTCCCTTCCAATAGTGGTGTATACTCAGGCAGTTCAGGTATCTCTTCTAGGAAAGCTACTTCAGCATGTTGACCTCATTTTTGATGAGGTCTTCTCTTCTTCTCTTTAGTACTTAGAATCTAGCTTTAGGCTTTTCCTTTGACTATCCTAGAGGATTAGAATTAGGACCCACCACTTAGAAATTCAAACCACTTCTTAACTCCCTGCAAACTCCACAAACTTGATTGTAGACCCCTAATCACTCTAGAGGGTTGAAATCGAATGTGGAAGTTTAAAGGATGAGTTCCTATGGGACTCTTTGGCCTTAGGACCGCCTACAGGTGGCACAGTGCGGTGAAGGGCTGACTTACACACACACTACACCTATACACTACACTTTCACACACCTCCTAAAAATACACCCATACCTAACTTGACCTCCGACTCATGAAGGTGATTCGCATGGATGGTCCTTAACCCCTAAGCCCTCGGCTAAGAGGGTTAGGAACAACATAGTGGATGCCTCAAATGAGTCCCTTCATGGCTCATGTGGGCTTGATATGGCTTCATGGCTCAACCAAAATGATTTCATTCCACTTACAATTACCCAATCTTCAATTTTCCAAAGTTTTAATTTTTGACCCCAGGGACCCTACACCCGCTTAGCCTACCCAAAACCCTTGAAATTACCCAAATCTTCCAAAATTTCCAAATCACCCAAAATTCCCCAAAAACCATTCCTAAACATTTCCTCACCAATCAAATTGATCATCCATAGCCAAAAATACCAAAAATTCCAAAAATACCCCCAATACCCTCCAAATACCCAAAATGCCCCTCTTAGCCAAAAAATCCAAAAATTAAGAAAATTCCCAGAAAATTCCAGAAAATCTCAAATATTCCCAATTTCGTTTTGTCTAACTACACCATGGGCCAATTTTATCAATTTACCCCACTTTTATCAAAATCCCTAATTTGACCCATTTTTAACCCAAAGTGAACCCAATGTCAAACCAAACCTACCCAATTGACCCAAATTCTGGTCCAATTCAATTCTAAACTTCAATTCAACATCCCCAACACTAATCTAGATTAAATCCAAGGCCAATTTGATTGACATTTGAATCCAATTTCACTTTTGACCTTAAAGCCCAATTTGAACCCATGACCCAAACTTAGCTCAAACTCACCCAATTCAACTCCAATTAACCCCAAACCTTTTCTAAACCTTCCTTAACATCCCCACAAATAAAAAAATAACATAATTTTCCCAAAATTTAGACCCAAACCCCACTCAAATTCAACCCAAAGCTAAAAGACCCAATCTTGACCTAAACCCAAACCTAACCCAAATAAGCCCAAACCCCAAAATCAAAACCCAACCAAAGTCAAAACCTCTTTGAAACACTCCCATAAACATTTCCCAAAATTAATTTTACAACAATTTCAACCCTAGCCCAACATTGGCCCAAGTTAGCCCAATTTGACCTACATTAACCCCTTTACCAAAGAAGCCCAAATCCAACCCAATTCAAACCCAAATCACTCCAAACTTGTTTCAAATCAATCATGACACATCCTTAGACAAAACTCAACATTTATTTGGCATGGCCCATTGCAAATTTTTCTATTCAAAAGTCCATTATCTAACCTAAAAGCCCACTCCCTTAAACCTTCCTAAAAGCCCACCTTTACCAAATTTTAAAAGCCCAAAGTCCATTTCCAAGCCCACATGAAACCTTTTCTTCATCATTCCTTTGATAATCCTATTTGACCAAAGTCTTAAACCATCATGAAATCAACCCATTTGTAGCATCATGACAAATCCCATCAATGGAATCCAAAGTTTTCAAAATTCCAAATAAACCTTTTCCATGCAAGTGAGCCAACCTTTTCCCAAGCCATGAGCAAGCCAAATGAAGTCATGGAGCCATGCATAAGCCATATGCAAGCCATGGGGAGCCCTTTCCACCTCACCATGCCACTTATGGCAAGGAGAGGGAGCCTTTCTTAAGCCTTCACTAAACCTTTTTAACCCCATTCATGATACACTTTAACCAAAATTTGCCACCTCACCTTGGATGGGGACTTCACCACATATGTGAGGCTGACCCAAATGATCTCACATCAGCCCAAATCAAGCCTTGGTGAGTGAACCAAGCCAAAACCATGAATTGACCCAAATTGGACCAAAAATGCTCCTTACACCCATGCCATTTAAATCCTTGACTTTACACATGGCATAACCCGATTGATTGCACCAAGATCAAGCTCGATCATGTGAGTTTTCCTCAGCCAAAAACCTTGATGAATGAACCAAGCCAACCCTCATGGCCACCCAAGCTCCACCATAACCTTCCTTATTTAAACCCCACCTCCATGACCAAGTGGAAGAGATAAAAAGATTACCTTGGGTAAACTCTGCCAAATTGTTCCCAAAGCTTCTCCAAGCACTCCTAAGCTCAATCCAATCATTTCCAATTGAGGCCTCACCTCTTGGACAAAGGTATCAAATTTTTTCTCCTCCAACCGAGCAAGTTTTAATTTTATGTAATTATTCACATGTTTTAAGTATATCATCATTGTATAGATGTGTGCTACTCGATTAGAATATCATTTTAAAAAAAAATTCATTCAATTTCGTTGAGAATCGAGAGAGATATCAAGGTTTGAAGTTGGACGGTTTTGGGTGAATAAAACTAGGGGAGAGAAGCAGCAGCCGTCCGATCAGGCGTGTATCCAACGGACGGTGCTGATGGAGTTGGACGGTAGCTGCATCCATGAACAGAACCGCGCCAACCAATTAGGGAGCGACACGTGGTGATTGAGCGGGAAAATGAAATATTTTATTTATTTTTGACCCTAAACTTCAAAAATACATAACTTTATGTAGAAAAATCATAAAAATAAAAATAAAAATACTCTCTTGCTCAGTGAACAGAGGAGAATAATGTGGAAAAGAAATCATTTAATTTCATTAAGTATTTGATTTTTAATAATTTATTTACTCTCTGCACATTTTCAATTCTCTATGCATGTATACAATTCACCATGGCATGAGACCATAGGGCTTTTGAAGCCTCGAATTTGGGAACATTCCCTGAATTTTCCAAAGTCAGAGGCCATCCCTATGAAGAGTTATTGATTTTTCAACTCTAGGTTGCTAGTTTGAGTATTTTAATTCCAATAATTAGCATATTGTAAAATAAATTCTAGGAAAATTTGGTGATGTTTATTATGACCAGAGGAACCTAGGAAAAATAGGTTTTGAGTTAACTAACTTGGAATAACCCTAATTGGCTTAAACACCCAAAATGGAGTTTTAATTAATTAGAGCTAATCATACATCAAATTGACTTGAAATCAACCCTCCACTGACCTTTAGGATCAGAGGAACCCACCATAAAAGTTTGAAGTCAATTGGACTTGGTTAGCCCTATCAAATGGGATGATTAAGCCATTTAGCCAAAATTAAACTTAAAAAATTCATAACTTTCAAAATGCTTTTCAAAAATTCACCAAATTGGTTTTGGAGCCTCTCTGATATCAGGGGAGTTTAAGAAAATTAAAATTTCAATTTTCTAAAAAAGTTGATTTTTTGCATTATTTTAATATTTTTAATAATTAAAAAATAATAAAAATCACAAAAATAATAAAATTCACCAAAATGTCACATTTTGAATTTTAATCACTTAGGAACAAACCCCATATTTTTCTTAAGTCTATATGATGAGATATTAAATTTTAAAGCCCTAAGGTAATTTTAAAATTTTAAAAAAGTATTTTTTAGCATTTCCACTAAAATAATTCTAATAAATCAAAGAAAAATCATAAAATTGTAAAAATAAATTCTCTGATTTTCTTGATATTAGAGAGATTTTTGAAAAATATAAAATTCATTTTTCAACCTTTATTTTATTTTTAAATTAATTAATACTCCAAAACGTAAAATAATTATAATAAAAAGAATATAACTAAAAAAATCACCAAAATTGGTCCAAGGGGTCCTTTAGTCATTAGAAATGTCCCATAATTTTCTTAAGGACAGAAACTTTCCCTTGGTCATATTATTAAATTTTCCTTGGAAATCCTTATTTTCCACAAAAAATAATTACATAAATAAATTAAATACAGAAAAATCACATTTTCTCATCTAATGCCTTTATTGACATATGAGTGAAGTCACATAAAAATTTCAAATTCATTTGAGCTCAATTTAGTGAGTTATGAAATTAGTAAGCTTGAAGGGCAAAATGGTAATTAAAATTTTAACCATTAATTAAAACTTTAGGCTTAATAAAATGAAAAAGTAAAATATTTGATCTTAATCTGATTTGGATGATTGAAATTTAAATAATTAAAGGGTAGAAACCTACTAAACAATTTAAAAATAATTAAAATAAACCTTAATCAAATAATTAATTAAATTTGGAAGAATAATAAAATTGGAATTATTAAAATAGGGATATTATTAGGAAGAGATTTGTTCTTTAATTTAAGAATCCCTAAATTAATCATCTCAATAATATTTAATTCATAATTTAAATGATAATCCAAATTTAAGATTTAAAATGCTAAAAGACTTAATCATTAAATTAAATTAAAGTTAAATTATTTAAATTAAATCCTTTTAAAATTTCAATTAAATTAATACTTTAACAATTAAAATTAAATCATCTTTAAAACATAAAAAATAAAATATTAAATTCAAATTAAAAATAAAATTAAATTAAAATTGAAATAAAATAAAATAAAATAAAATAAAATAAAATAAAATTAAAACATATTAAATCAAATTAAATTAAATTAAATTAAATTAAATTAAATTAAATTATATCAAATTAAATCAACTTAAATTAAATTAAATTAAATTAAATCATATTAAATTAAATTAAATTAAATTAAATTAAATTAAATTGAAATAAAAAATAAAATCAAGTTAAAATTAAAATTAGATTAAATTAAATAAGTTAAATTAAAATTAAAACTAAACCAAATTAAATTAAATTAAAGTTAAATTAAATTGAATTAAAAATAACATCACCTAAGACATAAAGAAATTCAAAAATAAATATAAAACAACTTGAACACTATTCCAAACTTAAACCCATTAACTGAAATTAAATTAAATCATAAACCATTTGAACATCAATTTGCCCTCGAAAGCTTTTGTTGTCATAACTCCTAAACGGAGCGTTAAGTGAAGTGTTACTTCACTTATAGAATATTCAAATGTCCTAGTTCACTAAGCAAGATAACAAAACTTGAACTCCCGGACGATTAATTCATTTGTATAATTAAATTCTCTTGGACTTAAAATAATACTAGAAATATTGAAAAGATGTTTGAGACTCATCTTAAGCACTTCCTCGATATGATAGGATATTTATAAGAACAATTGAACTTAATTGTTCTTTGATGAAGAAAATCGTCCTTAAACCAAACACAAGAACACTAGACGTCATAGGAGAGGACTAGCTATAGGATTAGGGCTTTGGTAGATAACCAAAATCTTTACCTTAGCTTTACCTAGGTACTTGTTGGAAAACTTAAATGCTCTGATATGTGTTTTAAGTGCAGCTTGGGATGACGGGAAGCCCTCCAGGTACGCTTTTATTTTATTGCAACTTACTTTATTGTAATTTACTTTATTGGAAATGCACTTTACCTTTCTTGCATGATAAACAACTGTTGCATGAAAACCAAAACCTCTAGGGTAGTCCCTAAAACTGAAACCAAAACTAAATTAAAAGTCATTACAAGATAAAATTCACCGCCACAACATTTTAAAATATAAAACAACTCAAAATTTAATCACAAACAGAACAACAAAACTACAACTACAACTAAATTAAAACGTCTTGTTGGATGATCGGGAATACCTCGGATGATGTAACCTACGTGTTGCTAACGGGATTTCCACGGTCTAAATGAAAGTGTGGAACTCATTACGTTGAGTTTAGCAAATTCATCCGGACTAAGTGAATCCGATAAAAATAACAATGCCGGAAGGATGGAACCGTGAGATCTTAACCGGTGTTGTTATAATCAACTTTAAGATTTGTTTTAATTAAAATATTAAAAAACACTTGGATTTTAAGATTTTATCTAAACCAAAACACTTCTCTCATCCTTTGATTTATGACTTCTAAAACTAAACCTCTGCAACAACAAGGAGCTTGGAGCACGGTGGGCAGCACGACCATCTTCGTCAGCAAAACAACTCTACATCAGCTAAACATTCCTAGAATTAACAACCAAAGCCATAGGATTTCGAGGTAGTTTGCTAGTGCAACATAAATCCTCAACTTTTCGTTAGGCATTTGCATAATCATGTTATGTAAATTTAGCCCTAACCGGTCTTAGGATTCTGAGGTAGTCATTCGGTACGACATAAACCATCACATCTTCGAGGCTATTTGTAAGATTATGTCATACTAATATAAGTCCTAATTAATTAAAATTGGCAGGATGGAAACATTAAGTAAATTTCAAATTGAAGCCAAACAATAGGATAGTCGGGAAGTTGCCAAGATTCCTCTTGGATCCTCAGCTTCTCCTACTTCTCTTCCTTTGGACTCCTAAAATAAACTGTTCCAAATTTGATCCATTCCCTATTGAAATTTCCAAAATTCAATCCTTTGAAAACCTTAAACTTTGAAATTATTGAGAGCAAAACCACTAATCATTATCGAGAGTTTTCTTAAATGATTCCGTCATTTAAGATGTAATTAACTATAGGGGCTTGCCCTCATAGGGAACTTTAAGAACCCGAGATAATATAAACCTCGCTTAATTTCTTTGTATTAAGCGGGGGAACTTGTCGGCTTATAAAATTGGTTCGCAGACCAAAAGGATGTCACAAATCTTTTAGTTTATTTAATCGAGCCCTATCATTAAGCAGTGTGTTTATTCTTCAGGGTAGATACACGGTTTGTGATGCGGTGCTCGTTTATATAAACTATTTAGGATGTGAGATCGGTTTGATTTCATATCTTAAATTTTTCAAATTTAAAATTATTTTCAAAATCAAATACTACTTTCTAAGTTATATATATATTTAAATTAAATTTAAAATTTAAATTTCGCCGACACAGCAGCTTTAGCCTTCTCGATTACGGCATCTTTACGCCTCATTCCTCCTCCGAGTCCGAGTCGGGGGTGCGACTCTTGAGCTCGGACCCAATTTTGAAAACGAGGCGGTATTGCGGCGAAATCGTACCCTCCACGGTGACGGGCTCATCATAGACTTGGATTTCCTTCCCCTTCGGTTGGCGGGAGCCGGGTAGGTGCGAGAGATGACTAGGCCGGTGGGGGTAGAGACAACAGTCCTCCTACGAATAGCCGTACTTCTTTCAGCTGGAACCCTTTTGCAGGGGAGGGAACTCTTGATTTGATTTCAAGTTAAACTCAATCAGAGGTTTCTCAGTTTCATGCACTTTGTCTGTGAGTGCGAAGAGAGTGACGTCAGTGATCTTGATATTTATATTGTCGAATCCTTGTCCGAAACGGAAGATCCCATTATCAGGCAGCTCATCCTTGTAGACTGCTAAGTCTAGTCCGTTGGTGAAGGAGAAGATTAACTTTGTGGCAGACATTTTTTGCAAGGCAGATTCTAAATGTCAGTGCTGAATTATATTTCCTTTTGTCGCAAAACTTAGGGCGAAAAAGAAAGAGTCCGAACACATTTCTGTTTATCTTAATGTACTTGTGATTTTTAAAGGAGTATGTTTATTAGAAGGCCGCTTATTAGGGAATTCGTTTGTTAAAACAAAACAATTAAAGGAGAAAGGTTATAGAAAAGGTAAAGGACCCGATTTAGAATTGGAAAGGAAGAGAAAATCTTGTAAGATTTCTCGACCCGAGGGACCGATCCTAATCTAACACCTATTGGGGTCCGCCCCACCTCGAAAAGAGGTAAAATGATCTCGGAACCTCTCTGTTTAGGGGTGTCTAAACGGTGGCTCCTAAATCCAAGAGAGTTGGCTATACCCATTCAAGACGAGAAATGAACGTGGTATGCCAACGAAAAGAAGGGTAGTTTGATCCACTAGGGACATGGATACTCTGCCGATTTATGAAAGTAAAACCATCGATTAAAATGGAGAGAGGAACTATTCCCGACGGAGTCGCTGGAATTTGTCGGCATATATTTTTATAGGTTTTAAATTTAATTTAAATATGTATAAGATTTAGAAAGTAGCATTTGATCTTGAAAATAATTTTGAGTTTGAAAATTTTAAGATATGAAATCAAATCGATCTCACATCCCAAATAGTTTATATAAACGAGCACTGCACTATAAACCATGTATCTATCCTGAAGAATAGGCACACTGCTTGATGATGAGGCTCGATTAAATAAACTAGAAGATTTGTGACATCCGTTTGGTCTGCGAACTAATTTTATAAGCCGACAAGTTCCCCTGCTTAATATAAATGAATTAAGCGGGGTTTATATTACTCGGGTTCTTAAAGTTCCCTATAAGGGCAAGCCCCATAGTTAATTACATCTTAAGTGACGGGAATCACCTAAGAAAACTCTCGATAATAATCGATGGTTTTACTCTCAAGAATTTCAAAGTTTAAGGTTTTCAAACAATTGGTTTTTGGAAATTTCAATAGGGAATGGATCAAATTTGGAACAGTTTATTTTAAGGAATCAAAGGAAGAGAAGTAAGGTTCAATTTTGGCATGGATTGGATTTTTGATTATTTTGGACCATGTTGGGTTCGGGTCAAGCTATCTTGAGTTTGAGTGAGAATGGTGTTCAGAGGTCTTCAACAATATTGTAGATATAGTTGTCTTGATGATTTTTCATGAAGATATGAAATGATTTTAACAAGGTTTGGAGGGTCAATTTGGTGGATTTAAAACATGTGTTCGGCTTGGGTCAAAATTGGGGTTTCTTTGGTCCAAAATGGATTTGGGTAAGACCTGAGCTCAAATTATGGGCAATTGATGATCCAATTCAGTTTAAGGAGGTGTTATAAAGAGTTTGAAATTGAAATTTGGGAGGAATTGATTTACATTGGGTCACTTTAGGAGTTTTGGGTTATTTAGGCAAAATTGGGGATTTTGATTTCAAGTGGAATTAGATTCAAATGTGGGTCATATTGGACTTTATTTTGGTCTAAGTTGATATTGGGGATGCTGAATTTTGATTTAGAATTGAATTTGATGAAAATTGGGGTCAATTGGATCAAGATTGGGTTTGGTTTAGGCACCTTTAGGTTAAATGGGCCAAGTTGGGATTTTGGATTGAAAGTGTATTAATTTGGAAAAATTGACTCATAGTGTAGTTGAACAAAATTAGGAATATTTAGGATTTTCTGGAATTTTTTGGGAATATTTAGAATTTTTGGATTTTTAGGGTAAAAGGGTATTTTGGTAATTTGGGCGGGGGGATTTAGGGGTATTTTTGGAAATTTTAGTATTTTTGGCCAAAGATGGTCAATTTGAATGGTGGGAAATGTTTAAGGACTGATTTTGAGGAATTTTGGAGAATTTAGGTAATTTTTCCAAATTTGGGCAATTTTAAGGGTATTTGGTAGGCTTGGTGGGTCCAGGGCCTTGGGGTCGAAAATTGAAATTTTGGAAAAATGAAGATTGATCCAGTGTAAGTGAAATGGAATCATTTTGGTTGAGCCATGAAGCCATATTAAACCCATGTGAGCCATGAGAGGACTCATTTGAGGCATTCATTCATTTGAGGCATTCATTATGTTGTTCCTAACCCTCTTAGCCAGGGGCTAGGGGTTAAGGACCATCCATATGAATTACCTACATGAGTCAGGAAGTCAAGTTGGGTGAGAGTGTGGTTTTAGGACTTGGAGTGTATGTGAGAGTGTAGTGTGTGTACAAGTAAACCCTCACAGGACCGGGCCATCCGGGGCATTCCTAAGGCCGAAAAGTTCTATAGGGAAGTCATCCTTTAAACCTCCACGATTGATCTCGACCCTCTGCAGGTGATTAGGGGTTTACAATCGAGCTTGTGGGGTTTGCGGGGAGTTAAGAAGTAGTTTGAATTTCTAAGTGGTGGGTTCCGTTTCTAATCTCTAAGATAGTCAAAGGAAAAGCCTATGGCTAGATCCTAAGCACTAAAGAGGGAGAAGAGAAAAGACCTCATCAAAAAATGAGGTCAACAGCAAATTAATTCATTAATGATTCAACTGCCCTTAATTTAAAGTTTTAGTTGACGATTTAAAGTGACTTAGTTATAAAATTTTGATTAATTATTTTAAGTTTGGAATAGTGTTCAAGTTGTTTAATTCAGTTAAGTTTTATTATTTGAGGAAGTCATAAATTTTTTAGGTTCATTTGAATATTTTAAACTGGTTTAATTTTCTTTAACTATAATCTTGTTATTTATGAATTACACCAGATTAACTTTAATGCTTTAAATTTATTTTTTTATTTAAGTTTAAACAATTTCAGATTAGTTTTAATGTCTTAAAGTATTCCCATTTAGTTTTAGACAATTTCAAATTAATTTCCTTTAATGTCTTTAGTTTAATCATAAGATTTTTTTTAAAATTGTTCCTTTCTTAAAATATTAATTTCAATCATCATTTTGGAGTTTTATTAATTGGTGTTTAAATGATATTTGATCAAATTATTGATTAGGGATTGAATTCGAAGAATTAGAATCCTCTTATATTACACCATTTAATCTTAATCATCCAAGCTTTAATTAATCTTCCAAATTTTATGTGGTTTAATTAATGTTCTTTCTTTATTGTTTAAGGTAGTTTAATGAGTTTCTACTACTTAAATTCCCTATGTTTCAATCATCCAAAATAAATTTAGGACCAAAGATTCTCCCTTTCCCTTTGGTTAAGCCTAAAGATTAATTAAGGTTAAAACATTTTAATTACCTTAATGCCCTCTTAAGCATATTCATCTCATAATCCGTCAAATTAGGCTCAAAAGAACTTGAAATTTTTATGTCACCTCACTCACATGTCAATTAAGACATTAGAGTAGAAAATGTGATTTTTCTATTTTTAATTTTATTTATATAATTATTTTAATGAAAAATAGGGATTTTCAATGAAAGTTTCATCACATGATCAAGAGGAAGTTTCTGTCCTTAGGAAAATTATGGGAGATTCCTATTGACCAGAGGATCACTTGCACCAATTTTGGTGATATATTGAATTTTATTTTATTTATTATAATTATTTTAAATTTTGAGGTATTAATTAATTATAAACTAAAATTAAAGTGGAAAATTGAGTTTCATATTTTTCTTAAATCCCCCTGATCCCAAAGAGCTCAGAGAAGCAAATTTTACATTTTTCTTATTTTTCTTTAAATTTTTAGAATTAATTTAGTGAAAAGGTTGAAAAGTCCATTTTTAATATTAAAAAAATTACCATAAGCCTTTAAAATTCAAAATCTTTATTTTGGGACTTAACAAAAATATTTGATTGACTTATAAGTGATTAGAGGACCAAATATAACATTTTTATGAATTTTAATATTTTTGTGATTTTTGTAATTTTTTAATTATTAAAATATTAAAAGTTAGGTTAAAAATGAAATTTTTTAGGAAAATCCAGTTTTAATTTTAATGGACTCCTCTGACATCAGAGAGTCCCAAAATCAATTTGGTGAGATTTTGAAATACATTTTAAGTTTTATGAATTTTTTAAATTTAAGTTTGGCTATGTTACTTAGAAAATCTATTTAATGGGTTGAACCATTTTCAATTAATTTCAAACTTTTTATGGGGCTTCCTCTGACCCTAAAGATCAGTGGAGAATTGATTTCAAGTTATTTTGATTTTTAATTTGCCTTAATTAATTCAATGTTGATTTTAGGTCAAGTGAACAATAAGGATTATTTATAATATTTTAATCCATGCCATAATTATCCCATGTTCCTCTGGTCATAAGGAACCTATTATAATTTTCATAGAATTTTCCAAATAGTATACTAATTACTGAAATTAAAATTCCAAAACAGGCATAAAAAAATTTCAAAAATAGATAACTTGCCATGGGTATAGCTTCTGGCCTTAGAAAATTCAGTGACTGTCCCCAAGATCAGAAGCTACAAAAGCCCTATGGTATCATGTCATGGTGAATTGTGTGTGTGAGTGGAGAATTAAAATACTCATATCAGTATAAAAATCATTAAAAATTAAATACTCAACCAAATAACTTGATTTCTTTTCCACATTATTCTCCTCTGTTCACTGAGCAAGAGGATATTTTTCTTTTAATTTTGTGATTTTTCTACACAAAGATATGTATTTTTAAAGTTTCAGGATTTAATTAATTCAGAAAATAGCTAATTTCCTACTTATCCGACGCGGCGCCACGACATCTTACGGCAGGTCGAAGCTCCAAGAGTCTCCTCCTGATTCGGTGCCGCCATTTGACTCGGCAGCCACGTGGCCAACGGTTCACGTTTCATCTCTCCATCTGACGCGATCCTGGCCATCCATCCGATACACGCACGATCAGACAATCGCTAGTCATCGTCCCAACTGGTGTGAGCCGGGAACCGTCCAACTTTTAGACCTAATATCTCGCTCGATACTTGACCAAATCAAGTGCTGTTTCTTCCTACATGCTCGTCTAGACTAAAGCTACACATCTATACGACTAATGCACATTGAAATCAAGCAGAACAAAATGGAGAATCCATGAAAGCTTGGGAGCAAGAGGAGTTTCCATACCTTGGTCCAAGAGGTGAAGCCTCGATTGGATGTGCTCGGCACATTCGTTAGAGCTGGAGAATCCTACAGATGCAACCCCGATTTGGTTCTTTCTCGTTTGGAGCAAATGGCTAGCCTAGTGAGGGGGCTTCCACTGGGGAACTTCCTCTCTACCTCTGGTGAAGGTGTGGGAGAAATTAATTGAAGTTTGGTGGAGTTTCAAGGGTTGTCCTGTTTTTTGGCCTAGGATTGAACTCAAAAATTGAGCTCAGCCAGTAGGGATTAGGGTAGGAAAATAATGGGGCTCTTCTTCTCTAGGTTGGTAGAATCTCTGGGAGTTATTTGGGGAGGTTTTGTGAGAAAAATTTTCAACACCTCTCTCATGGCCAAGAGGTGTGAGTTATATGGCCAGGGCCATAGGGCTGAGCCAGGGCTCAATTCGAGGGTGAATTCCACTACTTACATGGAGGGTAGTGCAGCTCCAAAGGGAATTTTGGCTGAGGTGGATAGTTGGGGAGGTTTGGGTGAGTTTAGTCTAGTGGTGGGTTTCGGTTTTCACCCCCTCCGGTGACTAGGCTGACCGGCAAGGATAGGGGAGCTGACCCCAGGTCGGGTGGCTCAGGTGGTAGGGTTTAATGGTAATTAATCAGCTAAAGGGGTATTTGAGATGAGGCAAAGGGGGATTTATCCATTTAAGGGATGAGATCCCTTAAAATGGGGGACCCTTAGTCCATGGCTCACTTAGCTTAGGCTAGGTGGATCTAGGGTGGTTTCTAAGGTTCAAATGGTGGCTGTGGAAAGGTTGGTTCAGCCACATTTGGTTTAATTTGGTTAGGTTAGGCCATAGGTTCAAATTGGCTCACTTGGGTTTAGGTTGGGCTAAATTGAGTTTAGGTTTGATTTAGGTCCAAGTGTCTTGATCAACATTGTGTAAATAATTGCCATGAAGAACTTTCATGAAGACATGAAAAGGTTTTGAGTTTAATTGAAGGGTCAATTAGGTGGATTTTGGGATTTTGATCAATTTGGGTAAGGTTGGATCAAGTTGGGTCCAAGTTGGGTTAATGTGGGGTTTAGAGCCAATTGAAAGCTTCAAAGGGCTTAGGAGAATGTATTGAAGAGTTCCCAACATCAATTGGGAGGAGATTTTAGGATTAGGCCAATCAATTTGGTAGGTTTAGGGCAAGAACTCAATTTAGGCTAAAATGGGATATTTTGGGTTTCAAGTGGATTTAGATTAGGCTTTGGGCTCAAATTGGGATAATTGAATTTTTCATGGGTTTCATGGTAATGCAATGGAAGGTTTAGGATTAAAATTTGGGAGGGAAAATATTAACATTAAGTTAATTGGGGGTCTTGGATTAAATTGGCAAATTTGGGGATTTAGGTTTCAAATGGAATTGAACTCAAATGTGAATCAATTAGGACTTGGATTTGATTTATATTGGTATAAGGGATGTTGAATTGAAGTTTATAATTGAAATTGGGCAAAATTAGGTTCAAATGTGTTAGTTTTGTTTGACATTGGGTCCATTTGGGTTAAAAATGGGTCAAATTGGGGATTTTGACAACATTGGGTTATTTTGACAAAATTGGCTTATGGTGTAGTTGATCAAAATGAAAATGGAAATATTTGGAATTTTCTGGAATTTTCTAGGAATTTTTGGAATTTTTGGATTTTTGGGCTAAAAGGAGTATTTAGGGTATTTAGAGGTTATTTAGAGCGTATTGGGGTATTTTGGTGGATTTAAGTGGTGGGAATTGTTTTAAACTAATTTTTAGGAATTATGGAAATTTTTCGTAATTTTTAGGAATTTTTTGGAGGGTTTGGTGGTTGTAGGGGCAATTTGGGTAATTTTAAGTAAGCTTAAGGACCCAATGTCAAAACCAAAGATTTTGGTAAAATGAAATTTGATTATGGTTGGGAGGGTGGAAAAGCTGAAAGTGAGCCACGAACCAAGAAATGTCCATTTTGAACATCTCATAGGTTGTTCCTAACCCTCTTAGCCAAGGAGCTAGGGGTTTGGACTTAGCCACTTGAGTGCCCCGATGAACCAGGAGTCAAGATTGGGTGGAGATGGTTCAGGGTTTAGGATGGGTGTGAGTGTAGTGTGTGCAAGCCAAAACTCACCAATACCAAGCCACCCAGGGTTGTCCTAAGGCGTGACCATCCTATAGGAATTCATCTTTGTCTTCCTACACATTGGTCCCAACCTTCCAAGTGATTTGGAGGTTGTTGATCATCTATATAAGATTCCAGAGAGAACCATGATTGGGTTTGAATTTTTAAATGATGGGTTCCATATCTAGTCTTCTAGGATAGTCAAGGAGAAGTCCTATGGCTAGATCCTAAGCACTAAGAGGAAAGAAAAGACCTCACCAAAAATGAGGACAACAAATGGACCCCCAATAGGTGTGGTGTGCCAACCAAGCACACCGTACGTATTGGTGTTGACCGAAGAGATCAAAAAAACCAGCACAGAGGTCTAAGTGACACACTTAGAACAAAACATAGAAAATTTCTGCTGGGGAGTATTAGGTAAATCTCCAAGAATGAAGATCCAGAACTCTCGCTGGGGAAAAGGAGGTGAATTCCAAATCACAAGATCTAGAGAGACTGGATTTTAGATTCGTTTCATTTATATTTCAAGTTTTAATTTTGAATTTGACTTTTGATTTGATCAGAGTTTCAATTTAGATTAAAGTTTGATTTAAGGTTGATTTCAAGATCGATTCCATGGAAATTCTGGATTTGAAATGAGAATTGGATCCTAGGTTCCAACCTCGGGATTGCAAAGAGAACTAGAATTTAGGTACCAACCTCGAAGTGAGAATAAGAATTTAGTTACTGATCAAAAAGGATGAGAATCAGAGTTTAGGTACTGAGCTTGAAATGAGAACTGGAAGTTAGGTACCAGCCTCGGAAGAGAGTCAGAATTTAGGTACCGAACTCGAAAGGAGAGAACTAGAATTTAGGTACCAGTCTCGAAAGAGAGAATTGAAATTTAGGTATCAATCTCAGAAAGAGAGTCAGAATTTAGGTACCGACCTCAGAAGAAGAGAACTGGAATTTTGGTACCAGTCTCGAAAGAGAGAATTGAAATTTAGGTATCAATCTCAGAAAGAGAGTCAGAATTTAGGTACCGACCTCAAAAGGAGAGAACTGAAATTTAGGTACCGGCCTTGAAGGGGATGAGAATCAGAATTTAGGTACTGATCCTAAAAGGAGAGAGTCCGAATTTAGGTACTGGTCTCGAAAGAGAGATTAAAATTTAGGTATCAATCTCAGAAAGAGAGTCAGAATTTAGGTACCGACCTCAAAAGGAGAGAACTGGAATTTAGGTACCAGCCTTGAAGGGGATGGGAATCAGAATTTAGGTACTGATCTTGAAAGGAGAGAGTTAGAATTTAGGTACTGACCTCGGAATGAGGACTGAAATTTAGGTACCAACCTTGAAGGGGATGAGATTCAGAATTTAGGTACTGATCCCGAAAGGAGAGAATCATAATTTAGGAACTGACCTCAGAATGGGGACTGGAATTTAGGTACCAGCCTCGAAGGTTGACGATTGATTTATGAAGATTTCGATGTTTAGAAGTGTAGTAGAAGATTGGAATGGGACATGAAAGTGTTTCACATCCTGAAAGATTTGATCAAAGGATGATTTTTGGCGAAGGATGTGAATCCATGCCATCAGAACCAAATCAATGATCTCATGGTTATGTGTCCGTAGACTCATCGACCTTCTCAAAAGAGGGAAGATGCACAGTGAATCGAAAGGGTTTCAGAACTATGAAAAAGTTTCGAAGTTTTAAATTAAAGTTTGAGTCTTCCGTGGGGAAGAATCAACTCGAAAGAGGGTTCAAAGGAGTTTCAAATGGATTTCAATCTGAAGAAGAATTGAAAGATTAGAATCAATGGATTCAGATTGGAATTGAATTCGAGGTTTAGATTTATTTTGTTCATTTTAGTGATTTGTTTTTATTTTTGTGTTTTCAATTTAGAGTTCGTGTTAATTTGGAGTTCGTTTTAACATTCAGATTTTTAAAAGAGTTCTCATTTACTTTCATTTTTTTTATTTATTTTCAAATCATTCTTCATTCGAAGTTCATTCAACTTAGTGGCGTTTCCCAGTCAAATTTGCACAAAAGAAGTGAAGGAAAAACACGACATGGTCGTTTCCATTCCAATTTACTGAAAATACAACATATACCTTGATCCAAAACATGATGATATTTTCCTTAAAATATAAGCATCTCATACAATCCACATAAATCCAAAAACAGACTGCATAAGATTTTTGCAGGTTTCTTCCCAAAGAATATGTCAAAATCTATGTCTGAATGGTGAGATACATGGAAAATAACATCACCTTCCAAGCCATCCCTGGCATAAATGCCGTTCGGATGTGCATTGGAGGTGTGCTATTTTCCATGTAGCTCACAGCTCGTAGGGCCGAAGGCCTTCTAACTCTGGATCCAGCTGAAAGTGAAAAAACATTTTTCTATCATCCATCCTTCTGAAAGTGATGGAGATTCATTGAAAAGGTACGCTCGGGATGCAATGTTTTGCTATGTCTGCTCCATTTCCTTTTAACACCAGAACGGAACCTACCGGTAAAGGTATCTCCACTGGCCCTCAGAATTCTCTGGGGCCTGCTATCCGGAGGTCTGAACCAAACATGATGCTACACTGGTTGATGAAAGACATTGTGCAGAACAGTCTGATGAAATCATGATGATCTATGTGTGGCGGTATGCAGTCGCCTTCTTCGTATATGTTGATGATGCAGCTCTTGGGTATGCAATCTGCAGGTAGCACGCTCCATGTCACCATCCTCTTCACCATCCTCTTGATGATTCTCGGCATCGAATCCACCTCACTATGATGGAGTATCCCTGGTGGATTTTCCTTCCTATCCTCGGTGAAGTTGTAACAACACCCGCACTGGATTGTAACTCTTCCTTTTCCTTTCATCCATCTCTAGGGTTCTGAGTAGGTCTTCTCTCTTAAACGACTAGCTCGACCCATTTTTTGAAGATCAACGATGCAATACACAATCTGCTACTGCTCATAGTCTGAAAACACATCTGTATGTAGCTCGAGGCCCTCCAGGATATTGATCTTCTTGCCTCGAATTCTTTTGAAATATTCAAAGGTCTTCTTTTCAACTTTCTGCAGTTTCTCCAGCTCATATTCTGGAATTATCTGAAATTGTCGGGGTCTGGTAATGTACTGTAGAATGTATGGTTCAACCCCAGCATGCTCTCCTATGAGTCTCACCTCCTCGGGGATAGTCCCTGTCAAGACATCCTCCAGGGTTTGCTTTCACAATGATGCTCCTCAGAACTGGTGTATCTGTCTGGCGTTGTGGCGCTGATTTTGTTTATGATCTCTTCGTAATTTCTTTCAACTTCTCTGCTGTCCTCAGAGTTGATTTCTTCTTTTCTGGCTCCTACCTAACCGACTTCTTAGAAGTACTTACACTGATGGTAGCAACTGTCTCCTTATGCTGGTCCGCCGCTAGCTTGCTCAGCATCCTGTGAATGCTGCAGTTCTTGTTTCTTCACTGTGTAGGAGTGAGAGTCGCTCTCCCGACTCCCTGAATCTCTGTGGGCACGGCGCTGACAAGCCTGCCCTCTGCTGTAGTAACCATAGACTTGACTTTATTGTCTTCTTTCGTTACATGAGTGGCATTCACTTTCCTCTTCTGTCAGTAGACTACTGACTCTAGCCAACCAATTTTACCACTGTCTGACCGCGGAACTCTTCCCGGTCAATCGGGGTCTAATCGGCCTCCTCGTACTGTAAGCCGACAGGTGTGAAGTCAGAGTCGATCTAAATCACAGCCCCATCCTTCATCTTCTTTTCATCGAGTGCTAGACTCACGCCATTCTTGAAGTTCATAACCAACCGCCCATTCGACATTTCCCTGCGAAAAACAAGGAAAGGATCAGGGGCTGTACTAAGAACGAGAATAATAAGAAAATGTGTTCATTAATGAAAGAACTTTATTTATTTATTTCATTTGAGTTTTAATAAGATAGAAAAAGATAAGGGAAAAAAATTGGAAATGAGATTGATTTGGAAGAAAAGGTCAAAATTTCATTATTATGATGATTTCTTTCACATATTATATTTTTAACACAAAAATTTTGTTCATCATTTTTCTTATTCAAATTTTGGGTTTGGACCCAGTTACAAGTGATTACTCTACCCGTGCTTCTAGGGATGGGACTTCATCCTTCGGAACATCAGGTTGCATAATACTTCTTTAAATATCGTCCATTGATTGGAAGCATAGATTGTTCTCCATGACAATTCACAAGTTGGTAGGAACCTCCTGACTAGACTGTGTCGACCACAAACGACCCCTCCCAAGTCGGTTCAAATTTACCTCCTATCTTGTGGTGTGCAAGAATAGGTCTCTTGAGAACTAGAACCATGTCACCGACTTTGAACATCCTTGGGCGGACCAGTTTATCGTAGGCTTGGATCATCTTGGCTTGATGCAGTTCCAGATTTTGTTGCGCTAAAAGTCATTTTCCTTCCAAGCTTTCCAATTCTTCTAGTCGTAGTTTGGCGTTCTCTTCTGTAGTGATCCTGTTTGCAACTACAATTCTAAGAGACGGAAGCTGAACCTCTAAGGGCAAGACGACCTCGAACCCGCACACTGGAGTGTAAGGCGTAGGCTGAGTAGGAGTTTTGAAAGTCCTTCTGTACGCCCATAAGGCTTATAACAACTTCTCGTGCCAATTTCTCTTGTTATCGTCCAAAGTTTTCTTTAAGATTTGGAAGAGAGTTTTATTAAAAGTCTTAGCCAAGTTGTTCGCTCTTGGGTAGTAGACGTCAAATAGCACCAGTCTATTCCGTACATTCTAACAAAATTGTTAATCTTTGTACTTCTGAATGCTGACCTGTTGTCTGAGATAATTCTGTGTGGTACCCCAAAATGGTAGACGACTTGATTTCTGAATAACTGCAGCATGTGATGTGCCTTCACTTCTCTGAGCGGCACTGCTTCTGCCCACTTGGAAAAGTAATCAGTAGCTGCAAGAATGAAGCGATGTCCTCTTGAGGAAGGCGGTTCTATTAGACCTACAATGTCTGTGCCTCAACACTCAAACGGCCACGACACAATTGTCGGATGTAGCACATTTGGAGGTTGGTGTAGAACCACTCCATGCACTTGGCACTGGTGACAAATTTTGGCAGTCTTCATGCAGTCGGTCATCATCGAGGGCCAGTAGTACCCTAGTCTTTTAATTTTCATTTTCATCTTTAGACCCGACTGATGAGCACCACAAAGTCTGAGTGCACCTCTTTAACAATTTCACGAGCTTCAGAACCACTCAGGCACCTTAGCAACATCTGATTGAAAGACCTTCTATATAAGGTGTTATTTATTAACACATAAAACAAAGTTCTTTTCTTGATCTGATGGGCTAATGACTTATCGTCCGATAGGTTTCCTGTTTGCAGGTGGTCCACTAATGGCTGCCGCCAATCTTTTGTAGTTTCTGTTACTGCTGTAACTGTTTCTTCTTCTTTTTCTGATTGGTGTATTGCATCCATGTCAAGCTGTGATAGGACTTGTCATCCCTGAACTGACATTTCAACTGACTCATCCTATAAGCAGACAAATTCTTTTGCAAGGCGGGCTAACGCGTATGCAAGAGCGTTTTTTATTCTTGGAATCTTGTATATTGTCACATTCAGAATCTGTTTCAACAATTTCATTGCATACTGAAAGTACTGCTCAAGTCTTGGTTTTAGATATCTGTAATGTCCAGCGACCTGTTGTATGATCAACTGCGAATCGCCGTAAATGTTGATATATGTTATCCCCATCTGAATGGTTAACTCCAGTCTGGTTATAAGGGCTTCATATTCCGCTTCATTGTTCGTACACAGTTCTGTTAAATGGTAGGAGTACCTTAACATCCACCGCTTCGGTGTTATAAATATTAGTCCGATTCCTGCCTTACCGGGCACTATCGTTTGTAATTCTTTATTCTTATGTGCTGAGGACACTCCGTCGAAGTACAATTTCCAACGTCGATCATCAGGGTCTTCTAAGCTTATTATCTGTTCATCGGGCAAGTCATCGTTGAGAGGAGATTCTGCAGGTAAAGGGTGCGTTGCGAGGAAGTCTGCTAGGACTCGTCCCTTTACGACACGAAGAGGAATGAAAGTTATATCGAATTGCAATAGTATCATCGACCACCTGGTAAGTCTGCCACAAAGCGTCGGGCGGGTCATTAAATATTACAATAGATTAAACTTCGAGATAAGGTTGACCTTATGAGAGAGCATATAATGCCTGAGCTTTTGAGCTGTGAATATTAGGGCCAAACAATGCTTCCCAATAGGAGGATACTTTACTTCCGTCGGAATTAGACAATGACTCAAGTAGTGGAGAGCATTTTCTTTACACTCGTCATTGACCTGGGCTAGCAGGGCTCCGAGAGAGTCATCTAAAGATGTGGTATAAAGTATCAATGGTCGATCCGAGACTAGGGCTGCTAAGACAGGAGGTGTCATTAAATACTGTTTAATGTCCTCGAGGGCCTGCTGGCATTTTTCTTCCCAAATGAATTTGGCGTCCTTTTTAACTAATACATAGAAGGGCTGACACCTACCTGACAAATTAGAAATAAAGCGTCGAAGATATGACAACTTCCCTTGAAAGGATCATAGTTGTCTCAAATTTTTGGGAGGCGACATTTCTAAGATGGCTTTAATCTTCTCCGGATCGATTTCAATTCCGCGATGTCGGACAACAAATCCTAAGAATTTCCCAGAGGCGATGCCGAAGGCGCATTTCAAGGGATTCATCTTAAGGTTAAATTGTCTTAATCGCTTGAAAACAATTCTCAAATCATACAGGTGATCTTCTTTCAGTTTGCTCTTGATGACCACATTGTCCACATAGCACTCGACTTGGTTGTTAATGAGATCATCAAATATCCTTGTCATTGCTCTTTGGTATGTTGCTCCTGCGTTCTTCAACCCGAAAGGTATTACTGTGTAGCATTATACTCCGATTAGCGTTCTGAAGGCTGTGAGCTTCTCATCTTCTGGTGCCATTTTTGTTTGATTGTATCTTGACGATCCATCCATGAAAGAAAAGATCTCTTGTGTTGAAGCAATGTCGATCATTAATTCTGGAATTAGTAGCGGGAATTCGTCCTTTAGGCATGCTTTATTCAAATCTTTGAAATCCACACAGATTCTGATCTGACCATTATTCTTTCTGACTGGTACCACATTGTCAAACCAAGTTGGATATTGTTCTTCATGGACAAATTTAGCATCAATAAGCTTCTTAACATCAGCTATAACTTGTTGTTCAATCTCTAGAAGCATTCTTCTCGGAGCTTGTCTGACTGGAACGGCAGTGTGATCCACTCCTAGCTTGTGAACTGCAACCTCTGGAGCTAATCCCGGCATTTCATCATAACTCCAAGCAAAACAATCCTTGATATCCATTAGTAGCTTGATCATTTTTTTGGAGTCTTCTTTATTGAGTAAGGAGCTAACAAAGGTCGGTCTAGGCTTTTCGCTAGTACCTAAGTTAACTTCCATTAACTCGTCTATTGTAGATTTAATTTCTTCTTCAAATTATGGTGGAGCATCTCTAACTGGTAGATCCTTGGGATCATCTGATGCTTTCAGGCAGTCTTCATTAGACTCGCAAGTGACAACCAAGCAAAATTCTGTATCATCAGCTGGTGCTACTGTGCAGAATCTGAGGCCATGCTTTGAATTGGGATGCCGACTGGTATTATTCCATAACTTTTCAAAGCGCTGTGATTGATCTTTTGAGCACTATTTAGGTAAAATACCATGCTGAATTAAATTTTGAACACAGGGAGAGTACCACTCGAAAGGCAATTCCATTAATTCGGATGAAGCAACATCTTCAAATTTTACATCATTTTCAGCATTGGAAGAAGAAGTAGAAGCACCACGGTAAAATTTGATCGGCTTAGCACAGCCACCATGCACTTCCTTGACCACCATACTCTCGACCTTGTTAGGATAGATCGGGGTTAGGGTCATAGTATGCACATAGTGATTAATCTTCTCGTACAATGATTTGTATTCTTCATTCTTTTTGTCTTCGAGAGAGATCTTGAACTGGGGTTTCTTCTGATTTATCTTCATTGCTTCTTTCTTGATTTCTTCTTCTTCAGAACTGTTCTCCCAATCAACATCGATGACAGGTTTCTTTTGTTCAACTGTTCCACCATTTCTTCCTCGACCTCATCCCCGGCTTCGACCTCGGGTGCGAGTTCTGGAGAAACCTTCACCATCTCTCCGTAAGGGAGTGGTGAGTAACTGTTGAACTAGAATTTCAGGTTCTTCTTCGTCTCGAACTTCTTTTGCTTCATTTGGTATGACATTTCTAGAGAAGATAGTCTTCTTTGGAGGTGCATAGTATGCTGCATCTTCGTGAATTCCAATTTCGTGCACGGAGAACGGTTGCAAGTCACCCTTGATGCACTGTTCTTCTCCTCCCTCATAATACTTTATGCACTGCTGTAGAGACGATGGTACCATCCGGTTTTCATGGATCCACGGCCGACCTAGTAGAGCGTTGAACGATGTCTCAGAATCATTTATATGAAACTTTGTGGTTGTCTTTGCCAAATTACCGATCCTCATTGATAGTATTATCGATCCAAGAGCTCTTTCTCCTTTCTGATTGAAGCCTCTCAGTAAAATTTTGTCTGCTTCGAGATCGCGGGCATCAATTTCCAAGTATGCTAACGTCTAAAGATTCATTATATTGATTGATTCTCCCGAATCAACTAACACCCTGGAGAGCGTGAATTTTACGATACTGACTGAAATGTACAACGGTCGGTTGTGATCAGCTGTTCCAAGTAGTAGATCATTGTCCGTGAAAGTAACACCGCACTGTTCTTTTAACGAGCAAACCTCGTCTAAGGAATTACCGGCCATTTGAGCTAAACAGATTTCTGGATTAAGCAAGACCTTAACCAGAGTTTCCCTCATCTCATTTGACAGGATCAGAGCATCGTAGATGCTCAGTTTGGCTAGTAGCTTCCTAAGATGGGCTAGCACGTTATAATCCACTTTGTTACTAGGTTCTTCAATTTCTTTCTGAATGGGAAATTCCTCTATTTTGGGTTGGCTCTTCCTGATTAACCACCTGCTTTCCTTTATCCTTTGGTCCTACTCTCGGGGGTAGAAATCTTCCACTTCTTAGATTGACTTCTATTATTTCTTCTGAATCAAGTGTTGAATCTGCCAGTGTCTCCTCTTGAATTGGAATGACTGGCTCTTCTTGAGTTTCTTCAGAATCTGACAGCTCTAATTCTATCGTAATCGGAGCTCCTTGGAATTCACAAACAGACTCGTTGGTTCTTGAGCTTTCATAGCCACTCTCGTGGACGTCTTCTCCTTTGTCGTGGTCATCGAGGTTTCATATGATATGAAAATCATTATTCGTACTGAAATCAAGATCTGGATTAGGTTAGTTTTTGTTAGTTACGTAATGGTTAGAAATAGTGAAAAAGTAGCCAACACCATAACTCTTATCATTATAAGATCCCACCGGGGCGAGTAGATAATCATACAGAGTCAGAGGTCCGAGGGATTTCTCCCCCGAATCAGAAACAACCATCCTAGGAAAAGCAGCCCCTAGTCTACCCTTCAGAGCCTCGGTCTTTTCCTCTTCCACGATCTTCTCTTCCTTCTGGGGCGGTTCTTCAATCACAACAGATAGTGCTGACTTGGCAGGTTTCAAACTCTGAATTGAAGCGCACACCGAAGTGCTCTGGATGTGATCCAAAATTTTCTTCGAGGACTTCTTCCAAACAGTACTCCATCCATCATTGGTCGTGTACAGGTCTATCGGAACAATAGGATACGTTGAAATAACATTAACGAAACCTCATTTTTGGGGCTCCTTCATGTATTCCTTTGTGATCGTTATGTTCCTGTCCAGAGGTTATCCTCGAGCCAATTCTTGAAGGTGAACCAGTCTTCTATCTTGTGTCCGAGAATTCTATGGTAGGGATAGTAGTTTGGATGATCTTTCTTATCGACTTCCTCTGGCTTCCTGGGCTCTGGTAGCTGAAAGTCGGGGGTCTTAATCAAACTGTGAAACATCTTAGCCACTGCTTCAGTCTTGAAGGGGTATTCCTTATTCAAAAGTTCCTTCAGGGCCTGTAGTGGACGATGCGGTGGTTGATCATGCTGCCGTGGCTGGTAGCTCGATCGAGGCTGTTGATAACTTTGCTGAGGTTGTTGATAATTTCGTTGCGGTGGTTGATAACTTGGCTGTGGCCACTATGGCTGTATCTGCACTGGCTATTTACCTTCATCCACTAGCACGACGATTCTTGATTTCTTCTCGAACGCTTTCATTGGCTTTTGCTTATCTATTCTGTCGATGAAACTCAGTTGTTTCGCTTCCTCCGACAAGCTCCCGGCCTTGCTAAGCAACTTGTCGAAAGTCTTAATTGTGAATCCTTTAAGGAGAAGTGCTATCGGGCTGTGGATACTCTTCAACAAGATACCGACCGCATGCTGTTTCTGAAGATGTGGTTTACACTTCATGCTTAAGTTCCTCCATCAAAGTATGTAATCCACCAAGATTTCATTCAGTTTCTATTGCTCCACCACTAGATCACCAATAGTGATGTGGTACTGGGCTCCAACAAGCCATTTAACGAAGAGTTTCTCAAATTATGAGAAAGTCTTGATTGAACCGTTCGGAAGTTCTGCGTACCAATTGAAGGTGATCCCTGATAAGCTACTGACGAACTGACGAAAAAGCAAAGCGTTGCTCCCACAGGCATTACAGTAACTAGCACGAAAATGTGCGACAAGCTGCCGGGGGTTTCCCATACCGTCGAAAGTCTTAAACAGAGGTGGTACGAAGCCTTTCAAGTATTGGAATGCATCAAATTCTTCAGGGTAAGGTCTACCCATCTGAATAGATGCTCCACTCTTAGACTAAGCTAAGGCTTCTCGCACCTGCTGTTCCACCATGTTCTTAATATCATTTTCGTGAATCATGCTCTAAGTTGAATCCTTCTTTAGTTGTTTATCTCTGTTGAGGGATGTAATTTCTTTTCCTCCATCCGCAATGTGAATGATCTCTGGAGGTGTTTCCTTCTGAGGTTGAGGGTGACTCTGGAGTGTGGTTAAGGCGACCGCCATCTCCTCCATCTTCTTATCCATCCGATAGATCATGTCATCCTTTTCTCGAATACATGCCCTCATTACTTCCAGTTCGTCTCCTTCTAAAGTTGATGGAGCTCCCTGCAAAGCTGACGATGCCCGGGTCTCAACTACATTGATCTCAATAAATTCTTCTTCCATGAATTCTGATGGTTCCTCTTCATTTCCCAGTTTATCTCTTCTTTCTCTCGCCAACCTTTGGATGTCAGTTCTTAGCTTTCCTTTAGCAGCTTCAATCGGTCTTTTCCAAACAGTCTCGCGGTTGTCAGGCGACAACTATTGAACTTCATCTTCAGAAGTTTCTTTTAGATCCGCAACACTTTCCTTAAATTAGGGCTCTCTGACGAGACTTCTCTTCACAGAGCGTTCTGTCAGTATGGTTTCAGCAATAATAGGTTGCCACACCATGCTTCTTGTAGTAGGAGGCGTAGGACCAGATGGTCTGTCGGTTGTACGTCGGTAGGTGGTGTGTTCCCTAATATGGTGACCTAATACAACAACAGGCGAACTTCTTTCGCTAGCTTGTACTTTCTTCCTTGGCCTTTCTATGGTAATGACGGGGTCTTCTCATGGTCTGAGGCGAGATCTAACTGTTGCTCATCTCATCCTTCTCAGAATTTCTAACACAGGGCATCCCTCCTTCCTGGCTAACTTCTCCACTACAGCTCGCAGTCGGGTAAGCGGCGTAGTCTTGATCTTCTTCCTCTTACAATCACTGTAGTATGCAGGTAAGGGTAATGCAGCGGTGATCCTTCGAGGATCTTATTCATCAGGTGCAGCAGAGAGAGGGTGGAACCTACTCCCCTCCAACAGCAGTGAAATCTCTGGCAGTTCTTCTTCTTCTTCAGGAATCTCTTCAAGAAATGCAGCTTCCGCAACCCTGGTCTTTTTGATCTTGGCGATCTTTCTGTTCTTATTCTTTCTTTGTGTTCGGGTTAAGGGTGCTAATCTCGAATTTGACCCTATCTCGAAAACAGAAGGTATTGCATCAAAGTCTGAACCCTCCACTATAACAGGCTCATCACTGAATTGGACTTCCTTCCCTTTCAGTTTGGCGGGAGCCGGGGTAGGTGCAGAAATGACCAAACCGATTGGGGTAGAGACAATAGTCCTGGGGGTAGCAGCTAACCTCCTATGAACAGTGGTATCTCTCCATACTGAGACCTTTTACAGGGGAGGAAACTCTTGAGTTAACTTCAGATTGAACTCAATTATGGGTTCGATGGTTTCCGATACTTTGGCCATCAGTACGAAGAGAGTAACATCTGCGAACTTAATGTCCCTATTTATCAAATCCTTGCTCGAAGAAAATGATCGCATCATCGAACAGATCGTCCTTGCTAATTGCCAAGTCCAGCCCATTGGTGAAGGAGAAAATCAGCTTCGATGCAGACATCTTCTGTAGGGTAGATTTTGAACTTCAGTTCCAAATTATGCTTCCTCCCGTCACCAAACTTTTCAGGATGGAAAAAGAATTTCTTCAAGAAGAGTCTGAACACATTCTCATTTATCTTTTCGTCTTCTTAGCTTTATTTATAAGGTATTTTAAATTTTGTCTTATTCGTGTCTTTACGGTTTTAAAAAGGTTCATTTATTAAAAGGTTCGTTAATTTAACGGTTTATTTATTAGGAACAAAATAATTAAAGGAGGAGGGATACAGAAAATGTAAGGGATCCAATCCAGAATTGGAAAGGAAGAGGAAGTCTCACAAGACTTCTCAACTCGAGGGACCGCTCCTAAGCTAACACCTATTGGGGGTCCACCCCACCTCTAAGAGGTAGAATGATTCCAAAACCTCTCTGTTTAGGGGTGTCTAAACAGTGGCTCCAAAATCCAAGTGTGTTGACTATACCCGTTCAAGACAAAAATGGACGTGGTATGTCAACGAAAAGAATGATAGTTTGATCCAAAAGGGACATGGATTCACTACCGATTTATGAAAGCAAAACCATCTGACCAAAATGGAGAGAGAAACTAGTCCCCAGTAGAGTCGCCAGAAGTTGTCGGCATATTTATAGGTTGTGTGTTGTATTTTAAAAAGGGGGTCGCCTACAAATGTTTGTGGACGAATTTTAAATTTTATGTTTAATTATATATATAGTTTGGAAAATAACATTTGATTTTAAAAATAATTTTAAGTTTAAAAATTTTAAGATATGAAATTAAACCGATCTCACATCCCAAATAGTTTATGTAAAAGAGCACCACATCACAAACCGTGTATCTATCCTAAGGAATGGACACACTGCTTGATGATGGGGCTTGATTAAAGAAACTAGAAGATTTGTGACATCCGTTGGTCTGCGAACCAATTTTATAAGCCGACAAGTTCCCCTGCTTAATATAAATGGATTAAGTAGGGTTTATATTACCTTGGTTCTTAAAGTTCCCTATAAGGGCAAGCCCCTATAGTTAATTACATCTTAAATGACGAGAATCACTTAAGAAAACTCTCGATAATGATTTGTGGTTTTCCTCTCAAGAATTTCAAAGTTTAAGTTTCCAAGGTTGGGTTTTGGAAATTTCAATAAGGAATAACTCAAATTTGGAACAGTTTATTTCAGGGGTCCAAAGGAAAAGAAGTAGGGGATGTCACGGACCTGAAGTGAACTTGGGTGACTTCCTGACTATCCTATGATTTGTCTTGAATTTGAGGATTTATTTAATGTTACAATCCTGCCAATTTTAGTTAATTAGGACTTATGCTTGTATGACATGATCTTACAACTAGTCTCGAAGATGTGAGGGTTTATGACGTACCAAACGACTACCTCAGAGTCCTAAGACCGGTTACGGCTTAATTTGCATAACATGATTGTGCAAAAGCCCAACGAAAAGTTGAGGATTTATGTTGCACTAGGTAAACTACCTTGAAATCTTATGGCTTGGTTATTTAATTCTAAGAAAGGTTTAGCTGAAGTAGACACAAGTTTTGCTGACGAAGATGGCCGTGCTACCCTCTGTGCCCCAAGCTCCTTGTTGTTGCAGAAGTTTGGTTTTAGAAGGTGACAATCAAGATATAAGAGAAGTGTTTTGGTTTAGAAAAGTTAAAAATTGAGATAACTTAGTATTTTAATTAAAACAAATCTTAAAGTTGATTAAGAAGAACCGATTAAGATCCCATAGTTCCGTCATCCCGACACTGCTATTTTCATCGGATTCACTTAGTCCAAATGAATTTGCTAAACCCAACTGAATGATTTCCACACCTTCATTCAGACTGTAGGAAATCTCGTTAGCAACACGTGGGTTACATCATCCGAGGTATTCCCGATCATCCAATGAGACGTTTTAATTTTAGTTGTAATTGCAGTTTTATTTTTGTTGGTGATTAACTTTTGAGTTGTGTAAACATGCTGGATTCAATCGTTTTCATGCATTTATAAGTGCAGGAAAGCAAGGCATTTAATAAATTTCTAAATGTAAATTGTAATAAACTTAAATGCGTACCTGGTGGGCACTCCCGTCATTTTCACCTGCACTTAAAACACATGTCAAGGCATTCATATAATTGCAAGAAATACCTAGGTAAAGTCAAGGGAAGGTTCTGGTTGTCTACTAAAATCCTAATCCTATTGCTAGTCAATTCCTATGACATCTAGGTTCTTGTTTTTTGTTAAGGATGATTTTCTTCATCAAAGAACAATAAAGTTCAATTTTTCTTCTAAAACATCCCATTAGGTTGAGAAAGTGCTTAGGACGGGTCTTGAACATCTTTTCAACACAGTTGGGATTATTCTGAGTCCAAAAGAATTTCATCGTATGGATGAATTGATCATCCGAGAATTTAGTTAAGTTTTGATTCTTACTCAGTGAAATAGGATGTTTGATTATCCTTGTGAATAAGGTGACAGTTCTTTTGATGCTTCATTTGGGAATTATGATAATGGAAGCCTTTAGGGGCAAATTAATTCATTGAAGATTCAAGTGCCCTTAATTTAAAGTTTAAGTTGATGATTTAAAGTGACTTTGTTAAAAAATTTTGATTAATTATTTTAAGTTTGGAATAGTGTTCAAGTTGTTTAATTCGGTTAAGTTTTATTATTTCAAAAAGTCTTAACTTTTTTAGGTTCATTTGAATATTTTAAACTGGTTTAATTTTCTTTAATTATAATCTTGTGATTTATGAATTAAACCAGATTAACTTTAATGCTTTAAATTTATTTTTTTTATTTAAGTTTCAAACAATTTCAGATTAGTTTTAATGTCTTAAAGTATTCCCATTTAGTTTTAACATTTTGAATTCATCTTTAATTTAAGTTTTAGATAATTTCAAAATAATTTTCTTTAATGTCTTTAGTTTAATCATAAGATTTTTTTTTTAAAAATTATTCCTTTCTTAAAATATTAATTTCAATCATCATTTTGGAGTTTCATTAATTGGTGTTTAAATGATATTTGATCAAATTTTTGATTAGGGATTGAATTCAAAGAATTATAATTCTCTTATATTACACCCTTTAATCTTAATCATCCAAGCTTTAATTAATCTTCCAAATTTTATGTGGTTTAATTAATGTTCCTTCTTAAATGTTTTAGGTGGTTTAGTGAGTTTCTACCACTTAAATTACTTATGATTCAATCATCCAAAATAAAGATAGGATCAAATATTCTCCCTTTCCCTTTGGTTAAGCCTAAAGATTAATTAAGGTTAAAACCTTTTAATTACCTTAATGCCCACTTAAGCATATTCATCTCCTAATCCATCAAATTAGGCTAAAATGAACTTGAAATTTTTATGTCACCTCACCCACATGTCAATTAAGACATTAGAGGAGAAAAATGTGATTTTTCTATTTTTAATTTAATTTATATAATTATTTTAATGAAAAATAAGGATTTTCAATAAAAACTTCATGACATGATCAAGAGGAAGTTTCTATCCTTAGGAAATCTATGGGAGGTTCCTATTGACCGGAGGATCACTTGGACCAATTTTGGGGATTTTTTGAATTTTATTTTATTTATTATAATTATTTTAATTTTTGAGGTATTAATTAATTATAAAAAAATTAAAGTGAAAAAATGGGTTTATATTTTTCTTAAATCTCACTGATCCCAAAGAGCTCAGAGATACAAATTTTACATTTTTTTGATTTTCTTTAAATTTTCAGAATTAATTTAGTGAAAAGGTTGAAAAATCTATTTTTAATTAAAAAAAATTACCTTAAGCCTTTAAAATTCAATATCTTTATTTTGGGACTTGAGAAAAATATTTGATTGATTCCTAAGTGATTAGGGGACCAAATATAAGATTTTTATGAATTTTAATGTTGTTGTGATTTTTATAATTTTTTAATTATTAAAATATTAAAAGTTAGGTTAAAAATGAAATTTTTTAGGAAAATCCAATTTTAATTTTATTGGACTCCTCTGACATCAGAGAGTTCCCAAAAATCAATTTGGTGAGATTTTGAAATACATTTTTAGTTTTATGAATTTTTTAAATTTAAGTTTGGCTATGTTACTTAGAAAATCCTTTTAATGGATTAAACCATTTTTAATTAATTTCAAACTTCTTATGGGGCTTCCTCTGACCCTAAAGATCAGTGGAGAATTAATTTCATGTTATTTGATTTTTAATTTGCCTTAATTAATTCAATGTTGATTTTAGTTCAAGTGAACCATTAGGATTATTTATAATATTTTATTCCATGCTATAATTATCCCAAGTTCCTTTAGCATAGGGAACCTATCCTAATTTTCGTGGAATTTTCTAAACAATAGACTAATTACTGAAATTAAAATACCAAAATAGGCATATAATAATTGGAAAATAGATAACTTGTCATGGGTATAGCTTTTGTCCTTAGAAAATTCAGTGAATGTCTCCAAGATCAAAAGCTACAAAAGCCCTATGGTCTCATGTCATGGTGAATTGTGTGTGTGAGTGGAGAATTAAAATACTCAGATCAGTATAAAAATCATTAAAAATTAAATACTCAACAAAATAACTTAATTTCTTTTCCACATTATTCTCCTCTGTTCATTATGCAAGAGGATATTTTTCTTTTAATTTTGTGATTTTTATACACAAAGTTATGTATTTTTAAAGTTTCAGGGATTTAATTAATGCAGAAAATAGCTAATTTCCTACTTATCCGATGCGGCACCATGACATCCTACGGCGGGTCGAAGCTCCATGCTTCTCCTCCTGTTTCGGTGCAGTCATCTGACTCGGCAGCCACGCAGCCTGCGGTTTAAGTTCCTTCCCTCCATCCGGCATGATCCTGGCCATCCATCCGATAAACACACGATTAAACGGTTGCTGGTCATCGTCCCAACTGGTGTGAGCCGAGAACCGTCCAACTTCTAGACCTAATATCTCGCTCGATACTTGACCAAATTAAGTGCGGTTTCTTCCTACATGCTCATCTAGACCAGAGCTACACGTCTATATGACTAATGCGCCTTGAAATCAATCAGAGCAAAATGGAGAATCCATGAAAGCTCCAGAGCAAGAGGAGTTTCCATTCCTTGGTCCAAGAGGTGAAGCCTCAATTGGATGTGCTCCGCACATTCGTTAGAGCTGGAGAAGCCTACAGATGAAGCCTCGAGCGCTGGTGAATTGCCTAGGTATGATTTCGTCCAAACTCGATTTGGTGTTTTCACATACGGAGCAAATGGTCGGCTCGGTGAGGGGGCTTCCATTGGGGAACTTCCTCTCTACCTCCGAGTGAAGGTGTGTGAGAAATTAATTGAAGTTTGGTGGAGTTTCAAGGGTTGTCTTATTTTTTGGCCTGGGATTTAACTCAAAAATTGAGCTCAACCAGTAAGGATTAGGGCAAGAAAACAGTGGGGTTCTTCTGCTCTAGGTTGGGAGAATATCTGGGAGTGATTTGGGGAGGTTTTGTGAGAAAATGTTTCAACACCTCTCTCATGGCTAAGAGTTGTGAGTTATATGGCCAGGGCCATAGGGCTAAGCCAGGGTTCAATTGGAGGGTGAATTCCACTGCTTGGGTGGAGGGCAGTGGAGCTCCAAAGGGAATTTTGGTTGAGGTGGATAGTTAGGGAGGTTTTTGTGAGTTTGGCCTAGTGGTGGCTCTCGATTTTGACCCCCTCCAGCGACTAGGCCGGCCGGTAAGGACAGTTGAGCTGGCCCCAGGTTAGGTGGGTCAGGTGGTAGGGTTTAATGGTGATTAATTAGTTAAGGGGGGATTTGCGATGAGGCAAAAGAGGATTTATCCATTTAAGGGAAGAGATATCTTAAAATGGGGGACCCTTGGTCAATGGCTCACTTAGCTTGGGCTAGGTGGATCTAGGGTGGTTCCTAGAGTTTAAATGGTGGCTATGGAATGGTTGGTTCAGCCACATTTGGTTCAATTTGGTTAGGTTAGGCCAAAGGTTCAAATTGGCTCACTTGGGTTTAGGTTGGGCTAACTTGAGTTTGGGTTTGATTTAGGTCTAGGTGTCTTGATTAACATTGTGTAAATGATTGCCATGAAGAACTTTCATGAAGACATGAAAAGGTTTTGAGTTCAATTGAAGGGTCAATTAAGTGGATTTTGGGATTTTGATCAATTTATCAAGTTCGGTCCAAGTTGGGTTAAGGTGGGGTTTAGACCAAATTGAAAGCTTCAAAGGGCTTAGGGGAATGTATTGAAGAGTTCCCAACATCAATTGGGAGGAGATTTTAGGATTTGGCCAATCAATTTGGTAGGTTTAGGGCATGAATTTAATTTAGGCTAATATGAGATATTTTGGGTTTCAAGTGGATTTAGATTAGGCTTTGGGCTCAAATTAGGATAATGGAATGTTGCATGGGTTTCATGGGAATGCCATGGAAGGTTTAGGATTGAAATTTGGGAGGGAAAAGTTTGACATTAGGTTAACTGGGGGGTCTTGGATTAAATTGGCAAAGTTGGGGATTTAGGTTTTCAAATGGAATTGAACTCAAATGTGAATCAATTGGGAATTAGATTTGGTTTAGATTGGTATTAAGGATGTTGAATTGAAGTTTAGAATTGAAATTGGGCAAAATTAGGGTCAAATGGGTTGGTTTGGTTTGGCATTGGGTCCATTTGGGTTAAAAATGGATCAAATTGAGGATTTTGACAAAATTAGGTTATTTTCGCAAAATTGGCTTATGGTGTAGTTAGTCAAAATGAAATTGGGAATATTTGGGATTTTTTGGAATTTTCTGGGAATTTTTGGAACTTTTGGATTTTTGGGCCAAAAGGGGTATTTAAGGTATTTAGAGGTTATTTAGAGCGTATTGGGATATTTTGGTGGATTTAAGAGGTGAGAATTGTTTTAAACTGATTTTTAGGAATTTTGGGTAATTTTTGGGAATTTTTTGGACGGTTTGGTGGTTGTAGGGGCAATTTAGGTAATTTTAGGTATGCTTAAGGGCCCAATGTCAAAACGAGGAATTTTGGCAAAATGAAATTTGATTGTGGTTGGGAGCGTAGAAAAGCTTAAAGTGAGCCATGGACCAAGAAATGTCCATTTTGAACATCTCATAGGTTGATCCTAACCCTCTTAGCCAAGGTGCTAGGGGTTTGGACTTGGCCACATGAGTGCTCCAATGAACCAGGAGTCAAGATTGGGTAGAGATGGTTCAGGGTTTAAGATGGGTGTGAGAGTGTAGTGTGTGCAAGTAGACTCACCAAGACCAGGCCACCCAGGGTTGCCCTAAGGCTTGACCATCATATAGGAATTCATCTTTGTCTTCCCACACATTAGTCCCAACCTTCCAAGTGATTTGGAGGTTGATGACCATCTATGTATGATTCCAAAGAGAACCAAGATTGGGTTTGAATTTCTAAATGGTGGGTTCCATCTCTAGTCTTCTAGGATAGTCAAGGAGAAGCCCTATGGCTAGATGCTAAGCACTAAGAGGAAAAAAAAGACCTCACCAAAAAAGAGGTCAACAAAGGTGTGTGAGTGGTGAGAAAGGGTACTGTGTGTGAGAGAGAAGTGAAGAGGGTGTGTTAGGTGATGCGATGCAACTTTAATTAAGCTTTAAAGTACAAGATTTTGATACCACTTTTTAGAAGATTTAATTCCTGGCAAATGGCTTAAAAAACTTAATGTGCGAGGTTTACTTTTATAATTTTATTAGATTTAATTATTATAAAACTCACAATTTTAAACGCAAGTATACGTATCATTCAAGTAATACAGGGCTCTAGTGGAGTGCTGGTTATCGATCCCACAGGGTAATAAAAACAAAAAGTAAAAATATACAAAAACAATATTTTGAAATTTTCTTGAGCAAATTATATATACTTTTATATATATATATTTAAATTTAATTAACTAATAACTTTTACTAAAAGAAAGTTAGCAAAAAGCAGGAAAGAAAAGTAAGCAGTAATTCAATGCAATTATAACAACAACTTTCTCCTTTTTCAACTAATCCAAAAATTATAGATTAATTATCTTTTGTAGGGAATTAAGATTATAGTATTGTGCCAAATAGAAGCATTCCTATTCTTTACCCTTTGGTCCAGGTGCAAAGAACATTGACTAATCTATAGTTAGGCTCAAGATGTGTTATTAGTAGAATGGGTTAATCTAGGCTCACACTACTAGATGTCCATGGGTGGTTATGGTCGGCCCTACCAGTGACCCGTTACCTTTCTATAAACCAAATTATTAGAATTTAATCTGTCACTCGAAAAACTAATTAATTCTACGCCCAATAAATAATATCTTCCTATTTATTTGCACTTCACCTTAAATAATCCGCGTAAAGGCTTCAATTACCTTAAGGATTCAAGTGATATCTACTAGTTAAGAATTTACCTCTAGATAGGTCTCAAAATTCTTCAACATGTTTTAACAAATTAAATGTCCAATTTAAAAAGTAAACTAAGATCAGGTATTAATATCATCACAATATTTTAAAATATTTTATATTTAATTCTCCTACGAAATTTAATTAATTTATAATCCTTTCATAGTTGAAAGGAAAAAGATAACTAACTACTCAGAACTCATTAAAATAACACAACAAAACATATTTATAAAACTTCGAACCAAAGTACAAATACTTATCTGAAGAGTATCTTCAAGTGCTTTGCTGGCTTCTACTGACTCCAACACAATGATGAAAGACTGCAACAACAATTAAACATAATAAACACTCAAAATAAACTCAGTAGATACAAATTAAAGTGGCACCCTAAGTATGGAAGAGACTAAATTAAACTAGAATATGCTAAAATGGGTATGTGTACTAAGAGGGGGGGGGTTTGGTGCGATTTTCTCTGTAGAATGGGCTCCTATTTATAGAGCTCTAAATTTGACCAGGGGTTGCTTAAGGCACCTAGTCAAAATTCATCCAAATTCAATGTATCTTCTAGAAGGTAACCATCGCTCCTAGGCGCTGGGATCTGGCGCCTAGGCACCGGACTTCCTGACCAGGTCATTCACACCTCTTCACTTTGTGTCGCACCTCTTCACGATCCAGACCATTTCCTTGTGTCCAAATACATTGTATCACATGTCCTATATATTAGGAGTAACTTTCAGTCTTCTAGAAGCTCTAATAACCACTTAACACCGTCAAAATAACTACCCAAAGTCATTAAAAAAACATAACAGCGTCTATATCAAACTGGCGCCCATGCGCCGGACTACGCGCCTAGGCGTCGGACTCTGGCGCCTAGGCGCCAGGCCAATAATTCCAAAAATTGCTTCATAAGCTCCATTTTTGCTCCTTTTTGCTCTTTTTTTCCTTCTTGGGCTCTTTTTAATCATCTACATCCAAAAACATGAAAATATCTTTCATTAAAGCAAAATATCCTTAAGAATTAAATCATAAATATAGCATAAAAATGGGTATTTTTTAAGTGGATCATTAGGGTTTGTAGTGAGTGTGAGGAAAGTGTGTAGAAGTCTTGTATTGTGAGGGTTTCTTCTCTAAGGAGTGTAGGAGAAGGAGTAAAGTGAGAGATTGCTTCTTCCTTAATATTCTAAAGAGGGAATTGTGTGTTGAGGAGAAGAAAGAAAAGGATTCAAAGGAACTACAAGAGATTTGCTTGGGGAAGATAAAGAGATAAGGTGTATTTACTTTTATGTTTGTATGGCTTTGCTTATATATATAAAATCCATGTTTTGTTGTATCTTCCTCATGAGTTTTGAGTAGATTCCTTTGCCTTTCTACTTGCAATGAGATGTGGTGAAGTGTTGATGTAGATTTGATGTGCCATAAAAATATTAAAGAAATTGTAATGGTTTTCCATTTCGAACTTCATTTACTTTTCGATCTGGCTAATTGAATTATTAAAATCTGTTGTGAAACATCAAATCTAAAAGGACTAAGTGTTTTACAAGAACAATGGAGAATCCATTCAATTTCCATGAATGAGCTATGTAGTTCATCGGAATTGAGTGCAAATAAAATAGAGAAATGTGGTTTAACGGGTGTCGAATTGGAGGTTTTAGTGTGACAGATTGAAATCCCAAATTTGGTCCTAAAGTTTGGTAACTAAAGCTTGGGTTAGCCTTCAGGTGAAGGGAAGTGGGAGCTCTGAAGTGAGAGCCAGTATCCTTCCAGCCTAACCACAGATTTGGTGATTAAGCCTAGGATTTGCTAATGTTCTTTACATGAATTGGAAGAGGGGGTACTCTGAGATGGTAAGGAATATGAATGCTCCTATTTGGCACAATACAAATCTATTATCAATCTATATCAATCACTCACCATAGAATCATTGCAAGAGTGAAGACACTTTCCATATATAAACCTTTCAATTACAAAATGTAGTGTGTGTGCGTTAGTTAATCCTGCTTAGAAAATTTAGAAGTAACTTTTAGTAAATCTAGTTGTTGTTATCTTCGCATTAGTGAGTGTTGGATTTCAACATCTTTGCTATATTTTGAAGAGTTCCAGCCTTCCTCTTGGGAGCAATAACTAGGACTCCACTAGAGCCCTGTATTACTTGAACGATGCGTATGCTTGCGTATACGGGTGAATGCTTAATTATTAAATTAATCTATTTGCAAAACTAAACTGAAACTATCTTTTGAATATTCACTTTTAAGGTAGTTTACAGTCCCGCGATTAGATTACTTTGAAAATTTTTATCATATTTTTGTCCTAAAACAGCTCCAATAGCATAATCACTTGCATCACACATTAATTCAAAATGTTCTTCCCAATCTGGTGAAACAATAACTAGTGTTGTAATTAAATTTTCATTTAATAACTCAAAAGATTTTAGGTAGTCATCATAAAAATTAAAAATGACATCTTTTTCCAATAACTGCAATAGAGGCTTAGCAATTTTTTAATAGTCGTTAATATAACGCCTTTAGAATCCAGTATGTCCCAAAAAAATCCAAATGTCCCTTACATTTGTTGAACAAGGTAGATTAGCGATCACTTGAATTTTTGCAGGGTCTACTTCCATACCTTTTTATAAAATTTTATGTCCCAAACAATTCCTCCTGCTACCATAAATTGACATTTTTTCCAATGGAGGACTAAATTCATTTATTTATAGTGTTTAAGAAACTTAGATAAATCTTCTAAACATGATTAAAATGAAATTCCAAACAATAAAAAATTTTCTATAAATACTTATATTCTTTTTTCATTTAAATCATAAAAAATTGTCATCATACATCTTTGAAATGTAGTAGAGGCATTACATAAACTAAAGGGCATTCTTCTAAAAGCAAATGTACCATAAGGACTATAAATGCTGTTTTCTCTTGATCCTCAGGAGAAATTTGTATTTAGTGATAACCAGTATATCCATCCAGAAAATAAAAGTATTTATGCCCAGCTAGTCTATTTAACATTTGATCAAGAAAGGGAAGTGGAAAATGATCTTTCCAGGTGGCAAGATTTAATTTCCTAGAATCAATGCATATACGCTAGCCTGTAACTTATCTCGTTGGTAGTATTTCATTCTTTTCATTAATAATTACAGTAACTCCTCCTTTTTTAAGAACACAGTGAATAGGACTAACCCATGCACTATCTGAAATAGGGTAGATAATTTTAGCATCCAACTACTTTAATATTTCTTTCTTAACAACCTCTTTCATAATAGGATTTAATCTCCTTTGAGGATCAAACATGGGTTTGCAGTTTTCTTCCATAAGGATTTTATACTTACAAATTGAAGGACTAATTCCTTTATTATTAGCTATGGTACATCCAAAGGCCTTCTTATATTTCTTCAAAGTTTCTAACAAACTCTCTTCTTATTCAAAAGTTAATCTTGCAGAAATTATAACATACAAAGTTAAGGAATCACCTAAAAATGCATATTTTAAAAGTTCAGGAAGTAACTTCAACTCAAGTTCAGGAGGTTTTTCAATTGATGAACAAAAAATTCATCTTTCTTTGACATGTCCAAAACTTCAAAAGCTTCTTGAATATAATTTAAGTCTTCCTTAATAAGATCATCAAAATATTGTATTCCTCTTCTTGCTCGTGTTCCAACTGTTTACTTTCAGTTTTCTCTTCATATGTTGCTTTGAAATGACATTCACTCAAATATCTTATAACATCCATTCTAAAACAATCATCATCTTTACGTCTGATAGGATATTCCATTGATTTTGAAATATTAAATGTAACAGTTTGATCATTAGCACACATAGTTAATTCCCCTTTTGGTACATCTATCATTGCTCTTCCTGTAGCTAAGAAAGGTCTCCCCAAAATAATTGGTATCTCTTTATCATCCTCCATATCAAGCACCATGAAATCATAAGGAAAGATAAATTGATTCACATTTACTAAAACATCTTCTATAACTCCTTTAGGATATGTGATCGAACAATTTTCTAACTGCAGAGTTACAGTAGTAAGGGTTATTTATACTAATCTCGGTCTTTTAAAAATAGATAAAGACATAAGATTAATGCTTGCTCCAAAATCACATAATGATTTCCCATAAAATATGTTTCCGATTGCACATGGAATTGTAAAGCTACCAGGATCTTTAAGCTTTTCAGGAAGTTTCTTCTGAATTATTGCACTGCATTCTTCACTAAGTGCAACAGTCTCATTATCTTCAAACTCCTTTTCCTGTTAGAATATCCTTCATAAACTTCACATAGCTTGACATTTGTTCAAAGACTTTAGCAAATGAAATATTAATTGTAAGTTTCTTAATAATCTCCAAGAACATTGAAAATTTCTTATCCAACTTTTGTTGTCAAAGTCTCTGAGGAAATGGTGGTGGTGGCTTTTCTAAATCAATCTTAGGTGGAGAAATAGGTCTTTCCGAACCCTTCTAAGCATCTTGTTTTAGTTCTTCAATCTCTTCTTTCTCTACTTAAATCTCTTTTTGCACTATACCTTCCAACTCTCTTCCACTTCTTAATTGAACAACTTTTACTTGGTCTTTATTTTTGTCTCTTGGATTTATTTCAGTATTACTAGAAAGTGTTCCATGGGATCTATTACTTAATGAATTAGCTATTTGTCCCAATTGATTCTTAGTATATATAATTGTGGATCGTTGAATTTACAATTGATTTTCATTTTGTAACACTACTTCTTCTATAGATAAAATCTTCTCCTTAAATTATGAAGCATTATTAAAACTTAGAGGATAAGTAGGTATATAATTACTATTCCCTTGGTTGTTCCAATTCCCCAATGGGTTTACTTGATTGTTCCCCTATTGTTGAGTACTACAACCCTGATTATTGGTATTCCAGTTAATGTTTGGATGATTTTTCCAACCTGAGTTATAATAATTTGAATATGTGTTATTGGGCTTTTTTATGTCATTCAAACTTTCTAAAGATGTTTGAGAATCTACCATTTGGTCTAATGCTTTCTCATCAATTGGTTGAGAAAAATTCATTCCAACATGGTCTATCTTTCTTGAAATTGTAGCAACTTGATTTGCTAACTTTGCAAAAGCGTCAAATTCATGAATACTGGCTACCTTTTAAGGATTTACCCTCTCAGAAGGCAATTGAAAATTATTTGTAGCGATTTCATCAATTAAAGCATAAGCATCATTAAACTGTTTGTACATCAATGAACCGCCAACAATAGCATCGATAATAGATCTAAGAGATCCAACTAATGTATTATAAAAAGTTTGAATTATAACCAATCTGACATCAAATGATGTGGACACTTTCTTAGGAGATCTTTAAAATGTTCCTATGCTTCATAAATAGATTTCTCTTCAAACTGACAAAAAATATAATGTTATTTCTAAGCTTAGCAGTCTTTGATGGTGGAAAATATATAGCAAGAAATCTTTGCGCTAAATCACCTTAAGTTCTGATAGAACCAGGTGCTAAGGAATTTAACCACATCTTAGCTTTTTCTCTTAATTAAAAATAAAAAAGTCCAATTCTAATAGCATCATCCGAAACACCATCATATTTAAATGTAGCACACAATTCTAGAAAATTGGCAAGATGCAAATTTGGAACTTCAGTTGGTGCTCCCCAAACTGATTATTAGATACCTTTTGGATAATAACAAGTTTAAGTTCAAATGAAATAGCCACTACAGTAGGGTTTTGAATACTTCCATTAAATTCATCTACTGTAGGGTTAGCATAATCTCTTAAAGGTCTAAATTCCTGATGGATTTCAGTATTTTAATTATTTTCATTTGCCATTTCGTAAATATTTTTATCTTTCACTATATATTTAATTTTTTTAATTTTTCTTATAATTCTTTCTAATTCAGAACGTAAGACACAAATCCTTCAGAACCTGAACTACACATACACTATTATAAAACACAATAAAATAAAATTACACAACAAAAACAACAACTTCCAAAAATAAACCTAACAAGTTTAAATAAAACTTTAAAAAGTTAAAATTAATTTTTTTTTAATTTTTTCTTTATTAATTTCTTTCCTTGGCAATGGCACCAAAACTTGATCCACTCCGATATTTATGCTTATATATATATATATATATATATATATACATACATATATATATATATATATATATGTATATATAAATTGATACTACTTTTTATGATTTTATAATGTTAATAATACACAAGTATACTGACCGCTATACAGAAGTTGAGGGGCACAATGTAAATATGTTGCAGAGCTTTATAATTATATAAATGTTTAATAAGGTAAAAATAGCAAATGTACCCCCTTTGTATCAATGCAAGTATACATATCGTTCAAGTAGTAAAAAGCTCTAATGGAGTCCTAGATATCGATCCCACAGGGAAGTTAGAGATTAAGAACTAATTTTAGCAGATACAATTTTTATCTAGTATACGGAAATAAAGAACACTTATACTAACTTCTATTACTTAATTTTTGAATGCAAGATTACAATTTAGAAAAAAGTATCTTTCTCCTTGTTAAGAGAATTAAGTGAGTGGATAAATAATTTAGTTAGAATTATATTGTGCCAAATAGGAGCATTCCTATTCTTTACCCTTTGGTCCATGCATAAAAAACACTGACTAATCCTATGCTTGGTTACTGAATCTGCGGCTAGGATAGGAGGATACCGGCTGCCACTTCGAAGCTCCCACGTTCCCCTTGCCTGAGGGCTACATCTACACTTCAGCTCCCAAAACATAAGACCTAATTGAAGATTTTAGTCTGTCACACTAAAATATTCAATTCTACGCCCATAATTAATATTTCCCTATTTATTTGCACCCTCATTTCAAGGCTTTTGAATTCCCTGAATTTTGCATGTAATCTTTACTTTAGTTGATAATTCAACATATTTTAACAGTTCAATTGGCCAGATTGAAAGTAAATTAAGTTTTAAGAAAAAAGATTATCACAATTTTTATTTGATATTTAAGACACAACTAATTCAAATTTCCATTTCACAAAATCTCAACAACAAGGATAAAGACAGAGAAAAGTACTCAGAATGCATAGGAAGAATAAGACAAAATTTAGATTTCTTTTAAAGCTATAAAACAATAAACAAAAACTTATCTCAAATCTTCTCCCCTAGAAGACTCCTTGAAGTTCCTCTAACTCTTCCTTCTTGTACAACACACTCAATAATACTCACTATTATACTCTAGAACACACCAATGCACTCAAAATAACACACAATAGACTCACCACACACTACTGACTTCCACACATTCAGCCTAAATTCTCTCTATTTAAGTAAGAAGGAATATATCCAAATGTTGATTAAGCATCTCTTTAAAAAGCATCCAGATTCAATGTATTTGGCTTGAACCAACCTTCTCGCTGTTGGCGGGCTCGTTGGCGCCGTCGGCGGGCTCTTTGACGCCGTCAGCGGGCTTCTAGAACATTGGCCAACTGCTAAGGCTCGCTGTCGGCGGGCTCTATCTCGCCGTCTGCGGGCTCCTATATAATATATTCAAATCTCTCTAGAAAAACACGCCGTCGACGGCCTATCCCTCGCCGTCGGCGGCCTATCCCTCGCCGTCGGCGGGCTAGTTCAATTTTCATCTCTTTTAGTCCTTTTCATTCCAGATTTACTCTTTTTTCCATCTTTTTGCTCCATTACCTATAATTCTTTATTCCTGCAATAAAACATAGAAAATAACTTTCTTTAAAGTGCAATTTCATATAAAATTGGTATGAATTTCTCAATATATTTTTCTCTGGTCAAAATCCCCCAAACTTAACTATTACTTGTCCTCAAGTAATCTTGATACTATATAAAAGTAATGATTATTTGTAATAAGGATTTAATTCAGAAATACTATGAATTTGCTTTAAATAAATATTATAGTAAAGTTTATTAGAAAGTTTTTTAGATAATTAAATTAACTCTATAGATATAAGACTATTTAGTCATCAAGTTTAAGATTTCTAGTTTTCTATTTATTTCAAGAATGACTATATTTTGCAAAATTAAATTACTTAAGATATTCAAATGATAGGAAATTCATTAAAATACTACTTAGTAAAATACTAATCCATATAAATAAGTTCAGAAATGTAACCGAGTTTACCTTTTAGATTGATTCAAATGAAGCCAATTTTTGATAAGGCATCTCCTCAAGCTTCTCCTCACTTTTTCTTTTCTTTTTATTTTGGATTGATTTTCAATATTTTTTCTTTTTCTTTTTTTTTCTTTTTTTTAAAGTGAGGATTACTGTATCTGGATAGCCTTTTAATAATTTTGTACTTCACTTTCCTCTTCCTAAATTTGAAACTTGAAACATTTCCTTACTTTATATGTATTTCAAAGGTTTTAGTTCATTGAGTTTCAATCTTTTCTTTCTCAACTAAATACTTAAGAATTTCATATTTTAAAATATAGTTTTCCTTACTTTAAATAGTTAACTATATTCCTTATCCTCTTATACCAAATATCTTAATCTATAAAATTAGTTTAATCACTATAAATATTTCGTTTAACTTTCTATAATAATTAAGTAAATTAATTCTAGTTTACTGAATCAAATTCATTACAGAAAATCATTTTATAATAATTTTTGAAAATATTTATTAAGAACAATTTAATAATTAAATTTTTGTTTTTCCCTCCCCCAAACTTAAATTCTTCTATCTATTTATTGTTGACCTCATTTTTGATGAGGTCTTTTCTTTTCTCTCTCCTTAGTACTTAGGATCTAGCTATAGGGCTTCTCCTTGACTATCTTAGAGGATTATAAATGGGACCCACCACTTAGAAATTCAAAACACTTCTTGGCTCCCTTCAAACCCCACAAGTTTGATTGTAAACCCCCTAAGCCACTTGGAGGGTTAAAATCAAATGTGGAGGTTTAAAGGATGAGTTTCTTATATGACTCTTTGGCATTAGGATTACCACTGAGTGGCACAGTGCAGTGAGGGTAAGCTTGCACACACCTCACTCCCACACACACATTCCAAACCCTAAAACTACCTTTAACCAATTTGACTTCCTGACTCATGTAGGCAATTCATATGGATGGACCTCAACCCCTAAGCCCCTAACTAAGAGGGTTAGGAATAACATATTGAATACCTAAAATGAGTCCTCACATGGATTTTGTGAGCTTAATATGGCTTCATGGCTCAACCAAAAATGATCCCATTTCACTCACACTTGATCAATCTTCATTTTTCCAAAATTTCAATTTTTGACCTCGGGGGCCCTACACCCGCCAAACCTACCAAATGCCCTTGAAATTGCCCAAAATTTGCAAAATTTTCTAAATTACCCAAAATACCTTAAAAGCAATCCTAAACACTTCTCCCCACTCAAATTGATCATCCATGGCCAAATATACCAAAAATTTCCAAAAATACCTCCCAATACCCTCCAAATACCCAAAATACCCTTTTAACCCAAAAAATCCAAAAAATCCAAAAAATCCCAAAAAATCCCAAATATTCCTAATTTCATTTTGTTCAACTACACCATAAGCGAATTTTGTCAATTTAGCCCACTTTTACCAAAACCCCCAATTTGGCCTATTTTTAACTTAAGTGAACCCGATGTCGAACCAAACCACTCGATTGACCTTAATTTTGATCAATTCAATCCTAAACTTCGATTTAATATCCTCGATATCAATTTAGACCAAATCCAAGCCTAATCTTACCAATATGTGGATCCAATTTCAATTTGAAGCTTAAAACCCAATTTTGGCCCATGACCTAAACCTAGCCCAAACCAACCCAAACCAACCCAACTCAACCCCAATTAGCCCCAAATCTTTTCCTAAGCCTTCCTAATATCCCCACAAAGAAAAAACTAACTTGATTTGCCCAAAATTTGAACCCAAACTTCACTCAAATCTAACCCAAATAAAAAATCCCCAATTTGGTCTAAAGCCCACCATGAATCCAAATAGGCCCAAATCCCAAAACCAAAGCCATCCAAAGTTGAAAGCTCTTTGTTACACACCCATAGACATTTCTGAAAATTAATTGTACATCAAATCCAACATTAGCCCAACATTCGCCCAAGTTAGCCTAATTCGCCCCACTTTAACCCTATTACTAAGGAAGCCCAAATTAAACCCAATTCAACTCCAAATTATTTCAAATATATTCCAAATCACTCATGGAACATCCCTAAACCAAACCCAAAATTTGTAAGGCCCAATCTTTACAAAATTTTTCATCCATCAACTTGATTTAAAATCTAAAAGCCCACTTTCCTAAAGCCTTTAAATGCTCATTCCTAAACAATTCCAAAAGCCCAAAATTGACCCTAAAGCCCACATATCATCTCTTTCCATCATCCATTTCAATTGAAGCCATCCCTAAGTTTTAAATCAATGGTTAAATCATTCTAAATGAAGCCTCATGACAATCTCCCCAAAATTCATCAAGAATCCCTAAAACCTACTTCCATGAAATTGACTAAGCTTGGCCCCAAGCCAAATGGAGCCATGGAGCCATGCATAAGCCATATGCAAGCCATGATGAGCCCTTTCCACCTCACCATGCCACTTATGGCAAGAAGAGGGGAGCCTTTCTTAGGCCTTCACTAAGCTTTTTTTAACCCCATTCATGATACACTTTAACCAAAATTAGCCACCTCACCTTGGATGGGGACTTCACCACCTTCTCTTGGTTGACCCAAATGATTCCTCCTAGCTCAAAGTCAAGCCTTCGGGAGGTGCACTTAGCCTAAACCATGCCTTGGACCAAATTAAGCCAAAATAAGCCTTCCCCCCTTTACACTTAAATCAAATCCTTTACACAGGGCCAAAGCCAATTGCTTGCACCAAACTCAATCCCTGGACTCTCTGAGTCAAGATGGTGACCTGACCCTGCCGGCCAGCCACTTGGGTCGCCGGAAAATGCCATGGCCGAGAGCTCCATGTGAACCAAACTCTTAAATTCTCCTTGTTGAGCCGCCCCAGTGCCCGATGGCCACTTGTGGTCATTCTTCCCTTGACCAAGGTAGCTGATCCCAAGCCCTAACTCCCCCTGGGAAGCCCTCCTGCCAGCTCTATTTAAACTCCACCCCCTCTTGGCCAAATAAGGTGATGAACCGGAGCTTAACAAAACTCTGCCAAAATTGCTCCAGGACCTTCTCCTAACCCAGAGCAATTGATTCTCAGTGTCCCTTTTCCCTAATCCCCATTAACAGAGCTCAATTTCTCAGTAAAAAATCCACCCAAAAACCAGGACAACTTTGAAACCTCCACCAAAATCAAATTAAACTCACCCACACCTGCACAAGACCTAGAGAAGGAGTTCCCCAGTGAAAGCCTCCTCATCAGGCCAGCCATCCTCTTTATCGGCCAAGCTTTGAAATCGGCCTTGGTCACTTTCATACCTAGGCAATTCCCCAGAGCTAGAGACTTCATCTGGAGCTTCCTTGGGTGCAATCAAAGGTGCCACAACTCTCTGATTGAAGCTTCACTTCTCAGAGCCAAGGTATGGACCCCTTCTTCCTCCCGAGCTTCCAGAGATTCTCTATTTTGCTTGACTTAATTTCATAGCATATAAATCATATGGATGTGTTCATCTCCTCAAGACGAATCCATAGAGCCTAAGAACATGAAAATCCTTTGAGAAATGAGAGAGATCTTAGGGTTTTAGTGTGGACGGCTCACAGGACACACCGGCCGTAGACGATGACCAGGTCGTCCGATCGCGCGTGTATTGAATGGACGGTCCAGATTGTGCCAGATCGAAGGATGGAGCGAGACCGCGGGCCGCATGGCATCCAAGTAAGATGGCGGCGTCGAATTGAAGCGCGCCGCATGAGCTTTCAGATCCGTCGAGGTTGAGTCAGCTCTGCGCTGGATAAGTAGATAAATAGGCTATTTTCTTTTTATTTAAATACCAAAAAATTGAAAAAGTCATAACTTTGCATAGAATAATCATAATAATAAACTAAAAATACCCTTTTGCTCAGTGAATAGAGGATAATAATGTGGAAAAAGAATTGAGTTAATTTGATGAGTATTTTATTTTTAATTAATTATTTACTCATTTCAATGTTTTAATTCTCCATTTGTATAGACAATTCACCATGGCATGAGACCATAGGGCTTTTGTAGCCTCTGATCTTGGGAACATTTCCTGAATCTTCCAAGGTCAGAGGCCACCTCTATGGCAAGTTATTGATTTTCCAAATTTTTGTGTCTGTTTTGATATTTTAATTCAAGTAATTAGCATGTTACTTAGAAAATTCTAGGAAAATTTGGGGAAGTATCTTAGGACAAGAGGACCCTAGGAAAATTATGATTTGAGTTAATTCATTAAGAATAACCCTAATTGGCCTAAATACTCAAAATAGAATTTTAATTAATTAGGATTAACCACACATCAAAATAACTTGAAAACAATTCTTCACTAGTCTTTAGGATTAGAGGAACCTCACATAAAAATTTGAAACCAATTGAAGGTGATTAGCCCCACTAAATGGACTAATTAAGTTACATGACCAAAATTAAACTTTAAAAATTCATAACTCCAAAAATAAATTTAAAAAATTCAATAAAATGGTTTTGGGGCTTCTCTGATGTCAAAGGAGTCTAAGAAAATTTAAATTGGAATTTTCTAAAAATCTTCATTTTTCACCATATTTTAATATTTTAATAATTAAAAAAATAATAAAAATCACAAAAATATTAAAAATCATAAAAATGTCATATTTTACCTCCTAATCACTTAAGAACAAACCAAATATTTTCTCAAGTCTCTAGGTTAAGATATTGAATTTTAAAGGCTTAAAACAATTTTTAATATTAAAAAATGAATTTCCTTACATTTTCACTAAGTTAATTCTAATAAATCAAAGATAAATAAAAAAAATATAAAATTTATTTCTCTGAACTTCTTGAGGTTAGAGAGATTTATGAAAAAATATAAAATCCATTTTTCAACTTTAATTTTATTTTATAATTAATTAACACTCCAAAACTCAAAATAATTATAATAAATAAAATATAATTTAAAAAATCACCAAAATTGGTCTAAGTGGTCCTCTAGTTAATAGGGACATCCCATAGTTTTCTTAAGGATAGAAACTTTACCTTGGTCATATTGTTGAATTTCCATTGAAAATCCCTATTTTTTATTAAGATAATTATATAAATTAAATTAAATTTAGGAAAATCACATTTTCTCCTCTAATGTCTTAATTGACATGTGAGTGAAGTGAAATAAAAATTTCAAGCTCATTTGAGCTCAATTTGATGAGTTATGAAATAATTAGGCTTAAAAGGGCATAATAGTAATTAAGAATTTTAACCCTCATTAATATTTAGGTTTAATCAAAGGGGAGGGTAAAATATCAGATTTTAGAATTTGCATTAGATGATTGAAATTTTGAGAAATTAAAGGGTAGGAACCCCTTAATCATTTCTAATAATCAAAAAGAAAAATGAAACCTTAACTAATTAAATAATTTAAATTTTGGAAGATTAATTGAAATTTGAATTATTAAAATGGGGAGTATAACTTAGGGAGACTATGACCCTTTAATTTAAGATCCCTAAATAAATCACTTTAATAATATTCAACTCTTAATCAAACTCAAAAATGATAATTGAAATTAATAAATTAAATAATTAAAAGGAAAATAAACCTTAATTAAATTAAAAGCTTAAAACATTAAGTGATTTGATAATCAAATTGAAATAAATTTAAAACATTAAAAATTAATCTCAAAGATCACTTGAAAACAAATCTAAAACAAATTTGAAATATTAAAGAAAATCAACCTAAAAAATAATTCATAATTAAAAATCAAACCAATTAAAAAATTAACTTAAAATATTTCAATTAAATTAAAATTAAATCATTAGAATCTAAATAGAATAATCTAAACACCTCTTTCAACCCAAATTAATCTAATACATTGAGATCATTTAAAATGTAAAGATTTAATTAAATTAAAACAACTTGAACACTATTCCAAACTTAAAAAAATATTAAAATTTCGTAACTAAATTAAACCACTTTAAATTATCAATCCCAATTTTAAATCATTAAAATCTTTAATAAATTGATTTGCCCTTAAAGGCTTTCGTTATTATAACTCTTAAATGGAGCATTAAGTGAAATGTCACTTTACTCATAGGATAATCAAACATCCTAATTCACTGAGCAAGAAGCAAAATTTAATTGAATTCTTGGATGATTAATTCACCAGTACAATAAAATTTATTTGGACTCAAAATTATCTCAGAAGTATTGAAAAGATGTTTAGAACTCATCCTAAGAACTTTCTCAATATGATGAGATGTTTTAGAAGAACAACTAAACTTAATTGTTCTTTGATGAAGAAAATCATCCTTAACAAAACAAAAGAACCTAGACGTCATAGGAATTGACTAGCTACAGGATTAGGACTTTGGTAGACAACCAAAACCTCTCCCTTAGCTTTACCTAGGTATTTGTAATAAACATTTAAATCCCTTAACATGTGCTTTAAGTGTAGCTTGGAATGATGGGAAGACCCTCGAGGTATGCTTTTATTTTATTGCAAGTTACTTACATATACTGCGCTTTACTTTTCTTGCATGTTAAACAAGATTGCTGCATGAAAATTGAAACCTTTAGGATAGCCACAAAACTGAAACCCAAAACTAAATTAAAAGTCACAACAAGATAAAATTCATCGCCACAACATTCAAAATATAAAATAACTCAAAATTTAATCACAATCAGAACAACAAAACTACAATTGCAACTAAATTAAAACGTCTCGTTGGATGATCGAGAATACCTCGGATGATGTAACCTACGTGTTGCTAACGGGATTTTCCACGGTCTAAATGAAAGTGTGGAACTCATTCAGTTGAGTTTAGCAAATTCATCTGGACTAAGTGAATCCGATAAAAATAACAGTGCCGAAATGATGGAACCGTTGGATCTTAACCGGTGTTGTTATAATCAACATTAAGATTCCCCTAATAAAACATTAAAAACGTTTGGACTTTAAGATTTCTATAAACCAAAAAACTTCTCTCATCTCCTGATTTTTACTTTCTAAAACTAAACATCTGCAACAACAAGGAGTTTGGAGCATAGTGGGCAACACGGCCATCGTCGTCAGCAAAATTGGAATCCACATCAACAAAACCTTTCTTAGCATTAAATAACCAAGCCATAGGATTTCGAGTTAGTTTACCTAGTGCAACATAAATCCTCAACCTTTTTGTTAGGTACTTGCATAATCATTTTATGCAAATTAAGTCCTAACCGATCTTAGGATTTCGAGGTAGTTGTTTGGTACGACATAAACCCTCACATCTTCGAGGCTACTTGTGTGATTATATCATACAAATATAAGTCCAAATTAACTAAAACTGACAGAATTACAACATTAAGTAAATTCTTGAATTGAAGCCAAACAATAGGATAGTTTGGGAAGTTGCCAAGATTCCTCTTGGATCCTCAGCTTCTCCTACTTCTCTTCCTTTGGACTCCTAAAATAAACTGTTCCAAATTCGAGCTAATCCCTATTGAAATCTCCACAATTCAATCCTTTGAAAACCTTAAACTTTGAAATTCTTGAGAGCAGAACAACTGATCATTATCGAGAGTTTTCTTAAGTGATTCCCATCATTTAAGATATAATTAACTATAGGGGCTTGCCCTTATAGGGAACTTTAAGAACCCAGGAAATATAAAACCCTGTTTAATTCCTTTATATTAAATAGGGGAACTTGTCGGCTTATAAAATTGGTTCGCAGACCAATCGGATGTCATAAATCTTCTAGTTTATTTAATCGAACCCCATCATCAAGCAGTGTGTCTATTCTTCGGGATAGATACACGGTTTATGATACGGTGCTCGTTTATATAAACTATTTGGGATGTGAGATCGGTTTGATTTCATATCTTAAAATTTTCAAACTTAAAGTTATTTTCAAAATTAAATGCTTCTTTCTAAAACCATATATATATATATATTTATTTAAATTTAAATTAAATTTAAAATTCGCTGACAATTTATGTTAGGCGACCCATTTTCAAAATACAACTTAACCTAAAAATATGCTGACATTTATATAGGGTGAAAAGAAAACAAACTGTAATTTTAAATCATACATTTGTGCTTTAGGTATATCTCCTTTTAAAGTTCTGCAGGTTCTTTTCATCACTTAATTAACCTGTACTGTTAATAACTTTCTACACATATATATTATCACAAAATTTTACTGGGAAAAGAAGTTTTAAAATAAGTATAAAATACTAACAAAACTTATACTTAGTATAATACTAAACACAATTTAACACAATATCCACATACAATTCACAAATCCAGTTTCAGGGTTACAATAACAGTCTGAAATCATAAAATTTAAAAGCCACACAAATCTAACTTATACAACTAAGTTTAAATTTCTTACACAACATAATAATCAAAGTAGATAAACTAAACAACAATACTGATTTTAAGAAAATAAACAAACAATCACATAACATAAATATCTAATCATAGAATCTAATCATCAACATTAAAATCCCAAACTATATCTTCATCTCCTTGTTCAGCAGGTGAAGTAGGCTGGTAGTGAGTATAACGAGGGCACTCAGGAAATATAACATTAAGCTCTCCTCTCCTATAATGATTCTCAACATCATAGTAGGCTATCTCAAATTCAGAATGCCTCTGGAGATTCACTGTCATAATCATGCCTTCGCTCTAATCCTCCAATCCTCTGATCTATATGTTCTAATTTTTCTTCAATCTTTTCAAAACTTTTCCACTGCATAGTCATTTCATTCATCAAATCATAAAGGGTAGGAGAACTATAGGTAGGAGGGTCATAACTGGTAGAGGGAATATCACTACTAGTTGAAGGTGCATAGCTCCTAGTCCCAGATCTCCATCCTTCGTGGGATTCATAAGTCTTTATGTTAGCCTGGGTAATGGGTTTCATAGGTTCAACCCATTCCTAATCATCTCTTGCATCTACTCCAGACAATTGGCAAAGTGCATAAATTAGACCAGGATATCCTAGTCCTCCTCCACTTTCACTTCTTGCAATGGCTAATATATTTTTATATATTATACTCCCCACATTTATCTCCTGTGGTTATGAATACAAAAATTCAGAACTGCTCTATCTCTTGTAACTTCACTATGGTGATAGGTAAGTAACAAAGTAGAGCAAAATAAAATAATGTCAGGATTTAGAGATTGCATTTAACATAGAAAGGGGGAAGTTTATCCTTTCATGCTGCTTAATTTTCCATGTCCCTTTCCCATCAGTGAGAAAGTTAATCACCTCTTCCAACTGTCCTTCCATTGTTCCAAAAGTATCGTATTCGCTGGTGTGAAGATCTTGTACTTCATAGAAAGCATTAATACGTGCAACATTAAAATCAACTAAAAATCCTCTAACCTTTATAGGTTCATCCTCAATCTGGTTCAAATTCGCATAAAACTCTTTTACAACTTCAACTGTAGCCCTGTTTGTTGTATAACAGAAATTTTCCCATCTTCTTTCTTTTATCGTTTGTTCCACTTCTCCTCCCGGATTCTTAAAGACTTTGTCCTGAATGCATTTTCTTGCTTTGATATTAAAGTTGTATCTTGATTGAGCTTTAACATTCATGAAATGTGTTTCATCAAATTCTAGTAGTCTTTTCTGTCGTGGAGCCCTTTCTCGATCTATCAAATTTACAAAAATCTCAACTAAATTCCATTATAATACTAGAATGGCTTCCAAATGTGACTTAAAGTAATCTAAAATGATTTCCATGGATTTCTTCCAACTATTTTCTCCATATTTCAATTTTTTTCCAAAATCTCCAAATGTGGAAGAAATACATGGAGAAAATAAAAAATTTTTGCATGGGAGTGAAGTCCTTACATAGGGATGATGAAATCTGGTGTAAAAATGTGTTGAAATTGCTTCTAATCCAAGATCTCTCAAACCCTAGGTCAGTTTTTTCGACGTTTAAACGAATGAGACGATGAATAGTGACGGTTGACCGGTCAAGTATAAATGTTTTCCAGGATCTCGCCGTTAGCGGGAAAAATCTCACCGTCGGCGGGCTAATTAATTCTAGTAAGCTAAAGTCTCTGGAAAAATTCACCGTCGGCGACGTCGATCTTGTTGTCGGCGGAATTTTTCCGAAAATTAAATTTAATATTTTTGTAATAATTTTAATTCATTTCAAGCTTTATTAACGTCCGATCAATCGATTAAATATATTTTATTGTGATTAGATACTATTTAAACTCAAATAAGTTCACACAACACAAAATAACATATATTTTATATGAATTCCAAGTGTTACAATATTCGTACACAATATTACTAACAAGGTATTTTCACAACCTTAACACGCCAAATTCAGCGTCGCAATCCAAACCACAATACTCAAAACGCTGAAAATAAATAAAAAATGCATAATCTCATTTATACTGAGATCATATATCAAAAATCAAAAGTGCAGATAAAATTAAATTCAAACTAACACAACATATAAACAAATATGAATGCCTTCTACTCGTCAGTGTCAGTACTAAATTCATTTCTGATATCACCGATAGAACATAAGCGAACGAATAGATTTTAGAAGGGCCTGTAAGGAAATTCTTTAGTAGAATCTTCTTCTATCCATCCTTTCTTTCTCAAAAGTTGTATGAAACTAGCCTCAAGATGTCCAGAATGATCGAAGTGTTCCTTCATCCTCCAGTCAATATGATCAAATAAATTAGAGATATTATTAATTGAAGTCATCACGTTTTGTACCTCTTTTTCGAGTCCTTTGAGTTTTCGTAAGATCATATTAGTTTTATCAGTAAAGGGCCTGATTGAAAGAGAATTTTAAGATGCTTGATCCATAATAATGGTTGTCTCATTATCGTTATCCAGAGTAGGAAACATATCAGTCGGATCTAAAGGCTTCCAAGGAAAAAGTACCTTTTCCCAGGCTTCATATGAAACTTGGTACTGACTGCATAGTGCAAAAATTGTTGAAGGATGTCCAAGCCTATAAAATGATCCATGAACAATCAGGCCTAAAGCAGACTTCACAATAATTGAACCAACATCGATAGGTAATCTCACTTAAATACAGTAATTCAGAATTACACACTCCTTAGAAACTTTATTTACCCTCATAGTGGGTAACAATTTTGAAGAAATAAATAAGTGTAGTGTTTGGAGACGGAGTTTAGAAGTGATGCAGAAAAGCTAACATACCCGTCTTCTCTAGTTTCCCAATCATCCGCTTCATCAGTCAAATATCGATAGATCTCATTCATATTATTTCTTGTAGGAACAAAATTGGAGTAGTGGCAAACAGGTATATTCTCAATTGAATATAATTCATTAATTCTAGAAGGAGTGAAAGTTACCCATCTGCCTCGCACATAGACATTTCCATTATTGATTCCGTGAAGATTGGAGTAGAATTCTTTTACCACAGGGATGACTACTGCAGAAGTTGTATAGCATAATACCTCCCAACGTCGTCGCACCATCATCTCTTCAATAGGCGTTGTCGAATTTTCCATTCCTCTATTCATGAATCCTCTTTCTTTGATCAGTCTCTTTTTCATCATAACTTTGTTGAAGATTCGCTGAGCCTCATAACTGACAAATTTTCTTCGATTGAACACTCGAGATCTAGAGATTTCAAGGTAATTGGATGCCATAATGATGAGTTTTTTTGGAGTTTCAAATCGTTTTTAATAAGTGGATGGTTTAAAATTCGAGTTCTAGGCGTTTTTAAAGAGTAAAACCACTTAGAATTGTCAAAAACCGTCAAAATAACTCCCTAAACCTCTCTTTCACCGATCTTGCCATCGGCGGCAATGATCTCGCCGTCAGCAGCAACGATCTCGCCATCGGAGGGATTCTTAAAATAATATAAAAGGAATTTTGCCAGTAGAACTCGCTGTCGGCTGCATCGATCTCGCCGTCAGCGGCTAAGGCAAAAATTCCCTAGTTTCGCTCTGGTCCAAATGTTTTCCAAATTTTTCTATGGATCCAATATCTTGATGATTTTAAAGATAAATATGAGTAATAGAATTCATTTTATATCATAATTAATAATAAATCAAATAAATATACCATCATTATACATAAATAAGGATTACTATGGGTTGCCTCCCATAAAGCTCTTGGTTTAACGTCGTCAGCCCGACCTATTCAGGTTATTAATCAGGTTGACTGAGCATTAAAACCTCTTTAAAATTTGGTCTTCTTCCTTCAAAATATGATTTTAATGTGTGTCTATTTACTTTAAATCTGTGTCCAGTCTTTGGATCTTCAATTTCTATAGCTCCGTATGTAAATATTTGAGTTATAGTTAAAGGTCCTAACCATCGAGATTTCAATTTCCCAGGAAATAATTTCAACCTTGTATTATACAGCAAAACTTTTTGTCCTGGTTCAAAATTTTTTTGGTTAATCTTCTGATCATGCCATAATTTCATTTTCTCTTTATAAATTCTATCATTATTATATGATTCATTCCTTAATTCCTCTAATTTATTCATCTGCAACAATCTCTTCTCACCAGCATCTTCTAAATTATAATTAAATTTTTTAATCGCCCAATATGCTTTATGCTCTAATTCAACTGGTAAGTGACAAGTCTTTCCAAAAATAAGTCTGTAAGGAGTCATTCCAATCGAGGTTTTATAAGCAGTCCTGTATGCCGATAATGCAGTGTCTAGTCTTGTAGACCAATCTAATTTACTAGGGTTTACAGTTTTTTCTAAAATTCATTTAATTTCTCGATTAGAAACTTCAGCTAATCCCCTAGTTTGTGGATGATAAGCAATCGATATTTTATGAATAATGTTAAATTTTTCTGCCAATTTCTAAATATATTTATTCCTAAAATGGGATCCTCCGTCAGTGATAATCACTCTCGGCATTCCGTATCTTGTGAAAATATTTTTCATTAAAAATTTTGAAACACTCTTAGCATCACAATGAGGTAAGGCCTGTGCATCAATCCATTTAGAAACATAATCAACAACAACAAATATATATGAGTTTCCAAATGAAGGAATAAATGGTCCCATGAAATCTAGTCCCCAAACATAAAAAATTTCAACTTCTAATATAAAATTTAGAGGCATTTCATTTCTTCTAGATATATTACTTACTTATTAGCATTTATCACAAGTTTTGATATATCTATAAATTTATTTAAAAAGAGTAGGCCAATAAAATTCAGATTGTAAAATTTTATAAGCAGTTTTATTAGTTCCAAATTGTCCTCCAAATTCTGAATCGTGACATTTTTGGATGATCTGTTCGGTTTCTTCATAAGGCACACATCTTCTAATAATTAAATCCTTACATTGCTTATATAAATATGGTTAATCCCAAAAATATGTTTTAGCATCATGAATGAATTTTTTCTGTTGTTGCAGAGTTAGCATGGGTGGTAAAATATCACTTGCAATATAATTAACTATATCAGCATACCAAGGTATTTTCCACTCATTTATATTATACAGTTGTGTTGACCTCATTTTTGATGAGGTCTTCTCTTCTTCTCTTTAGTACTTAGGATCTAGCCTTAGGCTTTTCCTTTGAATATCTTAGAGGACTAGAATTGGGACCCACCTTTTAGAAATTCAAACCACTTCTTAACTCCCCGCAAACTCCACAAACTTGACCGTAGACCCCTAATCACCTGGAGGGTTGAAATCAAATGTAGAAGTTTAAAGGATGAGTTCCTATAGGACTCTTTGGCCTTAGGACTGCCCTGGGTGGCCTGGTCTGGTGAAGGGGCTGATTTACACACACACTACACTCATACACTTTCACACACCTCCTAAAACCACACTCACACCTAACTTGACCTCCTGACTCATGTAGGTGATTCACATGGATGGTCCTTAACCCCTAAGCCCTTGGCTAAGAGGGTTAGGAACAACATAGTGGATGCCTCAAATGGGTCCCTTCATGGCTCATGTGGGCTTGATGTGGCTTCATTGCTCAACCAAAATGATTTCATTCCACTCAAATTTACCCAATCTTCAATTTTCCAAATTTTCAATTTTTGACCCCCGGGACCCTACACCCGCTTAGCCTACCCAAAACCCTTGAAACTACCCAAAATTTGCAAAATCACCTAAATTGCTCAAAATTCCCCAAAATCAATCCCAAACATTTCCACATCACTCAAATTGATCATCCATACCCAAAAATGTCAAAAATTCCAAGAAAACCTCCCAATACCCTCCAAATACCCAAAATACCCCTTGACCCAAAAATCCAAAAATTCAGAAAATTCCCAGAAAATTCCAGAAAATCCCAAATATTACCAATTTCATTTTGTTCAACTACACCATGGGCCAATTTTGTCAATTTACCCTACTTTTGTCAAAACCCCCAATTTGACCCATTTTAACCCAAAGTGAACCCAATGTCAAACCAAACCTACCCAATTGACCCAAATTCTGGTCCAATTCAATTCTAAACTTTAATTCAACATTTCCAACACCCATCTAGACCAAATCCAAGTTCAATTTGATTGACATTTGGATCCAATTTCACTTTTGGCCTTAAAGCCCAATTTGGACCCATGACCCAAACCTAACCCAAACTCACCCAATTCAATTCCAATTAACCCCAAATCTTTTCTAAATCTTCCTTAGCATCCCCACAAGCATAACACTAACATGATTTGCCCAAAATTTAGACCCAAACCCCACTCAAATTCAACCCAAAGCTAAAAGGCCCATTCTTGACCTAAACCCAAGCCTAACCCAAATGAGCCCAAACCCCAAAATCAAAGCCCAACCAAAGTCAAAACCTCTTTGAAACACTCCCATAAACATTTCTCAACATTAATTTTACATCAATTTCAACCCTAGCCCAACATTGGCCCAACTTGGCCCACTTGGACCTATATTGGCCCATTCACCAAAAGAGCCCAAATTCAACCCAATTCAAACCCAAATCACCCCCAATTTGCTTCAAGTCACTCATGATACATCCATGAGATGAACCCAACAATTATTTGGCCCAATCTCTTTACAAAATTTCATCCCAAAATCCATTTTAAAATTCAAAAGCCCACTTTCCTAAACCATCTTAAAAGCCCATCTAAAACCCTTTCAAAAAGCCCAAAATTGGTCCCAAAGCCCACATGATATTTCTCTACATCATCCATTCAATTAAAATCATCCCTAAGTCATAAACCAATGATCAAATAATTCTAAATGAAGCTTCATCCAAATTTTCACCAAAATATCCAAAATTCTTAAAACCCTTTTTTATGAAATCGACTTGACTTTTTCCAAGCCAAAGGTGAGCCATGAAGCCATGCATGAGCCACATGGAAGCCATGAGAGCCTCTTTACATGTCACCATGCCATTAATGGCAAGAAGAGGGGACCCTTTCCTAACCCTTCATTAAGCCTTTTTAACCATACTCATGTCACACTCTAAACCATGCTTTGCCACCTAATCCTCGATGGAGACTCCACCACACATGAGAGGTTGACCCACCCGACCCCCTCAGCCCAAAACCGGGTCTTGGGGAGGTGCACCCAACCCATTTGCATGGGTCGACCATTTTAAGCCAAAATGACCCCTTCCCCTTTCTACTTTGATTCAATCACTTTACACATGTCAAACCTCAATTGAATGCACCAAATCCCGACCCCGACCCACCCGAACAAGATGGTGACCAATGCCCGGCCGGCCAGTCACCGTGCCGCCGTAAAACACCATGGCCGAGAGCTCACATGTGAGCCCAACTTGGAATTCTCACCGCCGAGCCGCCCCATCCCCGCGTGGCCATTGGAGCCGTTCTTCTCTTGCCAAGAGCAGACTCGATCCCAAGCCCTAACTCTCCCCGGGAGGCCCTCCACCCTCTCCTATTTAAACACCACCCCTCTCGGCCATGAGAGGTGCCGAAACAAACCTTAAGGAAACTCGCCAAAATTGTTCCGTACTACTCCCCATACACGCAGCACTTGATCCCCACCGAGATCCCCCCGCCATTTCTTCTCTGCGAGCTCAATTTCGGAGTCGAAATCTAGGCCCAAAACCAGGACACTTCTCCACAGGTGAGCCAATCCCCAAATCGATTGGTTCTACACCTTCACCGTACTAAGGGAAGGTGTCCACCAAGCAAAAGCCCCATCTCCGTGCCACCCAGCTTGCTCCAGCCTCCAAGCTTTGTGATCGGGCTTGGTCGAAATCCCACCCGTACAATTCACCGGACCGGAGACTTCATCTGGAGCTCGCGGGATCCAATCGAAGGTGCAACAACCCTCGCATCGAAGCCACACTTCTCCGAGCAAAGGTATGAGCTAATTCTTCATCCCGAGCTTCCGGAGATTCTCCATTTCAAATGCTTTAATTTTAATGCATGATCACCGTATAGATGTGTTCGTCTCTTCAAGACGAATCCATAGAGCGTAAGAACATGAAAATCCATCGAGTATCGAGCGAGATATTAGTGGATTTAGTGTGGACGGCTCTCGGGCGAGAACGCTCGGGGACGATGAACGGATGCCGTCCATTCAATACACGCGCGGACGGATGGCCGAGGATCGCGTCGGATCGTGAGACGGTACGAGAACCGGCGGGCCCGGGCCGCCGACTCGGATGGCGGCGTCGAACGGGAGCGCGACGCGTGTGCGTTCGGAGTCTGCCGAGGTCGACACGGCGCCGCGTGGATAAATAGAAAATTAGGGATTTTTCTGATTTATTTAATTCCCTAAACTTCAAAAATTCATAACTTTGTGTAGAAAAATCGGAAAAATAAAATAAAAATAACAGAGGAGAATAATGTGGAAAAGAAATTATTTAATTTTATCAAGTATTTTATTTTTAATAATTTATTTACTCTCTGCATATTTTTAATTCTCCATGCATGTATACAATTCACCATGGCATGAGACCATAGGGCTTTTGAAGCCTCTGAATTTGGGAACATTCCCCGAATTTTCTAAAGTCGAGGCCATCCCCGTGAAGAGTTATTGATTTTTCAAATTCATGTTACTCGTTTTGAGTATTTTAATTCCAATAAATAGCATGTTGTGAAATAAATTCTAGGAAAATTTGGTGATGTTCCTTATGACCGGAGGACCCAGGAAAAATAGGTTTTGAGTTAGTTCATTTAAAACAGCCTCTAATCGGCTTAAACACCCAAAATGGATCTCTAATTAATTAGAGCTAACCATACATCAAATTGACTTGAAATTAATTCTCCACTGATCTTTAGGATCAGAGGAACCTACCATAAAAATTTGAGGTCAATTGGACTTGGTTAGCCCTACTAATTGGGTCGATTAAGCCATTTAGTCATTTTAAACTTTAAAAATTCATAACTTTCAAAATATCTTTCAAAAATTCACCAAATTGGTTTTGGAGCCTCTCTGATATTAGGGAATTTAAGAAAATTAAAATTTCAATTTTCTAAAAAAGTTGATTTTTAATATTATTTTAATATTTTTAATAATTAAAAAATAATAAAAATCACATAAATAATAAAATTCACCAAAATGTCACATTTTGAATTTTAATCACTTAGGAACAAACCCCATATTTTTCTTAGGTCTATTTAGTGAGATATTAAATTTTAAAGCTCTAGGGTAATTTTAAAATTAAAAAAATGTATTTTCTAGCATTTTCACTAAAATAATTATAATAAATCATAGAAAAATCAGAAAATTGTAAAATTTGATTCTCTGATTTCCTTGATATCAGAGAGATTTTTGAAAAATATAAAATTCATTTTTCAACATTTATTTTATTTTTAAATTAATTAACACTCCAAAACTTAAAATAATTATAATAAAAATAATATAATTCAAAAAATCACCAAAATTGGTCCAAGTGGTCCTCTCAGTCATTAGGAATGTTCCCTAATTTTTTTTAAGGACAGAAACTTTCCCTTGGTCATGTTATTAAATTTTCCTTGGAAATCTCTATTTTCTACCAAAAATAATTATATAAATAAATTAAATACAGAAAAATAACATTTTCTTCTTTCATGTCTTTATTGACATATGAGTGAAGTCACATAAAAATTTCAAGTTCATTTGAGTTCAATTTAGTGAGTTATGACAGGAGCTAAATTGAATTAAATTGAATTAAATTGAATCAAATAAATTAAAAATTAAATTAAGTTGAATTAAATATAACATCACCAAAGACATAAAGAATTCAAAATAAATCTAAAATAACTTGAACACTATTCCAAATTTAAACCCATTAATGGAAATTAAACTAAATCACAAACCATTTGAACACCAATTTACCCTCAAAAGCTTTAGTTATCATAACTCCTAAACGGAATATTAAATGAAATGTTACTTCACCTATGGGATATTCAAATGTCCTAGTTCACTGAGCAAGATAACAAAACTTGAGATTCTTGGACGATTAATTCATTTGTGTAATTGAATCCATTTGGACTTAAAACAATTCTAGCAATATTAAAAAGATGTTTAAGATTCTTCTTAAACACTTTCTCAATATGATAGGATGTTTATAAGAACAATTGAATTTAATTGTTCTTTGATGAATAAAATTGTCTTCAAACCAAAACACAAGGAACCTAGACGTCATAGGAAATGATCTAAGCTATAGGATTAGGAATTTGGTAGAAACCATAACCCTTCCCTTAGCTTTACCTAGGAACTTGCTTAAATATTCTAATTGTGTTTTAAGTGCAGCTTGGGATGACGGGAAGACCCTCCAGGTACGCTTTTATTTTATTGCAATTTACTTTCTTGCAATTTACATTATTGCAATTTAATTAATCGCATCGCACTTACTTTTCTTGCATGATAAACAACTGTTGCATGAAAACCCACACCTTTAGGATAGTCCCTAAAACTGAAACCAAAACTAAGTTAAAAGTCATTGCAAGATAAAATTCACCGCCACAACATTTCAAAATATAAAACAACTCAAAATTTAATCACAAACAGAACACAAAACTACAATTACAATTAAATTAAAACGTCCTGTTGGATGATCGGGAATACCTCGGATGATGTAACCTACGTGTTGCTAACGGGATTTCCCACGTGTCTAAATGAAAGTGTGGAACTCATTTAGTTGAGTTTAGCAAATTCATCCGGACTAAGTGAATCCGATAAAAATAACGATGCGGAAGGATGGAACCGTGGGATCTTAACCGGTGTTGTTATAATCAACTTTAAGATTTGTTTTAAATAAAACATAAAAAACACTTGGAAATTAAGATTTTCTCTAAACCAAAACACTTTTCTCATCCCCTGATTTATGACTTCTAAAACTAAAACTCTGCAACAACAAGGAGCTCGGAGCATGGTGGGCAGCACGGCTATCGTCATCGAAGAAACTCGAGTCTACTTCAAGAAACTTTCCTAGAATTAAATAACAAAGCCATAGGACTTTGAGGTAGTTTGCCTAGTGCAACATAAATCCTTAACTCTTCGTTAGGCATTTGCATGATCGAGTCATGTAAATTAAGCCCTAACCGGTCTTAGGATTCCGAGGTAGTCGTCCGTACGACAATAAACCCTCACATCTTCGAAGCTATTTGTTTGATTTTTATCATACAAATATAAGCTCTAATTAATTAAAATTGGCAAGATCAAAACATTTAAATAAATATTAGGACTTTCCTAAACTCAAGCCAAACAATAGGATAGTCGGGAAATTACCGAAGTTCGCTTCGAATGCGTGATTTCTCCTACTTTTCTTCCTTTGGATTCCCAAAACAAAATGTTCCAAATTTGATCCATTCCTATTGAGATTCCAAAATTTAATCCCTTGAAAACTTAAACTTTGAAATCCTTGAGAGCGAGAATTATTGATTATTATCGAGTGTTTTCTTAGGTGATTCCCATCACTTAAGATGTAATTAACTATAGGGGCTTGCCTCGATAGGGAATTTTAAAGAACCCGGGTAATATAAACCCCGTTTAATGCTTTCATATTAAGCGAGGGAATTTGTCGGCTTATAAAATTGTTTCACGGACCAAACGGATGTCACAAATATTCTAGTTTATTTAATCGAGCCCCACCGTCGAGCGGTGTGTCCATCCTTAGGGATAGATACACGGTTTGTGGTGCGGTGCTCGTTTATATAAACTATTTGGGATGTGAGATCGGTTTAATCTCATATCTTAAAATCTTCAAATTTAAAATTATTTTTCAAAATCAAATGCTACTTTTCAAAATTATTTATTTAAATTAAATTAAAAATTCGCCGACAACTTCTGTCAGGCGACCCCCTTTTCAAAATAAAACACACGACCTAAAAATATGCCGACAAGTTATTCGTCAGGAAAACTATCTGTAATTTTATTGTCAGTGTCTGATAATTTGTAATATCCTAATCTTGACAAATGATCTGAAATTTGATTATAAGTTCCCTTTCTATTAATTATTTCAAAATCAAATTCTTGTATCAGTAATATCCATCTGATTAATCTTGGTTTGGTATCCTTCTTTTGCATTAAATATTTTATAGCAGAGTGATCAGTATGCATAATACATTTAGTTCCAATTAAATAAGATCTACTTTATCAAAAGCATATACAATTGCCAATAATTATTTTTTTGTAACTGTATAGTTAATTTCAGCATTATTTAGAGTTTTACTAGCATAGTATATAACTTTAAAAATTTTATCAAACCTTTGTCCAAGAACAACTCCTATAGCATAATCACTAGCATCACACATAAGTTCAAATGGTTTCTCCCGATCGAGTGAAACTATTATAGATCTTGTGATTAATTTATCTTTTAATATTTCAAAAGCATTTAAGCATTCTGTATTGAATTCAAATTTCTTATCTTTTTCTAAAAGTTGGCATAGAGGTTTAGTAATTTTTGAAAAATCTTTTATGTAGCGTCTGTAAAATTCGGCATGTCCAAGAAAACTTCTTTCCCCTCTCACTGTAGTAGGAAGTGGTAATTTAGCTATAACTTGAATTTTTGCAGGGTTTACTTCCATGCCATTTTTCGAAATTTTATGCCCTAATACAATTCCTCCTGCAATCATAAATTGACATTTCTCCCAATTTAGAACTAAATTAGTTTTTCCACATAGCCCTAAGACTTTTTCAAGATGATCCAAGCATATTTCAAATGATGTTCCAAATACAGAGAAATCATTCATAAATACTTCTATTCCATCATCAATTAATTTACTAAATATAGACATCATACATCTCTGGAATGTTGCAGGTGCATTACATAATCCAAAAGGCATTTTTCGAAAAGCAAGTGTTCCATAAGGACTGGTAAATTTAGTTCTCTCTTGATCCTCAGGAGTAGTAGGAATTTGATGATAGCCAGTATATCCAACTAAACAAAAAAAGTATTTGTGCCCATCAAGTCTATCCAACATTTGGTGTAGGAATGGTAAAGGGAAGTGATCTTTCGTGGTGGGTGCATTCAATTTTCTATAATCAATACATATACACTATCCAGTAACTTGTCTTATAGGTATTAAATCATTATTTTCATTAGTTTCAACAGTCACTCCTCCTTTTTAAGGAAGATAATGAATTGGGCTTACCCAAGCACTATCCAAAATAGGATATATAATACCATTATCTAACACTTTAATATTTCTTTCTTGACTACATCTTTCATCATTGGGTTTAATCTCCTTTGGGGATCAACTCTTGGTTTATGTTCATTATCCAAAATAATTTTGTGCATACAGATTGAATGACTAATTCCTTTAATATCTGCTAAGGTCCAACCAAAATCTTTCTTATACTTTTTTAAAGTGTCCAAAAGTTTTAGCTCTTGTAATTCATTTAATTCTGCCGATATAATAACTGGTAAGGTTAAAGAGTTAGCTAAAAATGCATACTTTAAATGAGTAGGTAAAATTTTTAACTCAAGTTCATGAGGTTTAATAATCGACAGAACTATATTATTTTCAGCATTTTCTATAATATCCATCATCTCAAGTCTTTCTTGTATATAATCAAATTCTTCATTATCTGTTTCTTCAATCAATTATGTATTTTCTATTTCTGGTTTATCTTTAAAGTATTCTTTAAAATGTTCATTTTGTAGATGTTCAAGAATTTCCATTCGAAAACATTCATCATCTCTTTCAATAGCAGGATATTTCATTGATTTTACTACGTTGAATGTTACTTCTTGATCGTTTACTCTCATAGTTAATTCTTCTTTTTGAACGTCAATCATAGCTCTTCTAGTAGCTAAGAAGGGTCTTCCTAAAATTATGGGTATTTCTTTATCTTCCTCCATATCTAAAACAATAAAATCCACAGGGAAGATAAATTTATCCACTTTTACTAACACATCTTCAATAACTCCTTTAGGATATTGCACTGATCGATCAGCTAACTGAAGAGTTACTGAAGTTGGTGAGACTTCTCCCAATCATAATCTTTTAAAAATTGATAGAGGCATAAAATTGGTGCTGACTCCTAAGTCACATAAAACTTTTCCATAAACCTTTTCTCCAATAGCACAAGGTATAGTGAAACTACCAGGATCTTTTAATTTCTCAGGAAGCTTTTTCTGAATAATTGCACTACACTCTTCGCTAAGTGTCACAGTTTCATTATCTGTGAACTTTCTCTTCTTGTTTAAAATAACTTTCATAAACTACACATAATTGGACATTTGTTCTAATGCTTCTACAAAAGGAATGTTCACTGTTAATTTCTTCAAGATTTCAAGAAATTTAGAAAATTTCTTATCCTTTTTATGTTGCTTTAGTCGCTGAGGGAATGGTGGTGGTGGTTTTTCTACAGAAATTTTCATAGGTATTAGAGGATATTCTAAATTTTGATCTTGCTGATCCTTCTCTTTTTCAGTTTCCACTTTCTCTTTTTCACTTTTCGTTTCTTTCTGTATTATTGTTCCTAAGTCTTTTCCACTTCGTAATTGTATCACTTTGATTTGTTCTTTTCCTTGGTCTTTAGGATTTATTTCCACATTACTAGGAAAAGTTCCAGGAATTCTATTATTAAGTGTAGTAGCGATATGCCAAAGTTGAATTTCAATATTTTTAATTGCAGTTCCTTGATTTTGTAATTGGTTACCTTGAATTTGTAGTTGATTTCCTTGATTCTACAAATGCTAACCCATATTTAATATTAATTATTCCATAGATAACTTTTTTTTCTTAAATTGAGAGTTATTATTAAATCCAGGTGGATATGCAGGTTTATAATTAGAATTTCCTTGGTTAGACGAATTTCCTATTGGATTCACTGAGTTGTTCATCCATTGATGATTATCAGAGTTGTTATTCCAATTAAAATTTGGATGGTTCTTCCAACCAGGGCTATAATAATTTGCATAAGGATTATTAGGTCTATTATTAATAGCATTTAAAGTCTCATATGAAGATTGAGCATCTATAAGTTGTCCATATGAATTTTCTTCTATTATAGCAGGAGAATAATTCATTCCAAAATGATCTAATTTCTTAGATATAACAGAAATCTGAGAAGCTAACATAGATATTGCATCAGAGTCATGGATACTAGCTATATTCTTTTAGGATTTAACCATTCAGAAGGCCATTGAAAATTGTTGGTAGCCATTTCTTCAATTAATGAAAAAGCCTCATCAAATGGTTTTGACATTAATGAACCTCCAACAGCAGCATCTATAATAGATCTAAGAGATCCTACCAATCTATTATAAAAAGTTTGTTTATTTACTAATCTGGTAACGCATGATGTGGGCATTTCCTAAGAAGATCTTTAAATTTCTCCCAAGCTTCGTAGATTGATTCTTCGTCAAACTGACTAAAAGATGTTATGTCATTTATAGCTTTGCAGTGTTTGAAGGAGGAAAGTATTTGGATAGAAATTTTTGTGATAATTCTCCCCATGTTCTAATAGATCCAGGTGCGAACGAATTTAACCACATCATAGCCTTATCCCTTAAAGAAAAAGAAAAAAGCCTAAGTCTAACAGCATCATTAGATACTCTGTCATATTTAAAAGTAGCACAAAGTTCCAAAAAACTAGCAAGATGTAAATTAGGATCTTCGTTTGGCGAACCACTAAATTTATTATTCTGTACCATTTGGATAATTGCAGGTTTAAGCTTGAATGAATTAGCCGCTACATCAGGATTTTGGATAGTTAAGTGAATTTCCTCTAATGTAGGGTTAGCATAATCTCTTAAAGGTCTTAGTTGATTTGTATTTTCAATTTCTAAATTATTTGCCATTTGATTTAAATTTATAATTTCTTTCTTCTGTTTTCTAATTATTTTAATTGTGCGCTTTAATTCTGAATCGTAAGGTATTAATCTTTCAGTTCCAAATTTACGCATACACAACTTAAAAATTTAAAATAGTCCGTTACTCTAGTAATTATCTTTTTTTTGTTAATTACCTTAATAATTATTTTACTTCGCCGACAATGGCGCCAAAAACTTGACCGCTATACAGCAGTTGAGGGGCACAATGTAAATATGTTGCGGAGCATTATAATTATATAAATGTTTAATAAGGTAAAAATAGAAAATGTACCCCCATTGTATCTACGCAAGTATACGTATCGTTCTAGTAATAAAGGGCTATAATGGAGTCCTAGATATCGATCCCATAGGGAAGTTAGAGATTAAGAACTAATTTTAGCAGATGCAATTTTTATCTAGTATACGGAAATAAAGAACACTTATACTAACTTCTATTACTTAATTTATGAATGGAAGATTGCAATTTAGAAAAAGTATCTTTCTCCTTGTTAAGAGAATTAAGTGAGTGGATAAATAAATTAGTTATAATTATATTGTGCCAAATAGGAGCATTCCTATTCTTTACCCTTTGGTCCAAGCATAAAGAACATTGACTAATCCTATGCTTGGTTACTGAATCTGCGGCTAGGCTGGGAGGATACCGGCTGCCACTTCAGAGCTCCCATGTTCCCCTCGCCTAAGGGCTAACATCTATACTTCAACTCCCAAACAATAGGACTGAATAGAAGATTTTAGTCTGTCACACTAAAATATTCAATTCTATGCCTGATAATTAATATTTCTCTATTTATTTGCACCCTCATTTCAAGGCTTTTGAATTCGCTGAATTTTGGATGTAATCATTACTATAGTTGATAATTCAACATATTTTAACAGTTCAATTAGCCATATTGAAAGTAAATTAAGTTTTAAGAAAAAGATTATCACAATTTTTATTTGATATTTAAGGCACAACTAATTGAAATTTTCATTTCACAAAATTTCAACAACAAGGAGAAAGACAGAGAAAAGTACTCAGAATGCATAGGTAGAATAACACAAAATTTAGATTTCATTTAAAGCTATAAAAGAATAAAAAAAAATTTATCTCGAATCTTATCCCCAAGCAGACTCCTTGAAGTTCCTCTAACTCTTCCTTCTTGTACAACACACTCAATTATACTCACTATTACACTCTAGAACAAACTAATGAACTCAAAATAACACACAATAGACTCACCACACACCACTGACTTAAACCGACCTCGTCTTCAGCGGTCTCGTTAGCGCCGTCGTCGGGCTTCTAGAACATTGGCCAACTGCAAAGGCTCGCTTTCGGCGGGCTCGATCTCGCCGTCGGTGGGCTCCTGTATAATATATTCAAATCTCTTTGGAAAAACACGCCATCGACAGCCTATCCCTCGCCGTCGGCGAGTTAGTTCAATTTTCATCTCTTTTAGTCCTTTTCGTTTTAGATTCGCTTTTTTTCCATCTTTTTACTCAATTACCTATAAATCTTCATTCCTGCAATAAAACATAGAAAATACATTTCTTTAAAGAGCAATTTCATATAAATTGGTATGAATTTCTCAATATATTTTTCCCTGTTCATATACGTATCATTTAATCACGTAATATAGAACTTTCTGATTAAGCCGCAAAATCTCGAACCCACAAGGAAAGTGATAACACAAAAAATATCTTCTAATTCATAAAACAGAAAATTAACTTTTTTACTTTTAGAAAAGATCTCACTTAAACTAAAGATAATATTTCAGAAAATATAATTTAATTATTTTTGTTAATTTTTATAATTTGAAATAAAAGTAAGCAACTACTTTAAGTAAATTTTGGTAAGATAAAAACTTATGCAAATGAAATATTTTTTTCCATTTTATGAATCAATAACAAGTTATGAAGAATATTTGTTGTGAAAGTATCTAAAATGTGTTGTGTCAAATATGAGCAATTATATTCTTTACCCTTACTAGAGATGCTATAAAGATTATAGGTTAATTCACTCTTTTAAAAATCTTCAAGATGGGTTAGGCAGGAAAGATATTAGCTCTTACTCTAGAGTTTCCTCGATTCCTTCCACTTGGGGGCTAACATCTCATATCAAAACATAAAACAACAAATCAAATTAGGGTCTTTAGACTGTCACTCTAAGTCCTCTAATTCTACACCCATCAAAGTATATCTCTCTATTTCTTTGAACTCAATCATATGGATTACATTCTCACCCATACAATCTCATGTGATTCTTTCCAATTGTTGACTGAGACAATATTGTATTGGATCTTACATGTTCTCACAAAAAATTTTAACAACATAATTTGCCAAATTAAGAAGTAAATAAGTGCAAGGTTTTGAATCATCGCAACTTCTTCCAACATTTAAATCCTATACTTCATACAACATACTTCCATAACTTAATCACTTCATCACTTAGGGAAAAAGGAAAAAAAAAATACTCAGAATTCATGGAGAAAATGCAATCACAACTTGGTTTAAAAGTAGAAATCATAGTGAAAACACAAGAAGTCTTAATTAAAAACCAAATGTAATACAAAGATAAAGACTTATCTATAAATCCTCTCAATAAAACTCTTGAAGTTCTTTTTGAAAAAATTGCTTTCCTTTACAATACTTTAGAGGTTGGCGCCCAACTCCATGGACTCCAAATCTTAATTCTACTCCTAATACAAACTATATAAAATAAAGTAAAGATGGTAAAGTGGAGAGGTGTGTTCTAAGACAACTTCTTAACATAAAACTCACTCTTAAACACTAACCACACCCTTTAATAACAACCATTTTTTTGTTCTTCAAGTCATCTTTTCATATTTTTCTAGAAGGTGTCTTCATATCCCTTTAAATTTTGTCCAGATTCAATGTATCTTTCAAGAGATGTATCCATTCAAGAGTATTTTGAATTGAATTTGGTGGCAATAGAAAGTTACCCACGTTCTCACCAAGAGGTGCTTCAAAAATTTCTTCAAAATGGCGCCTAAATTAAAATAACTCATCTTTTTTAACTGTCGCGCATGAGCGCGAGGTACCGATACTTAGCCGCGAGCCTGCTGGCACGTAAGCTCCAAATCTAGGTGCATAGCCGCCGGGCCTTGGCTCATAAGCGCGGGTTCTGGCGCTTAGCCGCTACACATCACTTTTTAATTTTCTTTATTTTTGCTCTAAATTGGACCATTTTTCACTCTTTTCATCAAAATCATCCATTTAATCATACCTGTAAGAAAAACACACAAGATACCTTCCATTAAAGTGCAATATCATCAAAATAGGTATAAAAATGTGTATAAAAATACTATATATTTTAGGTGTATCAACGAGTAATCCCCATTCAGAGGGAAAAGGAACCACTCTGTCTCCCTGTCTATGAAAATGTAGTGCCGTGCCCTCTTGTTCATACCATAGCTCTCCCGTTGTCAGAGAAAGATCACTCTGGGAGAACCTTTCCATTTTTTAAAGGTGAAGGAGGGGGAAGGAGACTTGTATATGGGGTAAAAGCTTTTCATTCCCTTCGGGAAGTCTCTTCCACTACTCTCACAACAGCCTCAGGTTCTCCTTCAGATTTCGTTCCGACTGTAATATGATGGGATGAGCGGCTCACTTTCCCCACTCTTGTAAATGCATAAATGAGGTCCTGACAGGAGCTACTACAGGGATCTTGCTGCCTAGTGGACGAATCAGTAAAGCCCATTAATCAGGAACACCGGGGGATCAGACGCATCCTCCTCGCTCCCTTCGTATAGGCTAACTAAAAATTGTATAAGCACTAAGTATTCATATGCATAATGATGATGAAAGAAAAAAATCTTCTCACCCTTGGCATACTTTCAGCCAATAAATGTGGATCTGACTGATCCCTGCCTTTGTCAGGTAGGGGGAGACCACTCTTCAAAGCTGCCTCTTCCTCAGTGACATTCTTGCGGGCCACCTCCTGATTGTCAAAAGAGATTCACAGTCCTTCGGTCATCGTCTCTCTGCCGTATAGATGGATCATACACTCGACCACTTTAGGGTCACGGTATTGAAATAGTTAGAGGCGTTGACCCTCGATCAATGCTCTATGGTTCCAGAGGTTCCCAGACAAAGTTTTCACCATTCTCTCCTCAATACATGTCGAAGAGGCATTCTCCAACTGCTTAATTAGTTGCCAACCAAAAAATTTGTTTTCCATTCCTTAATCTTGCTTTCAAGACCTAGCAAGTGAAGCTTGGGGCCCTCGACGAACTGTACATAACTGTCTTGGCTGATCCTAAACAAAAAAAATGATATTGTCTAAGGAATTTTCATCCAATTATAGAAGAGGATGAATGACTTGATGAGAGCTACTGAGTTCAGGAGAACTTGAGTAGGAACAATCCCATACCAGTTGAAGATTGACCATAAGTCCTTGAAAAATGGTAGCCGAAGAACCATCATGAAATGATATTTGTAAAAAACCAAGTAAGGACCAAAGTGGTCCACGGCTCACTCATGGTTAGCTGTCAGTCAAAGGTGAATGGAGAGACTAAGAACGTAGCGATCTTGAATCTCCTTCAACTCCTTCGTATAAAGAATGGAAATCTCCATAGCAGGAATTGAGCCAAACTATTCTTAAGAGTAATTCCTTACCATGGAGCTTGAAGTAGCACAAAGAAAAAATAAGGGGAGAGAAAGAAACAAAAAGTCACAAAAATGGAAGGAATGAAGAACCCCAAAATCACTGTTAACACACATATTTATACGTATGACATGTGAAGATGAAATGCCTTCGATAAGACTAATGTGATGGAAACTACACGACATTCCAGGTAGGCTAATCGTGACTATAACTAGAAAATTATATTTTATTAATGTGTAAAAGAAATTACTTTACTTGAGACCGTCGAAAATCAGTCAGAAAGAAAAATCTTAACTAACTAAAAGGTCATCTGCCACTCTACTCGAGATAAATTCTCGGTGAAGGAACCTCTCATTCATATACTCACCAACCAATTTAAATAGATCACTTTGACCATCCCTTGACTGAAAGGGAAAATTTCTTCCAATGGCTGAGAACTCCAAAAAAAGATGCGCCATCTCCTCTTGAGTGGCGAACATCTTCCCTAGGCAGAGCAATGACCTCCTTCCTCTACACCCCCACCCCCATCCCCATCCCCATCCCCATCCCCATCCCCATCCCCGGGATATCCCATGGTGTGTAGAAAAATGTTCCTCTATCTCTATGAGACGATGCATCAATGATTCATAAGCACCCCACGTCCCTCAGTCACCTTCTCCTTCCCCACCATGCCAAGTTATCCTAGTGGTCCAAACTATGGACTCCATCAAGAGGCTTTTCACCCCATCTATCGCTGGGTAAGTAAGAACCTGCTCCACGGCAGCCACTTCCTCCATCAAAACCTGTTCCATGATAGCCTCATCCCAACGATACCTTGTTCCACTGCGAATGCATCCTCTGCAAGGTCTGCATACGTATCTGACAAAAGATAGTCAATCATTAGGATATCTATGGCTGCACCAAAGTATATACAAACATATAAGACAGAATTTAAGCAACATACCCAAAATTTGGTCCCACTAACATGTGCTGTAAGAGTTAACGTGCTCACCAGTTTTCTCTAGCTATCTTCCTACAGAAGAATGGAAATCCTTTAGCAGTGCGAATGATACCTCCACTCCAGTCGTCACCGCCTCAATGTCAGTCTGAGGGATGGATACCCTTGCAGTAGGCTGAAAGGGCATCCCCTTTACTCCATTAGGAATGTCAACTACCAATAAATGACCAGTAGACCAATTGCCAAGCTGAACCTCAGTTTGCCCCATAACTCATTCTTACGATGAGCGCACTAAAGAATCAAAGGACCTAATCTGATAACCATGATCGTCAGTTTTTGACCTCTGCACTTCTCTTCTTTTTTTTACGTCCAATGCGGGAGCTTTATGTTTAGTTTTCCGGCTTTCACCTGCATATCACCAAGGGCCTTAAGGAGTGCATCTTTTTTGGCAGATGAGGTCTTTCCACTGGACATCGTGGCAGTCTCAAGCAGAGAAAGAGAAGGCTAAAGGCATGAGAAGATAGAGAATCACGCAAAACAACTCTGACTTTTTAACCTTTTTATAGCAATATGGGTTTGAAAATCCAGGGAAGTCATTTATCAAGTATTTATTCATTTTTATTTCTATATTTTTGTATAAAGAAAAAGATTCCCTTGTTCTTATGTGTGGCATAGATTTCAAGAAGAAAGGAAATTAAGGAACTAAATATGTACACAAAAATAAGACATCTTAAATCTCAAAGCAATCCAATGACAAGGGGATAAGATGATTGTCAGGAGATCAAAGAACTGACTAACGACACAACAGGAATCTGGAGAAGTATAATGATAAGTGAAAGAAAGGAGATTGGTGTGCACGATTTTTGAAAATGAGTATCAATAGACCGACCATGTACTGAACCACTTGGCCAGCCTGTAGTCTAATAGGTCAGAGGATCATTCAAAAAGTGTCCAGGCAGTTAGCATGACTCGGGCTAGCCATCCATACATAAAAAATAGAATAATAATGCACCACTCGGAACATTCGATCTGCAAGAAGGAATGACCAACAAAGCAGATAACAGTAAAATGGATCTTATAATATATTATATATTTTTCACTCTAGGTTTTACTATAATAACCCTATCAAAACCTAATGATTAGAGGATGAATCAACAATTGTGACACTATTATCACTTTTCTATCATTCTCCACTATATCTTCTTCTTCCTAATACATTCTATTCTTTGGATGTGTTTCTCAGACAATTCAGGATTCAACGTTAATAGTGTGGATTGTGGCTATACTGCAAGCTTGTCATGGAGATTATAGTTGAAAGCAATGACATCAGTTGGCCATTTTGATTGTAGAAAGTTTCTCCAGGAGCATAGGTTTGCCACAGAGGATGTAGTAGGGAGCCGTAGAAGCCTTGAGTGATGCAGGCTACTGTTGGTCACATAGTTTGTAGTGGTGAGTGATCCACTTAAAAAATACCCTTTTTATGCCTTATTAATGATTTAATTCTTAAGGATATTATGTTTTAATGAAATGTATTTTCATGTTTTTGGATGTAGATGATTAAAAAGAGCCCAAGACAAAAAAAAAAGAGTAAAAAGGAGCAAAAATGGAGCTTATGGAGCAATTTTTGGAATTATTGGCCTAGCGCCTAGGCGCTAGAGTCCAGCGCCTAGGCGCTAGAGTCCAGCGCCTAGGCGCTAGAGTCCAGCGCCTAAGCGCCAGTTCGATACAGACGCTGTTAAGTTTTCTTGATGACTTTAGGCAGTTATTTTGACAGTGTTAAGCAGTTTTTGGAGCTTTTAGAAGACTAGAAGTTACTCATAATATATAGGACATGTGATAAAATGTATTTGGACACAAGGAAACACTCTGGATTGCAAAGAGGTGCGACCCAAAGTGAAGAGGTGCGAACGACCTGGTCACAAAGTCCGGCGCCTAGGCGCCAGATCCTGGTACCTAGGCGCGATGGTTACCTTCTAGAAGATACATTAAATTTAGATGAATTTTGAAGAGGTGCCTTAAGCAACCCCTGGTCAAATTTAAAGCTCTATAAATAGGAGCCCATTCTACAGAGGAAATCACACCAAAACCCCCCTATTAGTACACATACCCATTTTAGCCTATTATAATTTAATTTAGTCTCTCCCATACTTAGGGTGCCACTTTATTTTGTATCTAGTGAGTTTATTTTGAGTGTTTATTGTGTGTAATTGCTCGTTGGAGTCTTTCATCATCGTGTTGGAGTCGGTAGAAGTCGACGGAGCTCTTGAAGGAACACTTCGGATAATTATTTGTACTTTGGTTTAAAGTTTTATAAATATGTTTAGTTGTGTTATTTTAATGAGTTCTGAGTAGTTAGTTATCTTTCTCCTTTCAACTATGAAAAGATTATAATTTAATTAAATTTCGTAGGAGAATTAAATATAAAATATTTTAAAATATTGTGATGATATTAATACCTGATCTTAGTTTACTTTTTAAATTGGTCATTTAATTTGTTAAACATGTTGAAGAATTTTGAGACCTATCCGGAGATAAATTTTTAACTAGTAGATATCACATGAATCCTTAAGGTAATTAAAGGCTTTACGCGGATTATTTAAGGTGAAGTGCAATAAATAGGAAGATATTATTTATTAGGCGTAGAATTAATTAGTTTTTAGAGTGAAAAACTAAATTCTAATAATTTGGTTTATAGAAAGGTAACGGGTCACTGGTAGGGTCGACCATAGCCACCCTTGGACATCTAGTAGTGTGAGCCTAGATTAACCCATTCTACAAAAAATACATCATGAGCCTAAATATACATTAGTCAATGTTCTTTGCACGTGGACCAAATGACAAAGAATAGGAATGCTTCTATTGGCATAATACTATAATCTTAATTCCCTACAAAAGATAATTAATATATAATTCTTGGATTATTTGAAAAAGGAGAAAGTCATTTTTATAATTGCATTGAATTACTGCTTACTTTACTTTCCTGCTTATTGCTTACTTTCTTTTAGTAAAAGTTATTAGTTAATTAAATTTGAATATATATATATATATATATATATATAAAAAAAGTATATATAATTTGCTTAAGAAAATTTCAAAATATTATTTTTATATATTTTTACTTTTTATTTTATTATCCCTGTGGGATCAATAATCAGGACTCCACTAGAGCCCTGTATTACTTGAATGATACATATACTTGCGTTTAAAATTGTGACTTTTACAATAATTAAATCTAACAAAATTGTAAAAGTAAACCTCGCACATCAAGTTTTTGAAGCCATTTACCAGGAATTAAATCTTCTAAAAAGTGGTATCAAAATCTTGTATTTTAAAGCTTAATTGAAGTCGCACCGCATCAAGTTTTTGGCGCCGTTGCCGGGGATAAGATAAAATAAAAAGTAAAAGTAAAAATAAAAAATAAAAAAAACAAAAATAATAAAAACATAAAACAAAACAAAATTATTATCTTTACATTTTATGCGTAGTTCTGGATCTGAACGATTAGGACCTTTTGATCCTGAATTAAAAAGAACAATTAAAAGAATTAAAAAGAGAAAACAAAATTTAAAATATAAAAAATTGACTGACTTACATAACAATAATCAAAATCCAATCGAAATTAATGAACAAAATATTTATAAACCATTAAGGGAATATGCAAACCCTACAGCTGATGAACTTCGTGTTAGTATTCAAATTCCAGCTGTAGATGCTAATTCTTTTGATCTTAAACCTTCTATTATTCAAATGGTTCAAAACAATCAATTTGGAGGAACACCTAATGAGGATCCAAATTTACACTTTGCTAGTTTTTTAGAACTTTGTGCTACCTTTAAATATAATAATGTTTCTGATGATGCAATTAGGATTAGACTCTTTCCTTTTTCCTTAAAAGATAAAGCAATGATGTGGCTTAATTCATTAGCAACTTGATCTATTAAAACATGGGCAAATATGACACAAAAATTCCTTGCTAAATATTTTCCTCCTTCTAAAACTACTAAATTGAGAAATGATATTACTTCATTTACACAATTTGATGGAGAAACAATTTATGAAGCTTGGGAAAGATTTAAAGAACTATTAAGAAAATGTCATCATCATGCTTTACCGGATTGGTTAATTATTCAAACATTTTATAATGGACTTATTGGATCACTTAGATCAATTATTGATGCTGCTGCTGGTGGTTCTTTAATGGCTAAGACATTTGAAGAAGCTTACACCTTAATTGAAGAAATGACTAACAACAATTTTCAATGGCCTTCTGAAAATCCTAAAAGAATGACCAGTATTCATGAAAATGAAGTCTTTTCTATTTTAGCTTCACAAGTGGCTACGATATCTAAGAAATTAGATAATTTTGCTATTAATATATCGCATGTGAATAATGAAAATGCTGCAAATTCTGATGATTCTCAATTAATGGAAACTTTGCAAGCTATTGCTAGTAAAACTAATAATCCTTATTCTAATTATTATAATCATGGTTGGAAAAATCATCCTAATTTTAATTGGAGTAATGCAAATCAAACCAATCCAAATTGGAACAATCAAGGAAATTCAAACTATAGACCAACTTATCCTCCTTGTTATAACAATCAGTAGAAAAAGTTGTCTGTAGATGAATTGATCTTGCAACTTAGCAATCAGTTACATAGTCAAAACACTGTTATTCGTAATATTGAGAATCAGATGGGTCAAATTGCAAATTTCATTAATTACAGACCTCAAGGAACACTGCCTAGCAATGTCGAAATTAATCCTAAAGGATCTGTAAAAGAACATGAACAAGCAAAAGCTGTAAAACTTAGAAGTGGAAAGGAATTAATAGAGAAAACATGGAATGAGTTTGAAAAAGAGAAAGAAGTTGAAGAGATTAAAAAACCGAAATATACCCTTTCTCAAAGTAAAGATCATACTGTTGTACCTACTGAAGTGGAAGTTGAAAGATCACCACCACCTTTTCCTCAAAGACTTAAACAGCAGAAGCTTGACCGTCAATTTTCTATGTTCTTTGAAAATTTTAAGAAACTTACCATCAACATTCCTTTTGCTGAAGCTTTGGAGCAAATGCCAAGCTATGCAAAATTTATGAAGGATATTTTAAGTAAGTAGAGAAAATTTGAAGCTTTTGAAACTGTTGCATTAAGTGAAGAATGTAGTGCAATTATCCATAAGAAATTACCTCAAAAACTTAAAGATCCTAGAAGTTTCACTATACCATGTGCTATTAGAGAAAAATTTTATGGAAAAGCCTTATGTGATTTAGGAGCTAGTATTAATCTCATGCCATTTTCAATCTTTCGAAGGTTAGATTTAGGAGAGATCTCTCCTACCACTGTAACGCTTCAGTTAGCTGATCGATCGATCACTTATCCTAAAGAGGTTATAGAGGATGTGCTTGTTAAGGTAGATAAATTTATCTTCCCTGTAGATTTCGTTGTTCTAGATATGGAAGAAGATAAAGAAATACCTATCATTTCAGGAAGACCTTTTCTAGCTACCCGTCGAGAATTGATTGATGTGCAAAAAGGAGAATTAACAATGAGAGTTAATGATCAAGAAATAACATTTAATGTTCTGAAATCAATGAGGTATCCTGAAAAAGAAAAATGCTATCGGATGGATATTTTTGATTATATGATTGAAAAGCATTACAAAGAAAGATGTAAGGTCATTTTTAATAATAAAAACAAATAATCTATGTTATATGATGAGATATTAAATGAAGAGAATTCATATGAAGAAGCTCATTATATTCAAGAAAATTGGAAAATTTTAGACACAACTACAAATGAGATATTATTACCCTCAATTGAAAAAGCCCCTAAACTGGAATTAAAAATGTTACCTGCGCATTTAAAATATGCATTTGTCGGAGATTCATTAACTTTACCGATAATTATATCTTCAGAACTAAGCAAAGTTCAAGAAGAAAAATTAATTAGAGTTCTGAAGAATTATAAGAAAGCTTTTGGTTGGACTATTGCAGTTATAAAAGGAATAAGCCTTTCAATCTGTATGCATAGGATTTTAATGGAAGAAAATTGTAAACCCACTATTGAAACACAAAGAAGATTAAATCCAATTATGAATAAGGTTGTTAAGAAAGAAATTTTGAAATAGTTTTATGCTATTAAGTATTTAATATCTAAAAATGATGTTAAACCTAGATTGATCAAATGGGTTTTACTTTTGCAAGAATTTGATTTTGAAATAGTAAACAGAAGAGGGACTGACAACCAAATTGCTGATCATTTATCAAGAATAAAAAACACTAATGAAAATATTTATGAAGAAATTATAAATGAAAAATTCCCGGATGAGCAATTATATGTCATTCAAGGATTACAAATACAGTGGTATGCAGATATAGTTAACTACTTGGTTAACAATATTTTACCATATGGGATGAATAGTAAATATATTAAGAAATTCAAGAATGATTGTAAATCATATATATGGGAAAATCCTCATTTATTTAAAATAGGAAGAGATTCTATGATTCGAGGATGTGTACCTTATGAAGAAACTTTTGCTATTATTCAAAAATGTCATGATTCTGAATTTGGAGGACACTTTAGAGTGGATAAAACTGTATTTAAAATTTTAAATTCTAGATTTTTTTGGTCTACTTTATTTAAAGTTGTTGGACATTATGTGAAAACTTGTGATCGATGTCAAAGAATGGGAAATATATCCAGAAAAGATGAAATGCCTCTAAATTTTATACTAGAAATTGAAATTTCTGTTGTATGGGGTTTAGACTTTGTGGGACTTTTCATACCATCATCTGGAAAGATTTATATTTTATTAGCAGTTGATTATGTTTGAAAAGGGATCGAAGCTGTAGCTTTACCGAACTGTGATTCCAAAAGTGTTTCAAGATTTTTAAAGAAAATGATTTTTAAATGATTTGGAATGCCTAGGATAATTATCAAAGATGGGGGAAGTCATTTCAGAAATATAAGAATTTAATCATTGCAGGAAAAATTCAGAATTAAGCATAGAATTGCAACTGCTTATCATCCTCAAACAAGTGGAATGACCGATCCATGAAAAAAATACCCATTTTTATGCCTTGATTTTTATCAAATTTTTAAGGATATTATGCTTTAATGAAAGGTATTTTTGTGTTTTTGGATATAGGTGATAAAAAAATGTTCAAGAAGGAAAAAAGTGAAAAAGAAGCAAAAAAGGAGCAAAAAGGGAGCCAAAATGTAAAATTGTCAAAATTATTGGTCTGGCGCCTAGGCGCTAGAATCCGACGCCTAAGCACCAGGTCGATACGGTTATTTTGACGGTGTTAGCAGTTATTGGACCTTCTAGAAGACTGGCAGTTGTTCCTGGTTTATAGGACATGTGATACAATGTATTTGGAAGCTTGGAAAAGGTTTTAATCGCGAAGAGGTGCGAAGAACTGGACGCAGAGTCCGGCACCTAGGCGCCAGACACACCTTCTAGAAGATTCATTGAATGTGGACAAATTTTGAAGAGTTTCCTTAAGGTAACCCTTGAAGCCTATAAATAGGAGGCTACTCCTTAAGAGAAAAAGGCTCAACGCCCAACTTAGTCCCCCTATCTAGAGCCCCATCTAGAGAGAGAATTGGAGAGATACTTTAGGGCCACATTTTACTATCCTTCATAAATTAGTTAGTTATTTTTATTTAGAGTTTGTATTGAGAGTTTAAAGAGTTGGTGCTTTTGAAGATTATTTGCTTTGGAGTCAGAAGAATTCAGAGGTTCAGTAGGAGAAACACTTGAGATAAATATTTGTAGTTTTATTCAAAGTTTTATTATCATGTTTTGTTGTTTAAATTCAATGTGTTCTGAGTAGTTAGTTTACTTTCTCCTTTCAATTATGAAAAGATAAATAAGATAATATAAAATTCGTTGGAGAATTAAAAACTATTTATATTTTAAAACATTGTGATGATATTAATACTAGATCTTAATTTACTATTTAAATTGGCCATTTAAATTGTTAAAATATGTTGAAGAGTTTTGATAGCTAGAAAGAGATGAATTCTTAACTAGTAGATATCACATGAATCCTGGAGTAGTTGAAGGCCTTTACCGGCATTATTTTTAGGTTGGTGTATTTTATTTTGAAAAAGGGGGTCGCCTAACAGAAATTGTCGACGAATTTTATATTTTAAATTAAATTTAAATATATATATATAATTTAGAAAGTAGCATTTGATTTTGAAAATAATTTTAAGTTTGAAAGTCTTAAGATATGAAATCAAACTGATCTCACATCCCGAATAGTTTACATAAACGAGCACCGCACCACAAACCGTGTATCTACCCCGAAGAATAAACACACTGATTGGTAATGGGGCTCGATTAAGTAAACTAGAAAGGTTTGTGACATCCGTTTGGTCTGCGAACTAATTTTATAAGCCGAAAAGTTCCCCTGCTTAATATAAATGAATTAAGCAGGGTTTATATTACCTGGGTTCTTAAAATTCCCTATAAGGGTAAGCCCCTATAGTTAATTACATCTTAAGTGACGGGGATCACCTAAGAAAACTCTCCATAATAATCAGTAGTTCTGCTCTCAAGAATTTCAAAGTTTAAGTTTTCAAAGGATTGAATTTTGGAATTTCAATAAGGAATGGATCAAATTTGGAACATTTTGTTTTGGGAATTCAAAGGAAGAAAGGTAGGAGAAATCACAGATTCGAAGCAAACTTCGGTAATTTCTCAACTATCCTATTGTTTATTTAGTATTTTGATCTTGCCAATTTTAATTAATTAGGACTTATATTCGTATGATGTGATCACACAAATAGCCTCGAAGATATGAGGGTTTATGTCATATCGGATGACTACCTCGGAATCCTAAGACCGGTTAGGGCTTAATTTGTAATGCAAATGACTAACAGAAGATTGAGGATTTATGTTGCACTAGGCAAACTACCTCAAAGTCTTATGGTTTGGTTATTTAATTCTAAGAAAGTTTTGCTGAAGTAGATCCAAGTTTTGTTGATGACGATGGTCGTGCTGCCCACCATGCTCCGAGCTCCTTGTTGTTGCAGAGGTTTAGTTATAGAAGTCATAAATCAGGAGATGAGAAAAGTGTTTTGGTTTAGAGAAAATCTTAATTTCCAAGTTTTTTTTATATTTTATTTAAAACAAATCTTAAAGTTGATTATAACAACACCGGTTAAGATCCCACGGTTCCATCCTTCCGACATCGTTATTTTTATCGGATTCACTTAGTCCAGTATGAATTTGCTAAACTCAACTAAATGAGTTCCACACTTTCATTTAGACCGTGGGAAATCCCGTTAGCAACACGTAGGTTACATCATCCGAGGTACTCCCGATCATCCAACAAGACGTTTTAATTTAGTTGTAATTGTAGTTTTGTGTTCTGTTTGTGATTAAATTTTAAGTTGTTCTATATTTTGAAATGTTGTGGCGGTGAATTTTATCTTGCAATTACTTTTAATTTAGTTTTGAGTTTCAGTTTTAGGGGCTACCCTAAAGGTGTGGGTTTTCATGCAACAGATTGTTTATCATGCAAGAAAAGTAAAGTGCATTTCGCAATAAAGTAAATTGCAATAAAGTAAATCGCAATAAAATAAAAGCATACCTGGAGGGTCTTCCCGTCATCCTGAGCCGCACTTAAACACAATTTAGAATATTTAAGCATTTAAAGCAAGTTCCTCGGTAAAGCTAAGGGAAGGGTTATGGTTTTCTACCAAGTTCCTAATCCTATAGCTAGTCATTTCCTATGACGTCTAGTGTTCTTGTGTTTTGGTTTGAGGACGATTTTCTTCATCAAAGAACAATTAAGTTCAATTGTTCTTATAAATATCCTATCATATTGAGGAAGTGCTTAAGAAGAATCTTAAACATCTTTTCAATATTGCTGGAATTGTTTTAAGTCCAAATGAATTTAATTATACAAATGAATTAATCGTCCGAGAATTCAAGTTTTGTTATCTTGCTCGATGAACTAGGACATTTGAATATCCTATAAGTGAAGTAACACTTCTTTTAACGTTCAGTTTAGGGGTTATGACAACAAAAGCTTTCGAGGGCAAATTGATGTTCAAATGGTTTGTGATTTAATTTAATTTCGATTAACGGGTTTAAATTTGGAATAGTGTTCAAGTTGCTTTATTTTGAATTTCTTTATGTCTTAGGTGATGTTATTTTTTAATTCAATTTAATTTAACTTTAATTTAATTTAATTTGGTTTAGTTTTAATTTTAATTTAATTTATTTAATTTAAATTAATTTTAATTTTAACTTGATTTTATTTTTTTATTTTAATTTGATTTAATTTAATTTAATTTAATTTAATATGATTTAATTTAATTTAATTTAATTTAATTTAATATAATTTAATTTAATTTAATTTAATTTAATTTAATTTAATATTTTTAAATTTAATTTAATTTAATTTAATTTAAATTTTAATTTGATTTTATTTTTAATTTTAATTTAATATTTTATCTTTTATGTTCTAAAGATGATTTAATTGTAACTGTTAAAGTATTAATTTAATTGAAATTTTAAAAGGGTTTGATTTAAATAATTTAACTTTAATTTAATTTAATGATTAAGTCTTTTAGCATTTTAAATCTTAAATTTGGATTATCATTTTAATTAGGAATTAAATATTATTGAGATGATTAATTTAGGGATTCTTAAATTAAAGAACAAATCTCTTCCTAATAATATCCCTATTTTAATAATTCCAATTTTATTATTCTTCCAAATTTAATCAATTATTTAATTAAGGTTTATTTCAATTATTTTTAAATTGTTTAATAGGTTTCTACCCTTATTATTCAAGTTTCAATCATCCAAATCAGATTAAGATCAAATATTTTACTTTTTTTTAATTTTATTAAACCTAAAGTTTTAATTAAGGGTTAAAATTTTAATTACCATTTTGCCCTTCAAGCTTAATAATTTCATAATTCACTAAATTGAGCTTAAATGAACTTGAAATTTTTATGTGGCTTCACTCATATGTCAATAAAGGTATTAGAGGAGAAAATGTGATTTTTCTATATTTAATTTATTTATGTAATTATTTTTGGTGGAAAATAAGGATTTTCAAGGAAAATTTAATAATATGACCAAGGGAAAGTTTATATCCTTAAGAAAATTAAGGGACATTCCTAATAACAAGAGGACCACTTGGACCAATTTTGGTGATTTTTTGAATTATATTATTTTTATTATAATTATTTTAAGTTTTAGAGTATTAATTAATTTAAAAATAAAATAAAGATTGAAAAATAAATTATATATTTTTCAAAAATCTCTCTGATATCAATGAAATCAGAGAACTAATTTTTGTAATTTTCTGATTTTTCTTTGATTTATTAGAATTAATTTAGTGGAAATACTAAAAAAAATACATTCTTTAATTTTAAAATTACCTTAGGGCTTTAAAATTTAATATCTCATCATAGAGACCTAAGAAAAATATGGGATTTGTTCCTAAGTGATTAAAATTCAAAATGTGACATTTTGGTGAATTTTATTATTTTTGTGATTATTATTATTTTTTAATTATTAAAATATTAAAATAATGCAAAAATTCAACTTTTTTAGAAAATTACAATTTTATTTTTCTTAAATTCCCCTAATATCAGAGAGGCTTCAAAACCAATTTGGTGAATTTTTGAAAAATATTTTGAAAGTTATGAATTTTTAAATTTTGAAATGGCTAAATGGCTTAATTAATCCATTTAGTAGGGCTAACCAAGTCCAATTGACTTCAAATTTTTATGATGGATTCCTCTGATCCTAAAGGTCAGTGGAGAATTGATTTTAAGTCAATTTGATGTATGATTAGCTCTAATTAATTAGGGACCTATTTTGGGTGTTTAAGCCAATTAGGGTTATTCCAAGTGGATTAATTCAAAACCTATTTTTCCTAGAATCCTCTGGTCATAAGAAACATCCTAAAAATTTTCCTAGAATTTATTTCACAACATGCTAATTATTGGAATTAAAGCACTCAAAACAGCAACATGAATTTGAAAAATCAATAACTTCTCATAGGGATGGCCTCTGACTTTGGAAAATTCAAGGAATGTTCCCAAATTTAGAGGCTTCAAAAGCCCTATGGTCTCATGCCATGGTGAATTTCCTATATGCATGAAGAATTAAAACAATGCAGAGAGTAAATAAATTATTAAAAATAAAATACTTGATAAAATTAAATGATTTCTTTTCCACATTATTCTCCTCTGTTCACTGAGCAAGAGGGTATTTTTATTTTATTTTTTTGATTTTTCTACACAAAGTTATGCATTTTTGAAGTTTAGGGAATTAAATAAATAAGAAAGTCCCTATTTTTCTATTTATCCGAATCAGCGCCGCGTCAACCTTAGCATCTCCGAAGCGCCGCGTGGCACTTTCTAATTCGACGCCGCCATCCGACTCAGCGCTCCAGGGGCCCGCTGTATCGTTCTGTCTCCTCATCCGGCGCGATCCTGGCCGTCCGTCCGCGCGTGTATTAAATGAACGACATCTGTTCGTCGTCCCCAAGCCTCTTAACCCGAGAACCGTCCAAACTAAATCCCTAATATCTCACTCAATACTTAACGAATTTTCGTGTTCTTGTGCTCTATGGATTCATCTTGAAGAGAAGAATACATCTATACGGTGATCATGCATTGAAATTAAGGCATTTGAAATGGAGAATCTCCAGAAGCTCGTGATAAAGAGTTAGCTCATACCTTTGCTCAGAGAAGTGTGGCTTCAATCCGAGGGTTGTGTCACCTTCGATTGGGTCCCAAGCAAGCTCCAGCATTAAGTCCCTTGGCCCGGTGAATTGTCCAGGTATGATTTCGACCAAGCCCGATCACAAAGCTTGGAGTCTGGAATAGATGGGTGGCCTGGAGAGGGGGCTTTTGTTGGTGGACTTCTTCCCTTGGTCTGGTGAAGGTGTAGGATCAATTAATTTGGGGATTGATCCACTGTGGAGAAGTGTCCTGGTTTTGGGTGGAATTTTGGCTGAGAAATTGGGCTCTGTTGGTGGGGATTAGGGCAAATTGTCACTGGGGATCAACTCGCTCTAAGTATGGAGAGTGGTCCGGAGCAATTTTGGCGGTGGTTTCGGCAAGGTCCGGTTCAAGACCTCTCCCATGGCCGAGAGAGGGGTGTTTAAATAGGAGAGACTGGAGGGCCTCCCCGGGGAGTTAGGGGCTGGGATCACCTGCTCTTGGCAAGAGAAGAACAACTGCAATGGACACTGGGGATGGGGCAGCTCAGCAGGTGGGAATTCCAAACTTTGGTTCCTCCCAAGGTCTCGGCCATGGTGTTTTTCGGCGACCCAGGCAGCTGGCCGGCAGGCATGGGTCACCCTCATGTCCAGGTGGGTCAGGGCTGGAGGTTTGTGCAGTCAATTGGCCATGGACATGTGTAAAGGGCTTGGATTAAAATTGTATGGGGAGAGGCTCATTTTGGGTCCAAATGGGTCAACCCACCATTTTGGGTTTGGTGCACCCTTCCAAGTTCTGGTTTTAGGCTGGGAGGATCATGTGAGTCAACCTACCAAAGGTAGTGAAGTCCACATCAAGGATTAGGTGGCAAAGTATGGTTTAGAGTGTATCATGTTTAAGGTAAAAAGGGTTTAAAAAAGGTTTAAGAAAGAGATCCCCTCTCTTGCCATTAATGGTTTGGTGAGGTGGAAAGTGGATTCCATGGCTCTCATGGCTCCTATGGGGCTCATGCATGGCTTCATGGCTTGCCCATGGCTTGCACATAGCTTGGCTTACTTGTATGAAAATGGATTTTGAAATTTTTGATAAATGTATGAGAGGTTAACATGAAGCTTGATTTAGAACAAATTTATATTTGATTGGAACTTTAGGGATGGTTTTAATTGAAGTCATGATGAAGAAGAGTGTCATATGGGCTTTGTATGAATTTTGGGCCTTTAAAATTTAGTGAAGATGGGCTTTTTTTTTAAAATGATTTAGGGAAGTGGGCTTTTGGATTTCAAAACAAATTTTAGGTTGATAATTTTGTAAAGGATTGGATCCAATAAGTGTTGAATTTAATTTAGGAAGGTTTCATGCATGATTTGGAATAAATTTGAAGTGTTTGGGCTAGGTTTGGGTTGGATTTGGACCTCTTTGGTGAATGGGCCAATTTAGGTCAAATTGGGCTAACTTGGGCCAATGTTGGGCTAGGGTTGAAATTGATGTAAAATAAATGTAGGGAAATGTTTATGGGAGTGTTTCAAAGAGGTTTTGGCTTTGGTTGGGTTTTGATTTTGGGGTTTGGGCTTATTTGGGTTAGGTTTGGGTTTTAGGTCAAAATTGGGCCTTTTAGCTTTGGGTTGAGTTTGAGTGGGGTTTGGGTCTAAATTTTGGGTAAATCATGTTAGTGTTTTGTTTGTGGGGATGTTAGGGAAGGTTTAGAAAAGATTTGGGATTAATTGGAGTTGAATTGGGTTAGTTTGGATTAGGTTTGGGTCATGGGTCCAAATTGGGCTTTAAGGCCAAAAGTGAAATTGATTCAAATGTCAATCAAATTGGACTTGGATTTGGTCTAGATTGGTGTTGGGAATGTTGAATTGATGTTTAGAATTGAATTGGACCAGAATTTGGGTCAATTGGGTAGGTTTGGCTTGACATTGGGTTCACTTAGGGTTAAAATGGGTCAAATTGGGGGTTTTGACAAAAGTGGGGTAAATTGACAAAATTGGCCCATGGTGTAGTTGAACAAAATGAAATTGGAAATATTTGGGATTTTTTGGAATTTTCTGGGAATTTTCAAATTTTTGGTATTTTGGGTTTTTTGGAACAAAATGTATTTGGATTTTTTGGATCAAGAGGGGTATTTTGGGTATTGGGAGGTATTTTTGGAATTTTTGGTATTTTTGGCTATAGATGATCAACTTGATTGGTGAGGAAATGTTCAAGGTTAATTTTGGGGAATTTTTGGGTGATTTGGAAATTTTGAAAAGTTTGGGTGATTTCAAGAGCTCTCGGTAGGTAGGCGAGTGTAGGGTCCCGGGGGTCAAAAATTGAAAATTTGGAAAATTGAAGATTAGGTGAATGTAAGTGGAATGAAATTATTTTGGTTGAGCCATGAAGCCATATCAAGCCCACATGAGCCATGAAGGGACTCATTCGAGGCATCCTCTATGTTGTTCCTAACCCTCTTAGCCGAGGGCTTAGGGGTTAAGGACCATCCATGTGAATCACCTTTATGAGTCGGGAGGTCGAGTTAGGTATGGGTGTGTTTTTAGGAGGTGTGTGAAAGTTTGGTGTATAAGTGTAGTGTGTGTGTAAGTCAGCCCTCACTGCACCAGGCCACCTAGAGCGGTCCCAAGTGCCAAAGCGTCCTATAGAACTCATCCTTTAAACTTCCACATTTGGTTTCAACCCTCTAGGTGATTAGGGGTCTACGGACAAGTTTGTGGAGTTTGCAGGGAGTTAAGAAGTGGTTTGAATTTCTAAGTGGTGGGTCCCAATTCTAATCCTCTAGGATAGTCAAAGGAAAAGCTCTAAGGCTAGATCCTAACTACTAAAAGAAGAAGAGAAGACCTCATCAAAAATGAGGTCAACAGCCTTGTGCGGGTTATTCAAGGTGAAGTGCAAATAAATAGGAAGATATTATATAATGCGCGTAGAATTGATAAGTTTTTAGAGTGACATACTAAATTCTTGTAATTTGGTTTATAGAGAAGGAAAGGGTCTCTAGTAGGGTTGACCATAGCCACCCTTGGACATCTAGTAGTGTAAGTCTAGATTAACCTATTCTACTAACAATACATCCGGACCTGATCTATAGACTAGCCTGTTCTTTACACCTGGATCAAAGGGTAAAGAATACGAATGCTTCTATTTGGCACAATACCATAAATTTATATTCTCCATGAATACTATTTTTATCTTAGAAAATCTTGAATTAATTGAAAGCAAGAAAGTTGTTGTCTTATTGCTATTTACATTATTATTTCATTACTGCTTTATTATTTTATCTAGTCAATTAAAAATATCAAATTTATAACTATAAAAGAAATACTTAAAAAAAATTAAAATATTTAAAAATCCATAACTCACTCCTCGTGGGATCGATACTGGGGTCTTTGTTTCAGAGCCCTATATTACTTGATACGATATGTATACTTGCGTAGTACCCCTAGTGTGTAAAATATTTTTGATAAAATTATATTTATTTACACTAGCTGCTATTATTATCTATTACATTTTGAAAGCATTAATTATTATATTTGTCATCAGCGGATTGCGGGTCAAGTTTTTGGCGCCGTTGTTTGGGATTGAATTTTTAGTACGCATATATTTAGCGTGGGTCAAGTTTTTGGCGCCGTTGCCGAGGAGGAGCGGAGACAAATGTTTAGATTTTAAATATTCTTATTTTATTTTATTTTATTCATTTTTTTATTATCAAAAATATAAAATACCAAAAAAATAAAAAAAAATATAAAAAAATTTTAATTTTTAATAAGTAGAGATTTTATTTCTTGTTAATTTACTTTTTATGCGTAGTGCTGGATCTGAAAGATTATTAACTTTAGATTCTGAATTAGAAAGAACTATTAAAAGAATTAAAAAAGGAAAACAAACTCAAAAAATCCAAAAGATGGCTAATTTACATAATAATTTACAAAATCCAATTGAAATTAATGAACAAAATGTTTACAAACCATTAAGGGATTATGCTAACCCTACAGTTGATGAACTTCGTAGTAGTTTTCAAATACCTGTTGTAGAAGCTAATTCTTTTGAGCTTAAACCATCTATCATTCAAATGATTCAAAATAATCAATTTGCAGGAACACCAAATGAGGATCCAAATTTACACCTTGCTAGTTTTTTAGAACTTTGTGCTACCTTTAAATATACAATGTTTCTGATGATGCTATTAGTCTTAGACTCTTTCCTTTTTCTTTAAGAGATAAAGCAAAGATGTGGTTGAACTTATTAGCAACAGGTTCTATTAAAACATTGGCTGAAATGGCAGAAAAATTCCTTGCTAAATATTTTCCTCCTTCTAAAACTGTTAAATTAAGAAATGATATTATTTCATTTAGTCAATTTGACGGGAAGATAATTTATGAAACTTGGGAAAGATTTAAAGAACTATTAAGAAAATGTCCTCATCATGCTTTACCTGATTGGTTAATTATTCAAACATTTTATAATGGTTTAATTGGATCACTAAAATCAATTATTGATGCTCTTCTTGGAGGTTCTTTAATGTCTAAATCATTTGAAGAAGCTTATACTTTAATTGAAGAAATGGCTAACAATAATTTTTAATTACCTTCTGAAAGGATTAATCCTAAAAGTATGTCAAGTATTCAAGATAACGAAGCCTTTTCTATCTTAGCTTCACAAGTAGCTGCAATATCTAAGAAATAAGATAATTTTGCCATCAACATATCACATAACAACTCATCTAATATTGAAGATTCTCAAACTATTGAAACTTTACAAGCTATTGCTAGTAAAAATAATCCGTATACAAATTATTATAATCCTGGATGGAAAAATCACTATAATTTTAACTGGAATAATCAACAACAACAATGGGGTAATAATCAATCCCATCCAACTGGAAATTGGAATAATCAAGTAAATTCAAATTATAAACCACGTGGATTTAATAATCAACAGAAAAAGTTATCAATAGAAGAATTAATTTTACAAATGAGTAATCAATTACAAAATCAAAATACTGCTATTCGTAACATTGAGAATCAAATGGGACAAATCGCTAATTTAATTAATTACAGACCTTCAGGAACACTTCCTAGTAATTTTGAAATTAATCCAAAAGAAACTGGAAAAGAACATGAACATGTTAAAGCTGTACAACTTAGAAGTGGAAATGAATTAAAAGAAAGAATGCAGAATGAAATTGAAAAAGAGATTGAGGTTGAAGAGATTGAAAAACCTAAAGAATCTCCTTCTCTTAATCAAGATCAAACTAATATTTCTATTAATGTGGAAGTTGAAAAACCACCACCACCTTTTCCTCAAAGATTAAAACAACAGAAGCTTGATCATCAATTTTCTAAGTTCTTTGAAATTTTTAAGAAACTTACTATAAACATACCTTTTGCTGAAGCTTTGGAACAGATGCCAACTTATGCAAAATTTATGAAGGATATATTAAGTAAGAAAAGAAAATTTGAAGCTTTTGAAACTGTTTCATTAAGTGAAGAATGTAGTGCAATAATTCAAAAGAAATTACCTCAGAAACTTAAAGATCCTGGATGTTTTACTATACCTTGTGCTATTGGAGAAAAATTTTGTGGAAAAGCCTCATGTGATTTCGGAGCAAGTATTAATCTTATGCCATTTTCTATTTATCGAAGGTTGAATTTAGGAGAGATTACTCCCACCACTGTAACCCTTCAGTTAGATGATAGATCTATCACTTACGCTAAAGGAGTTATAGAGGATGTACTTGTTAAAGTAGATAAATTTATCTTCCCTGTGGATTTCATTGTACTTGATATGGAAGAAGATAAAGAAATACTAATTATTTTAGGGAGACCTTTTCTAGCTACTGGACGAGCTATGATTGATGTGCAAAAAGAAGAATTAACTATGAGAATTAATGATCAAGAGATTAAATTCAATGTTCTTAAATCGATGAAGTAACTTGAAAAAGAAAAATGCTATCGTATGGATATTTTTGATTTTATAATTGAAAAACACTATCGAGAAAAATGTAAAATCATTCCTGAAGAAGAAATTGAATTTTTAACTAATGAAAATGAAGATCTAAAAGAAAAAGAATTACTTAAAGAAACTCATTATATTAAAGATAATCGGGAAACTTTAGACATAACTCAAAATGATATACTTTTACCCTCAATTAAAAAGCCCCCGAACTAGAATTAAAAATGGTACCTTCACATTTAAAGTTTGCATTTCTTGGAAATTCATTAACTTTACTCGTTATTATTTCTTCGAGCTAAGTTTAGATCAAGAAGAAAAATTAATAGGAGTGTTAAAGAATTACAAGAAAGCTTTTGGTTGGACTATTGCTGATATAAGAGGAATAAGCCCTTCCATTTGTATGCATAGAATTTAAATGGAAGAAAATTTTGAACTTATTATTGAACCGTAAAGAAGATTAAATCCTATCATGAAAGAGGTTGTTAAAAAAGAAATTTTAAAACGGTTATATGCTGGAATTGTTCATCATATTTCTGATAGCCAATGGGTAAGTCCTATTTATTGTGTTCCGAGGAAAGGAGGAGTAACTGTCACTGTCAATGATAAAAATGAACTAATTCCTACAAGACAAATTACTGGATGGCGAATTTGTAATGATTATCGGAAGTTAAATGACGCCTCTAGAAAGGATCATTTTCCTTTACCTTTCTTGGATCAAATGCTTGACAAATTAGCTGAACACTCATATTTCTATTTTCTGGATGGATATTCTGGTTATCATCAATTACTTATCGTTCCTGAGAACCAAGAGAAAACAACATTTACAAGTCCTTATGGAACATTTTCCTTTAGAAGAATGTCTTTTGGTTTATGTAATGCACCTGCAACTTTTCAAAGATGTATGATGTCAATATTTTGTGATTTGATTGACAAAGGAATTGAAGTATTCGTGGAAGATTTTTCAGTTTTTGGAACTTCTTTTGAGTCTTGTTTGGAAAATATTTCCAAAGTTCGAAAAGATGTGAAGAAACAAATTTAGTTCTTAACCGGGAAAAATGTCAATTTATGGTCACAGAAGGCATTGTACTTGGTCACAAAGTTTCACAAAAAGGGATGGAAGTTGGTCAAGCAAAAGTAAAAATTATTGCTGAACTACAACCCCCTACTACTGTTACTGATGTGAGAAGTTTTCTGGGTCATGCTGGACTTTATAGAAGATATATAAAGAAATTTTTTAAAATTGCTAAACCTCTTTGTCATTTATTGGAAAATGAAGCTAAATTTGAATTTAATGAAGACTGTATTAAAGCTTTCAATATTTTAAAAGAAAAATTAATAACTGCACCTATAATTATTGCACCTAATTGGAATAAACCTTTTGAATTAATGTGCGATGCAAGTGATTTTGCAATTGCAGTTGTATTGGGACAAAAATATGAGAAAATTTTCGAAGTTATATATTATGCTAGTAAAACTCTTACTGAAACTCAAAGAAATTACACTACTACTGAGAAAAAGCTTTTAGCTATAGCATATGCCTTTAATAAATTTAGACCTTATCTTCATGGTACCAAATGCATAGTTCATACTGACCATTCCGCTATTAAATATTTAATGTTAAAAAAAGATGCTAAACCTAGACTGATAAGATGGGTTTTACTTCTACAAGAATTTGATTTTCAAATAGTGGATAGAAAAGGAACGGACAACCAAATTGTTGATCATTTATCTAGAATTAAGAATGATGTTATTATCGAAGAAAATATAAATGAGAAATTTCCGATGAACATTTGTATGTTATTCAAGGATGCCAAACACCTTGGTATACAGATATAGTTAACTATTTAGTTAGCAATATTTTACCTTATGGATTGGATAAGAAATTTATTAAGAAGTTTAAAAATGATGCTAAATCATATATTTGGGAAGATCCTTATTTATTTAAAATAGGAAGAGATTCTGTAATTCGTAGATGCATATCTTATGAAGAAACTTATGCTATTATTCAAAAATGTCATAATTCCGAATTTGGAGGACACTTTGGAATAGATAAAACTGCATTTAAAATTTTAAATTTAGGATTTTATTGGCCAACCTTATTTAAAGATGTGAGACATTATGTGAAAACATGTGATCGAAGTCAAAGGATGGGAAATATATCCAAGAAAGATGAAATGTCTTTAAACTATATATTGGAAGTTGAAATTTTCGATATATGAGGTTTAGACTTTATGGGACCATTTGTACCATCATCAGGAAAAATTTATATTTTATTAGCGGTTGATTACGTTTCAAAGTGGAATGAAGCCGTAGCTTTACCTAGCTGTGATTCCAAAAGTGTTTTAAAATTTTTAAAGAAGATGATTTTTTCAAGATTTGGAATGCCTAAGGTAATTATCACAGATGGTGCAAGTCATTTTAGAAATATAAGAATTCAATCATTATTGGAAAAATTTGGAATCAAACACAAAATTGCAACTGCATATCCCCACAAACAAGTGGAAGCTGAAGTATCAAATAGAGAAATTAAAGGAATTTTAGAGAAGACTGTTAATCCTAAAAGAACTGATTGGGTTGATAGACTTGATTCTGCATTATGGGCTTATAGAACAACTTATAAGACACCAATCAGAATGTCACCTTACCGGTTAGTTTATGGTAAACATTGTCACTTACCTGTTGAACTTGAACATAAAGCTTATTGGGCGATAAAGGAGTTTAATTTTGATTTGAATACTGCAGGAGAAAAACGATTATTGCAATTAAATGAGATGGATGAAATAAGAAATGAATCATATGAAAATGCAAAGATTTATAAAGAGAAAATGAAAATATTACATGACAATAAGATTTCAGGAAAAATATTTGAGCCTGGACAAGAAGTATTATTATTTAATACTCGTTTAAGACTTTTTCTGGAAAATTAAGATCAAAATGGATAGGACCATATATAATTGAAAAAGTATACTGTTATGGAGCTGTGCATATTAAAGATCCCAAAACGGGAAAATTTTTTAAAGTTAATGGATTAAGATTGAAGCCTTATTTGGGATATATTAAAAAGATTTATAAAGAGGCTTATGAGTTGAGTCTACCTGATTAAAAACATAATTAGGTCAGGCTGACGATGTTAAACCATGCGCTTTGTGGGAGGCAACCCATAGTTATTCATTGTTTTGTGTGTTTTTACATTTTTAATGTAAGGTTATGCCTCGGTCTTGTTTAATTTTATATTACTTTAGAAAATTTGATGCTAACAAGACTCTATTGACTTAAGCTGAAAATTATCTCGAAGTATATAAAGTTTAGACATTGGATCACTCTATTTCATACATGAGTAAAAAGGAGATCAAGTTAACCTTCATTATGATTGCTTATAATTTGTGTTACTGAGTCTATATTGATCTTACCATTCTAAATTACCTATTTTGGAGAACGAAACTTTGAAATTTGATATTAGGCTAAACGGAGTCGAACATGGTTCTGGAGCCTAGGTGCGAGATTTGGTGCCTAAGCGCTAGAGTAAACTATGTATCGATGGGTCCGGCGCCTAAGCGCCACAGTTATTGGATCGTGTCAAAACCGAAAATCTTCAGTTTTTCACACGATTTTCTCTTATAAATGACCCTATCTTTGTCCCCAATCCCTATGCAATCATTATTTCGACCCATACACTCCATTCTTGAGAGATTAGAGAGGATTTTTGAAGAAATGGAGAGGAGAAATCTTTGAGAAGAGGCTAGAGACAAGGTCTCAAAGGATGCTCAACCCTACTTCAATGGTTTCATCGCTATAAGTTTGGAGAAAATTTCTAGTCGTCTAGATAAGTTTGAAGCAAAATTTAAAAGCATTGGAGATCGCCTTCATGAGATGTATCATCAAATTGAACATCTGGAATGGCAGGCGAAACTTCAATTTGATCATCTAGCAGCTTATCAAGATGCTCAAGTAGAAATGTATGCGAAGATCAATTGTATTGACGAGAAAACGGCTACAGATTTTTTGAGAGCGTTTGCATTCTTTCCAAGTGGGCTGAATAGTTTTCCTTGCCAAGATAATGGGAATTAGATAGTGATATGGTGAGATTGTCATTTATCTAGTGTGTCATTGTATCGATTTAGTGAATCGATTGTGTTTGTTTGTGTGTTTGCTTTCATGTTCAATGTGTGTTGTATTTGCTTTCAAATTTGTGTTGTTTGATCGTTGTTAGAACTTGAATCATGTTATGATACTTATCTGAATTGTATTGAGTTCGAAATTGAAAATTATGAATGTAATTAGAAGAGTTTGATTTAAACTTGTGTTTAATTGGTGGATTTAATTTTTAATTTTTAAAATTTTTGGAAAATATTTTGGAAGATGGAAACTAAAGCAATACTCTTATATGAGTAATTAGAAGTTTAAATTATGAATTTTAGTGGAAAATAAAATTTTTAAAGTGATTTTTTTAAAGGCGAGTCTGGCGCTTAGGCGCTAGAATTCGGCGCCTAGGCGCCGGTTCGGCCTGCTTACCCGAAAATCACCATTTAAACCCCCATTAGCCATTTTTGACGCCTAAGCTCCATCTCCTTCCTCTTTTTCACGAAAAACCACCTTCTAAATCCATTTTGAGGTCAAAACATCAAGATTTTGAGCCCGAAATCACTTGTTTCTTCATCTCAAGGTCAGATCTACACTCTAATCCATTTATTTTTGATTTTCACCGTAGTTTTTCTTATTTTTGGCTAAAAACCGAAATTTTGAGAAAATTTTGATTTTTAATGTTTCTCCATGAATTTCTAAACTCATTTTAAGTTTCTTAAGCTTAAAAAGAGTTTAAATCTTTGATTCCTTAATTTATTTGTGTTTTCTTTCACGTTTAGATGACACCGAAATCTAAGCGAGGAAAGACACGAGAAAATTTTGACAGTAGCAAGTTCGCGACTGCGACAGCGCATTTTCGATATCACGAATTTGCGACTTCCAGAAAATTTATCTCAGAGTGAAGCTTTTACAATCTCGGTGAAATGATCGAGAACATGATCGTTGCGCACAACTGGCAACGATTCTGTTATTTCACCGCTGTTGCTGTTATTCTAGTAGTGCGCAAATTTTATGCTAACTTTTTGGATGCGGAGGACTACGAAGTCTACGTCAGAGGTGTTGGAGTAATATTTACACCAGAAAGGATCAATGTTTTTTATGGACTGCCACCTACGATCGAGTGCCACTATTATGGATTATCTCCATCTGAGGGAGATCTTGAGATGATTATTGCTTATTTGACTGACAGCACTGGAGCTTGGAAGATCCGGAACGATAAACAGGTAAATTTCAAATCTTCAAAGTTAAATGGTATTTCAAAGGCATGACATTACTTTATTTTTGCAAGACTTATACCTTCCAACCACGTGAGCGAAGTGACTAGAGATCGAGCTATCTTAAACTACTACATTCAGGAGATGAAGCTGATAGATGTCGGCAATATTTTTTATGATTCTGTGGTGTCTACTACTAGATCCAATACTTCTGTAGGACTTGGATTCCCAACCCTGATTTATACTTTTTGTGTGAACAATGGAGTCACTGCTGATATTTCTGAGGAGAAGTTGAAGTCTACCAAGCCAATTGGACAGGAGAGTGTTAATATCTATGATCGTCTTCGTGGAAAGAGATCTACGGCCCCTTCTACTTCGCACCTACTCCGTGTAGAGCTTCCACTTCCGGACCTTCTACTTCTACCGCCGAGCCACCGTCTAGTTTTTGGGAATCGATGCATGATCAATTACCGGAGCGACAGAATGAGTTATTTCTAACTCACTGCGAGTTGATACTATGGATAAGAAAATCGATCACTTATCGATTACACCCGGAGGAAGAGCGAGTATGATATCGAGTATTCGCAGTCTTTAATTAGATTCTTGAAGGGTGAGCATGATATTCAGTTTCCCACCTGTCCTAGATTTTCACCATATGTTGATCCTAAGGATGTGGAGTTTTCTTTTGGTGATGACTATGACGAGGCTACAGACAAAGATTAGTAGCCTGATTTACCTCTGAGATGTGCTAAGTCTGTTGTTAGTTTAGTTTTTGTTTGCTAGTACTGATTGGTGTTTGTTGTTTGCTAGTTTAGATTTGTTTATGAGACTTTGCATGAAGTGTTTGATGTTGAGACTGTTTTAGATATTTAGTTGTGGATCGAAATTTGAATGAATTTGTGTTTATTTTTGTTTCAGCCTACTGTTTAGTATTCTAGAATAGTTAGTAATGTTATTATATTTCTGTTAGTTATATAATTATTTAATTCAACTACGTCTATTAAAAAATTTTGAGCTTGCTTACTTTTATATGCTTCATTATTTATGTAATATTCATAAAAAACATGTCTAGAAGTAAATTATATTTCTTTCTAGATTTTTTTTACATGCTTATAAAATTCCTTTTTAAATTATACTTTTCTTTCTCTCATACTTTATTTTTTTTATGATATACCAAAACTTAAGTTTGGGGGAAGGGAAAATACATGCAAATATTTGTCCTTAATAAACTAATATTTTCTAAAAAAAAAATCTTAACATAACATAAGGAATGAAGAATCTATTTAATATCACTTAAATTTTTGAAATTATAAATAATTTAGTGGACTTAACCAAAATTTTAAAAACTTCAATTGATTTTAAGAATAGAATTATTTAACTTAAAGAAGAATAAGATTAAGAAATTTTTCTATTCATAATAGAAATAATTGAATTTTAGAAGTATTAAGAAATCAAAAATTATAACTTGAAAAAGAAAAAAATTGAAAGTCTTTTTGAAATTCTATTCATGTTATAATAATTAAGTGAAAATATAAAAGTCTGAAAATATAAGTTAAGGATAGTGAAGTTCAAAATCATTAACAGGCTATCTAGATACAGTAATCCTCATAGTGAAAAAAAAAGAAGAGAAAAAAAAGAGAAGCTTGAGGATATGGCTAATCAAAGATTGGCTTCACTTGAATTATCTTATATGAAGAACACTAGTCACATACTTTACTTAATATTTATGCATGAATCTTTATTTAGGAAAGATTTTTCTTGAAAATCTTTTTCTTGTAAATAATCTATGTGATCTTAATATAGTAAACTTCTATTATTTTCGAAATGAATGAAAAATTTTTGAAGTCTTATAATTTGGTAGTTGAATATTCTTTAAATTTTTAAAATTGAAATTAGTTAGTGAAATTTGGTTAATGATTTACTAAAGCCTTTATAAGATCAAAAATTACAAGGAGTCTTAAATATTTATCTTTCATTCCAAATGTTATACATTTTATATAGTAAAAAGGGTTACTTGAGGACAAATAACGTTTAAGTTTGGGGGATTTTGTCCTATGAAAAAAATACCCATTTTTATGCCTTGATTTTTATCAAATTTTTAAGGATATTATGCTTTAATAAAAGGTATTTTTGTGTTCTTGGATTAGGTGATAAAAAATGTTCAAGAAGGAAAAAAAGTGAAAAAGGAGCAAAAAGGAGCAAAAAGGAGCAAAAATGGAGCCAAAATGCAAAATTGTCAAAATTATTGGTCTGGCGCCTAGGCGCCAGAATCCGGTGCCTAAGCGCCAGGTTGATACGGGATCTGTCAAGATTTTTGACGACTTTTGGACTGTTATTTTGACGGTGTTAGAGTTATTGGACCTTCTAGAAGATTGGCAGTTGTTCCTGGTTTATAGGACATGTGATACAATGTATTTGGACGCTTGGAAACGGTTTTAATCGCGAAGTGGTGCGATCCAAAGTGAAGAGGTGCGAAGAACTGGACGCAGAGTGTGGCGCCTAGGAGCCAGATTCCGGCGCCTAGGCACCAGACACACCTTCTAGAAGGTTCATTGAATGTGGACACATTTTGAAGAGGTGCCTTGAGGCAACCCTTGAAGCCTATAAATAGAAGGCTACTCCTTCAAAAAAAAAGGCCCAACGCCCAACTTAGTCCCCCTATCTAGAGCCCCATCTAGAGAGAGAATTAGAGAGATACTTTAGGGCCACAATTTACTATCCTTCATAAATTAGTTAGTTATTTTTATTTAGAGTTTGTATTGAGAGTTTAAAGAGTTGGTGCTTTTGAAGATTATTTGCTTTGGAGTCAGAAGAATTCAGAGGTTCAGTAGGAGAAACACTTGAGATAAGTATTTGTAATTTTATTCAAAGTTTTATTATCATGTTTTGTTGTTTAAATTCAATGTGTTCTGAGTAGTTAGTTTACTTTCTCCTTTTAATTATGAAAAGATAAATAAGATAATATAAAATTCGTTGGAGAATTAGAAACTATTTATATTTTAAAACATTGTGATGATATTAATACCAGATCTTAATTTACTATTTAAATTGGCCATTTAAATTGTTAAATTATGTTGAAGAGTTTTGATACCTAGAAGGAGATGAATTCTTAACTAGTAGATATCACATGAATCCTTTAGTAGTCGAAGGCCTTGTGCGCGTTATTCAAGGTGAAGTGTAAATAAATAGGAAGATGATATATAATGGGCATAAAATTGCTAAGTTTTTAGAGTGACAGACTAAATTCTTGTAATTTAGTTTATAGAGAAGGAAAGGGTCACTAGTAGGGCCGACCATAGCCACCCTTGGACATCTAGTAGTGTGAGCCTAGATTAACCCATTCTACAACAATACATCTAGACTCGATCTATAAAGTTAGCCTAATGTTCTTTACACCTGGATCAAAGGGTAAAGAATATGAATGCTTCTATTTGGCACAATACCATAAATTTATATTCTCCACGAATACTATTATTATCTTAGAAAATCTTGGATTAATTGAAAGGAAGAAAGTTGTTGTCTTATTGCTATTTACATTAATTATTTCATTACAGCTTTATTATTGCATCTAGTAAATTAAAAATATCAAATTTATAACTATAAAAGAAATATTTAAAATAAAATTAAAATATTTAAAAATCCATAACTCACTCCTCGTGGGATCGATACTGGGGTCTTTGTTTCAAAGCCCCATATTACTTGATACGATACGTATACTTGCATAGTACCCCTAGTGTGTAAAATATTTTTGATAAAATTATATTTGTATACACTTGCTGCTATTATTATCTATTTCATTTTGAAAGCATTAATTATTATATTTGTCATCAGAGGATTGGGGGTCAAGTTTTTGGCGCCATTTCTGGGGATTGAATTTTTAGTACGCATTTATTTAGCGTCAATGGCTGAAGTATCAAACAGAGAAATTAAAAGAATAATGGAAAAGACTGTTATTCCTAAAAGAACTGACTGAGTTGATAGACTTGATTCTACATTATAGGCTTATAGAACAGCTTATAAGACACATATCGGAATGTCACCTTATCAGTTAATTTAAGGTAAACATTCTCACTTACCTGTTGAACTGGAGCATAAAGCTTATTGGGCGATAAATGAGTTCAATTATAATTTGAATACTGTAGGTGAAAAACGATTATTACAACAAAATGAAATGGAAGAGATAAGAAATGAATCTTATGAAAATGCAAAAATTTATAAGGATAGAATGAAGAAATTATATGACAAAATGATTTCAAGGAAAATATTCGAGCCTGGACAAGAAGTATTATTATTTAATGCTCGTTTAAAATTTTTCCCTGGAAAATTAAAATCTAAATGGATGGAACCGTTTATAATTGAGAAAGTATACCCTTATGGAGCTGTGGATTTTAAAGATCCCAAAACTAAAAAAGTATTTAAAGTTAATGGATTAAGACTGAAGCCTTATATGGGAAAATCAAATTAAATTACAAAGAGGCTTATGAACTGAGTCTACCCGATTAATTCAATTAATTAGGTCGGGCGGACGAAGTTAAACCAAGCGCTTTGTGGGAGGCAACCCATATTTATTAGTTTGAGTTTAATTATCGCTGTAAGGTTATGCCTTGGTTTTGACTAAATTTGTATATAACTTCTGGAAAAAGAAGGCTAACAAATCTGTATTGGCTTAAGCTAAACATTTTCTTGAAGTATATAGAAATTGGACTTGGACCACTCCATGACAAATGTGAGTAAAAAGTAGATCAAGTTAATCTTCGTTTGTGATTGTTTATGATTTGAATTTTTCATAATTGTGTTTGTGTGTTGATCATATTCATTTATTAGAACTATTTTTACGATCGAAACTTTACAAAATTTGACGATAGGCGAATCGAAGTCGATCGAGGTTCCGGCGCCTAGTTGGTGCCTAAGCACCAGATTAGCTGTCATATTGATGAATCCGGCACCTAGGCTTCAGATTTCAACACCTAAGCACCGCGGTTACAGATCGTGGAAAAACCAAATTTCCTCAGTTTTTCACACAAAATCTCTTTATTTATTGCCTATTTTTCGTCCTCAATCCCATAGACACACTAATTTAGACCAGAGCAATTCATTTTGGAGGAGTAAGGAAGGATTTGGAGGCCATGGATAGAGGAAATCATGGAAATGAGGTAAGCGACAAATCTCCTAAAGATCCTCAGCCTTATCTTAATGGTTTTATTGCTATTAGTTTGAGAAAATGTTTAGTCGAATGGATAAGAATGAAGTGGAACTTCAAAGTATTAGTAATCGTCTCCATGAGATGTACCACCAATACGAACACTTGGAATGGCAAACCAAACTTCAATCTGATCACATGGCTACATATCAAGATGCTCAAATAGAAATGTACATGAAGAACAAATGGATTGATGAAAGGACAGCTTTAGAATTTTCAAGGGCATTGGTGTTCTATCCCTTCGGTCCTATCGAACTTCATTGCGAAAGAGATGAAAATTGAAGATCAGTGTTAATTAAATTCTATGTGTGTTTTAGGTGTGATTGAGTCTTGTTTTAGTGTGCTGAATATCTAATGTGTGTATTTGCTTAAATTGTTCAATGTGTGTTGTTGGATTTGAATGTTTGCTTTTAATATGTTGTTGATTGTGTTATTTATAAAACGATGAACCTTGATACAAGTCTTGTACTGAAGATTGTTGAATTTGGAATAGATATTAGGATTTTGAAGTTAAGAATTTGGATACATTTATGTGGATCTATGATTTTATTTTAAATTGATTGTGAAAATATTTGGAGGTTAAAAAATGGATTAATACTCTCATAAGAGTAATTAGGAGTCGAATTTGATAAGATTTGGTGGAAAATATTTAATTTAAATCAAATTTTTTGGAAAGGCGAGTTTGGCGCCTAGGTGCCGGTTCGACCTGAACCGGAAAACTCATCTTCTTAAACCCCCACACCATTTTTGACGCCTAAGCTTCCTTCTCCATAGTATTTTCACGAAAATACCACCTATAGATCCCATTTAGAGCCGGATTTGCAAGTTTTTGGGCTTGAAATCACCTGATTTCTTCATCTCGAGGTTAGATCTACATTCTAAACTCATTATTTTTTTATTTTTACCATGGATTTGTTCTCATTAAGAAAAACAAAAATTTTGAGAAAAATTTTGATTTTTTATGATCAAATTCACGGGTGTTTAAGCTATTTCAAGTTTGAAAAGCTTAAATTAGTTTATTTTCCTAAGTCCGTTGAATTTATTTCGCGTTTTTCTTCAACGTTTAGATGGCACCCAAATCTAAGCGAGGAAAGGAACGAGAAAACTTTGATCGTAGCAAGTCCGTCATTGCTGCTGCACACTTTCGATATAATGATTTTTCTAAGACTTAGAAGTTTATCTCAGAGCGAAGTTTCTATAATCTTGGAGGAAGAATTGAGGAGACAATCATTGCACTCAAATGACAGCGATTTTTCTATTTCACTGTTGTTGTCGTTATCCCACTGGTTAGAGAGTTTTATGCTAATTTCATGGATGCGGAGGAATACGAGATTTTCGTTCGAGGAGTTGGAGTAGGATTCACTCCTGAATGTATCAACATTTTCTATGGCTTGCCGTCAAACATTGAGTGTTATTACTCAGGTTTATCTCCATCTGCGGAAGATTTAAACATGATCATTGCGTACCTGACTGATAGTACTGGAGTCTGGAAGTCTTGAAATGGAAAAATGGTAAATTTTTCATCTTCTAAGCTTAATGGTGTTTCCAAGGCATGGCACTACTTTATTTCTGCTCGTCTCTTTCCATCCAATCATCCGAGTGAAGTTACCAGAGATAGAGCTATTCCACACTACTGCATTAAAGAGAGGAAGTCTGTTGATGTAGGGAGCATTATTTATATTTCTGTGGAGGCTACTGCTCGTTCTAGCACATCTATTGGACTTGGTTTTCCGTCACTGATATATTCTTTTTGTCAAAGTGCTGGAGTAGTTGCTGAGCTTTCTGAAGAAAAGCTTTAGTTGATGAAGCTTATAAGAAGAGGGAGTGTTAGCATTTATGACCGACTGTGAGGTAAGAGTTCTACTACACTTGCTGGTTCATTACCTACTTCAGGTAGAGCTTCTACTTCTAGACCATCTACTTCTGCTGAGCCATCATCTACATTTTGGGAAACCATGCATGATCAGTTCGTAGAGCAGCATCATGAGCTATTCTTAACTCACTGTAGAGTAGATACCATAGACAAGAAGATTGATCATCTTTTTGAGTATACACAAAGAAAGAGTGATTATGATGCTGAATATTCAGAGTCTTTTCTGTGAATTTTGAAGGGTGAGCATGATGTTCAGTTCCTTACTTGTCCCAGATTTTCACCCTATTTTGATCCGAAGGATATGAAGTTCTCTTTTGGTGATGACGATGATGAAGCTACAAACAGTGATTAGTAGCTTGATTTATCTCTAGAGATTGTTGATTCTATTTTTAGAGTATTATCTTATTTTTTGTGATGTTATTTATTGATGTTATTTGTGAACTTTTTATGTTAAAACTATTTTTAGATTATCTGATGTGTGTTTAAGACTGAGATGTGAATGAATTTCTATAAAAGTTTATTTCTGTTTCAGCCTACTGTTTAGTGTTCATGAATAGTTAGTAAATTTGCATGTTCTAAAATAATTTTTTTTTTAGAAATTAACTCCTGCTCTGCAAAACTTTTCTATATATGCTTAATAATTTATGTTATATTCATATTGGAACATGTGTAGAAGTAGAGTATAGTTTTTCCTTACTACATCATTGTTATACTTAGATTACTTCCTGTTTATTTCTTTCTCTCATGCTTTAGAAATTTCATAATTCATATTTATACTAAAGCTGAAGTTTGGGGGAGGGAAAATATTTATCAAATTTAAATATTATTTGTCCTTAAAGAACTAATATTTACTTTAAAAATATATTAGCATAACATAAGGAATGAAAAATATATTTAAGAATACCTAAAATTTTGAATTTATAAATAATTTAGTAAACTTAACTAAAATTTCAAAAATTTTGGTTGATTTTAAGAACAAAATTATTTAGCTTAAAGAATAATAAGATGAAAATTTTTTTATTTATAGTAAAGAGAATTGTATGTTTGAAATACTAAAGAATCAAGATTATTGCTTGAAAAAGAAAAGATTGAAATAAGTTTGGAAAAATATTAATGTCATATTTATTAATTAAAAATGTATAAGTTTTTGAAAATAAGTTAAGAATAGTGAAATTCAAAATCATTAAAAGGCTATCCAAAAGTAGTAATTCTCACTTAAAAAAAAAGAAGAAGAAAAAAGAGTGAGGAGAAACTTGAGGAAATGCCTAATAAAAAATTGGCTTCACTTGAATTATCTTATAGTAAGAAAACTGATTACATTTTAACTTAATTTCTATGTACATATATTTTTACTAGAAAAATATTTCATGAAAATCTTTTTCTTGTAAATATTCAATGTGACCTTGATATGATAAATTACAATTATTCTTGAAATAAATGAAAAATTGGAATCTTATGATTTGGTAGTTAAATGTTCTTTAATTCTTAAAATTAAACTTAATTAGTGAAATTTGGTTAATGACTTGCTAAAGTATTTATAAAACCAAAAACTATAAGGGAATCTTAAATATTTTAACTTCATTCCAAATGTTATTTATTTTATGTAATTAAAAGGGTTACTTGAGGATAAGTAACGTTTAAGTTTGGGGGAATTTGATCCACTTAAAAAATACCCATTTTTATGCCTTATTTATGGTTTAATTCTTAAGGATATTATGCTTTAATGAAAGGTATTTTCATGTTTTTGGATGTATATGATTAAAAGGAGCTCAAAAAAGAAAAAAAAAGAGCAAAAAAGGAGCAAAAATGGAGCTTATGGAGCAATTTTTGGAATTATTGGCCTGACACCTAGGCGCCAGATTCTGGCGCCTAGGCGCCAGATTCTGGCGCCTAAGCGCCAGTTCGATACAGACGCTGTTAAGTTTTTTTGATGACTTTAGGCAGTTATTTTGACGGTGTTAAGCGGTTATTAGAGCTTATAAAAGACTGGAAGTTACTTCTAATATATAGGACATGTGATACAATGTATTTGGACACAAGGAAATGCTCTGGATCGTGAAGAGGTGCGACCCAAAGTGAAGAGGTGCGAATGACCTGGTCAAGGAGTCCGGCGCTTAGGCGCTAGATCCCGACGTCTAGGAGCAACAGTTACCTTCTAGAAGATACATTGAATTTGGACGAAGTTTGAAGAGGTGCCTTAAGCAACCCCTGGTCTAATTCAGAGCTCTATAAATAGGAGCCCATTCTACAGAGAAAATTGTACCAAAACCCCCCTCTTAGTACACATACCAGTTTAGCCTATTCTAGTTTAATTTAGTCTCTTCCATACTTAGGGTGCCACTTTATTTTGTATCTAGTGAGTTTATTTTGAGTGTTTATTGTGTGTAATTGTTGTTGGAGTCTTTCATCATTGCGTTGGAGTCAGTAGAAGTCAACGGAGCTCTTAAAGGAACACTTCAGATAAGTATTTGTACTTTGGTTCAAAGTTTTATAAATATGTTTTGTTGTATTATTTTAATGAGTTCTGAGTAGTTAGTTATCTTTCTCCTTTCAACTATGAAAAGATTATAAATTAATTAAATTTTGTAGGAGAATTAAATATAAAATATTTAAAAATATGTGATGATATTAATACCTGATCTTAGTTTACTTTTTAAATTGGTCATTTAATTTGTTAAAACCTGTTGAAGAATTTTGAGACCTATCTGGAGATAAATTCTTAACTAGTATATATCACATGAATCCTTAAGGAAATCAAAGACTTTACGCGGATTTAAGGTGAAGTGCAAATAAATAGGAAGATATTATTTATTGGGCGTAGAATTAATTAGTTTTTAGAGTGACAGACTAAATTCTAATAATTTGGTTTATAGAAAGGTAACGTGTCACTGGTAGGGCCGAACATAGCCACCCTTGGACATCTAGTAGTGTAACCCTAGATTAACCTATTCTGCTAATAACACATCCTGAGCCTGACTATAGATTAATCAATGTTCTTTGCACCTGGACCAAAGGGTAAAGAATATGAATGCTTCTATTTGGCACAATACTATAATCTTAATTCCCTACAAAAGATAATTAATCTATAATTCTTGGATTAGTTGAAAAAGGAGAAAGTCATTTTTATAATTGCATTGAATTACTACTTTACTTTCCTTCTTATTACTTACTTTCTTTTAGTAAAAGTTATTAGTTAATTAAATTTGAATATGTATATAAAAAAAAGTATATATAATTTGCTTAAGAAAATTTCAAAATATTGTTTTTATATATTTTTACTTTCTGTTTTTATTATCCTTGTGGGATCGATAACCAGGACTCCACTAGATCCCTGTATTACTTGAACAATACGTATACTTACGTTTAAAATTGTGACTTTTAAAATAATTAAATCTAATAAAATTATAAAAGTGAACCTCGCACATCAAGTTTTTGAAGCATTTGCCAGGAATTAAATCTTCTAAAAAGTGGTATCAAAATTTTGTATTTTAAAGCTTAATTAAAGTCGCATCGCATCAGTGAGCACTAAGAAAATTATCGGCTAGAAAAGTTAAAGTTGGAACTACAATAAATGATAACATTAATAGGCCAATGAGTTGAAGTTAGGATTTACATGAGTGGTGATATTGTTTGTAGGCCATAGAACTAGAGTTAAGAGTTGCATGAGCTGAGATAATGTGCATAGGCCATAGAGGCCATTGGTTGGAGTTGTGTGAGCTATGGAACATGTAAATTATGGCGAGGGGATGCAATAATGTTTGTAGGCTGCATAGAATGAAGTTGGGAGCTGCATGGACTGTGGACCGCATATGCCATTGTTGGTCACATAGGCCATAACTGAGAGTTGTAATAACATCCATAGGTTGTAGAGACCAGAGTTGAAGGTACATGAGCTTTGAAAACATTTGTAAGCAATAGAGGTGAGTTAAGAGATGCATGTTTTATGATAATGTTTGTAGGCCGTAGAGGTAAGAGTGGTGAGTTGCATGCGTTGTGACTGCATAGGCTGTAGATGCTGGACTTAGGAGCTGCATGAACTATGATAACTTAAATAGGCAACAAAATCTATAGCAGGGAGCTAAAGAACTTACGATAACATTTGTAGGCCATAAAGGCCAGAGTACTGCACAAATTGTGATAATAACATCCACAGAAGTCGTAGTTAGGAGCTGCATGAGATGTGATAATGTTCATAAGCTGTAGAGGCCAGCGTTGGGAGCTATATGATCTATGATAACATTCTGATTATAGAGGCTAGAGTTTGGAATTATATCTTATGTAGACCACATAGGTCATAGGGCCCAGAGTTGAAAATACTACGAATCTTATTACTCAGATAAAAGAGAAGTAAGCAGGAGGAGACATCTCTATGTTTACATTGAAATTTCTGAAAAGGGTAAAAAATCATGTGGCATAGCCTAATTTAAAATAATACTCTATGTAATTATGGGTACATAGGTTCACTCCTCTCATATGTGAGGGAAGATAGTGTTACAAAGTTGTTCGACTAAATATAGATTTCAAAAATTTTAGGCAGCAAGTGCCGTAGGGGTTGCTATGGATGATGTAGTCTACCGTGAATGTTGTAGATGGTTGATGTAGCACCAGCTTATCATAAAAACCATTATTAAAAGTCATGGTGGTAGTTGACCATGTGGGCCATAGATAATTGGTCTGAGAGCATCGCTTAGCTATACAGGCCGTTGTAAAGAGCTAGGAGTTATAAGCCACTTAAGATGTAGTTGGTCACATAGTCCATAACGGTGAGCCTCAATAACATTTTTAGGGCACATAAGCCAAAGTTTGGAGTTGCATGAATAGTGATAACTTTCGTAGGCTACAGAGCTTGGAGTTGAGAACTGCATGAACTGGGATGCCTACCATAGGTTGTAGAGGCTACAGTTGGGAGCTGCATAAACTATGGACCACATAAGCCATAATTGGTCATATGGGCTATGACAGAGAGCTGTAATAATGTCAGTAAGCTGCAAAGGCCGGAGTTGGAAACTATATGAACAGTGAGCCACGTTGGCTATAAGGGTTCACATATGGTAAATTTGAGAGCTATAACAACATTTGTAGGATACAGAAGCTCGACATGGGAGATGCATGAGCATATATAACATCCGTATTTCCAAGATTTGGAGTTTGAAGTTGCATAAGCTGTGATAATATCCATAAGGTACAGGGGTCGGAGTTGGAAGCTACATGAACTTTGAACCATGTTGATCGTAAAGTTATGAGTTGGGAGCTGCAGAAGTTGGGTTAACTTCCTTATGCTATAGAGGTTAAAGTTGAGTGTTGCATGAACTATGATAATGTATGTAGACAACAAAAATTGGAGTTGAGAATTGCACGAACTATAATAATTTCCATAGTCAATAGAGGACGATGTTGAGAGATGCATGAGTTATAATAACGTTTGTAAGTCGTAGAGGTCAGAGTTGGAAGCTATAAGAGCTATCATAAAGTCTATAGGTAGAAATTAGAGTTGAAAGTTCCATGGGCTGTAAACCGCGTAGGTCGTAGCAGTCATATTTGGGAGCTACCTGAACTGTGATAGTGTCTGTATGCCAAATAGGTTAGAGTTGGGAGCTACGTGAGTTGTGATGACATCCATAGTCCATATAATAGGCCATAATTGCGAACTGTAGTAACTATGATAATGTCTGAGGGCCACGAAGATTGGAGTTGGAAGCTGCATAAGCTTTAGACCACATAGGCTATAGTCATATAGAGCGTAATGGTGAGTTGTGAGGAGAGAGCTTATGAAGTTCAAAGAATATCAATGCTAAATATGGAGCTTGTAACCATTTATTGATGGGTGCATCATTGCTTAGTATTAGTGGCGTGCCATCTTCGAGGGCGTGTCATTGCATGATGTATTGGATGATGTACCGCTCACCATGTGTTTCAGTGTTTCACATTGTACGCTGAGATTTGACAACACACATTTTGACTCTATAAGAGATTTCACCGCAAGGTGCTAGTCACCGCCAATGGTGGTCGAATGCGACCGATGAGCGTTGATCGACTGTGGTTGGTGGTTGCACAAGCGGTCGATGTTCACTGGACCATCGATGTGGAACACGAGAGTTAAACTGTATTTCCTCTAAGATCCAGTCTTCCTATGGTTCAAGGTTATATATGCTTTCATGAAAATGGTATGACTCTATCTATAAAGTCTGGGAGTGGTTTCTTTGCTAATAAGGAAGGAAACTGGGCTACTCATTTGAACAACCCAAAGAGGTTCCCTCAATCGGATGGTGTTCTGTGAACATTCGACTGTCTTAGTGATGTTGGAAATGAGTGATCACGTGCTTGTTGAGTTCTTTTTGTGGAGACACTCGATCTGATTATAATCTTGTCCAATTTAGAATCCGTTTGACTTTCCAGTTGGGCACCAGAAGTTTCAAAATGCCTTGATTTACTCAAATTTGATTAATTTTGATTTCATTGAGTTCATCTTGAAGAGCTAGTCGGTTTGACTATATATTTTTTAAAATTAGAGTTCTAAATGAATTTTAGTTTAAATTCAAATTTTCTTTACTAAAAAAATTAATTCGGGCTCCAAGTCAGATTTTGAGATTCATGCGAGACGGTGAATAATTATGGACACCGCATCACTCAATTGAAATTTCTGATAGTTTGGTGCAGGGTCGGGCTTCTTTATACGATTTTGTTGCTATTAATTATTATTATGTTAGTTTGAAAGTCCCGTCTTTAGGATTTACTAGCTCTTAGACGAATTAATGAATAATATGCTGTACAAGAAATTGATCTGATTGTGAAATGATGTGACGATTCTATTGAAGTCCTTTCTATATACAATAATATTTTTGATCAACTGGGATTTTTTAAATGCGTAATTATAAATTTCACAAAATAAATGAATTTTATTCAATTTCGCTATAGATTTAAGGACAAAGTTTTATTCGATTTATATATTCCCAAATATCTTTCCCTGCGTACTGTATTTTATTTTATGAACTTTATTTCTCCAAAATACATATAATTCTCATGAAGGCAACCGTCTGTTTTGATTATATCCTAGTCATTCATGGCTCCTATTGGCTAATAGTAAATAGGATATATAGATGGCGATTAGGGATTCTAAATAATTTGAAGTACAACATTGAAAGATTGGATCTTGAAATAAGAGGGTTGAATTTAATTTTGAATTGATAAGAAGCAAGAGAGAGATAAAGAGTTATGCATAGACAAATTCTTTTGAAACTAGTTCAAGCCAAAGAATATATCAAATAAGCCCAATATAACAAATCAGCTAAGCAGATCAATTTGACTAGGCAACTTCACCGATCAATCTGACCAATTAATTTGGCAAGTCATTCTAGCCAACCACTTCTGCGGGTACACTAGCTCATCAAAGTGACATAATAACTTTACAGGTTAGTTTAGCCATGTACTTTGAATTTCTAGTTCGATGTAGTTTTCTCAATAAACTATGACAATTTTTTTCAATTCGCTAAAGGTCTGGATAGATCATTAAGTTGCATGAGCTACAAACTCAATTTTTTTACTTTTAAACATTGTATTTAATTTTTTTGCGTTGTGACTTGTGTAGCGGACTCGGGCCTACCCAAACCTATAAATAAGGTAGGCCTCCTACTCAAGGTACAGAGATCACTGTTGAGATCATTTTTCAGTCAACCTATGCTGTACCATCGGGGCATATGATATCTCTCATAATGTCAGTAGATGGCTGAATTAATCTATATCATCTATAAATTGAATATTACTTGAGTTGAAGCTTAACCTAAACCCTGATTTAATCTAAAATTAAATTTTACTAAACAAAGATTGAAATCAACCAAAAAAAAAAGAATTAAATATAACCAACTTCAGCTAAACCTTAAATTTGACTTAAACTTCAGCTTTAACTAGCATGCACACCGAAATTACTATTTTTTGTATAGATCATCATATAACATAGAGCTTCATTCAAAAAGTTGCATAATATTTATTATCATCTATAATGAGCATGCAAATAATTTTAATAACTCTATAAAACAATATTTACATAAAACTATTCACTTCTGCTTTTCGTCCATGAATTGTGCTCCTACCATCCTGAAATTATCGTTTTCTTCATACACCAATCTTTTGATCAAAATTTCACTTTATAAGTTACATAATATTTATAATGAGATATGAGAATCATGCATACTAGTTTGATGATGATTTGATACATTTTCTTACATTAAATTTTCTATTTTGGAGTTTCATGCATGAAAAATGTTCAAAAATAATTTTTTTTCAATGAATCATTACTTTTTGAAAATGGATGGCTTGAGTTTGGATCCAATCCATTGTATCTCTAAAACTTCAATTATTATTCAAAACAACGTCACTTGAGAGTTAAAAAGGGGAAGCCAACCGGCTCTCAACGCGATCCCCACTGCACGAGCCTATCTTATCGAGGCAGTAAGCCTTGAAGAAAGCTCAGGAGAAGAGGAGCTTGAACAGAATGATGTGACAAAGTGCCTGCCGAAGGGCAAGGCCTCTGCTCTAGATTTTGATATTTTTCTTCCCTCGCCCCCCAAGAAATGAAAGGTGGGCAAAGTTTATTATAGTCAGTTACAAGAGAAATGACTGAAGACCTTTCAATTCAGACTCCAATTTCACATTAATAAATGTCAAAAGGGATAGGTTTCTCCAAAACCTAAAGACACACAAATACACCTCATCCGTCACAGGAATCCTTTGGTCAATGGGTCTTGAGAAGCTCTTGAATAACCTCCAACCTATGGAGATATGCTATATGGTCGACCAATTCTACCTGTGTGATCTTGTTGTGATCGACCACTTGTCTTCCCTTTATCTAAACATGAGGGACATTGCCTTGAAGGTCGAGACAATATTGGTGTTCAAGGGGTAGACAACCACAACAACAAAATGGGTGGCCGAGCCAGAGGCTTGACTGGAGTGTGTTAAGGTAGAATTAGAGATAGTGTTTGAGTGGGTGTCTGTCATCCAAGAAGAAAATGCCAAAATATCATAGAAGATGACCATAATGAAGATGATCAAAGAGTTTCTTGACACTCAAGTTGTTCACTTGAAAGAGGTTACAAGAGTGGAAATCGACCAATTCATTAAAATTGGGATGGTCAATACGAAATACTTCGATCTGGATGAGTTTAAGAAACACTTTGATGTTCTTTTGGTTTTGGAACACCAAGAGGAGTCTGAGAGTGACAACATGGCGAAAAACAAATTATCCAATACTCGGCTTGATGACTCCTAGACTTTATATATATATATATATATATATATAAACACACACACACAATCAAATCAATGTACATGAAAATGATTTCATTCATATATGTAAAAAAATGATTATATGAGTGAAATACAGCCTTTTTGTGTAATTTTTTAAATCATGATGTTACTCATTGTTGATCTCATTTTTATGACAGGTCAGCCTATGACCTAAAAAGTCAACTTTGGTCAAAATGGTCAATCCTGACCCAATGACCAACCCTATCGACCCAATAGGTCAATCTATGACCTAAAAAGTCAACTTTGGTCAAAATGGTCAATCCTGACCCAATGACCAACTCTACTGACCCAATAGGTCAACCTTTTGACCTAAAAAGTCAACTTTGGTCAAAATGGTCAATCTTGACCCAAACTGACCCAACAGGTCAACCTTTGACTCAAAAGGTCAAATTTGATCAAAATGATCAGCCCATGACCCCAATGATTGACCCAATGATCAATCATTGATTACCAAGTCATTTAAGGTACTAAAATGATCAAATATGGCCTATTTAACTATTTCAAGACATTAAGACATTACATGACCATTAAAGACAACTTTGGTCAACCCTTGACCTAAAAAGTCAACTTTGGTCAAAATGGTCAATTCTGACCCAATGACCAACCCTGTTACAAAATCAACTTAATGTCAATAAAGTAACCCAAAAGTTGATCCAAGCATCACCACATTGACCATTGGGATAACCTAAAAATTTGGTTAACATAATCAAATTAAACCCTAAATTGACAAAATCATCAATTTTGTGGCCAAACCAACCATGACAAAGTTAAAATGTCATATTTGATATTTTTAGACTCTAATTGACCAGCCCAAGTCAACTTGGGTCAACCAGGGGCAACCATAGTCAACCTTTATCAAATTTGGCTAAAATACCTAATTTTTAACAAAAATGATAAAAATTATAAAAATTAATCAAATAATTAATTTTAAATCATTTTGATTAATTACTTGATTTGAAATTTTAATTAATTTTTGAATTAATTAAAATAAAAATATGATTAAAAGGTTTAAAATGTGACAAATTTTTAACCTTTAACCTACAAATGACAAATATTAATCAAATAATTAATCTCAAATCATTTTTTATTAATTAATTGATTAATAAAATGATTATTTAAAAATTTAAAAATTTTAATTAATTTTTAATTAATTAAAATATAAAAGGTTTAAAAATGTGATAAATTTAAACCTTTAACTTAAAAAGACATAAAATTAATCAAATAATTAATTAAAATTTATTTTAATTAATAAATTAATTAATGAAATAATTATTTGAATTAAATTTTATCACATAAATCATATTATAATTTTTGAAAATATGTTAATTGAGAACATATAATAGTTAATATTTTTCTCCCCCCCAAACTTAATGTTTTCTATAATAGAAATAATACGGGGTGGAAAAAAATTCTGAATATAAAATTATCATACCTTTGCACTTTAGACATTTTTGGCTTTTTTGTTTTTTTTTTTTTTGAAATTTGCAGGTTCTTCTCAAATTTCTAACTTCAACTGACTTGTAATATTTAAAAACCTTTCTACACATATAACAGTTTAGAAAATTTGCTGGGGTAATGAAATTTTAAAACAAGTATATAAAATTAAACATTAAACAACAACAACTAACTATATAGGACATATGCATTTCACAACACAGAACAAATAGTTTACTATTTTAGACTTTTCAGTTCACAATTACAATTACAATCACAATCCATCACAAATATTCAGAAATGAAAATACAAACTGCAAAACTAAACACATATTTTAGAAACAAGTATAGTCCACAGAATATAATTAATAAAAATAAAAGTACTACAACAAAACTAAAAACAAACACATACATCATATCACATCACTATCAGGCATCAAAATCCCATACAATGTCTTCATCACCCTGATCAGCAGGAGGATTGGGCTGATACTGAGTATATCGGGGGCATTTTAGAAAAGTGACATCAGACTCTCATCTGTAGTACCTAGCCTGAGCATCATAATATGCCATCTCAAAATCAGAGTTCCTTTGAAGATACTCACTATGGTGATCGTGTCTTCGCTCTAATCCTTCAATCCTGTGATCAATTCTTTCTAATCTTTCAGCTAACTTCTCAAAACATTTCAGCTGCAAGGTCATGGCATTCATCAAATCATATAAGGTAGGGGGACTAGAGGCAGGAGGGTCATAGCAAGTAGAAGGAATGTCTCTACTAGTAGAAGGTGCCTTGCTCCTACACCCAGATCTCCATTCCTCATGAGACTCATAAGTCTTTATATTTGCTTTACTAATGGGTTTCATCGGATAGACCCATTCCTCATCATCTCTTGCTTCAACTCCAGATAATTGACAAAGTGCATAAATTAGGCCAGGATGCCCTAAATATCCACTTGTCTAACTCTTTGTAGTGGCCATAGTATTCTTATAAATTATTCTCCCCACATTTATACTTCTGTTGTTCCGAATATAGAAATTCTAAACAGCTCTATCTCTCGAGACTTCACTATGATGATAGGTGGGCAGCAGAGTCGAACAAATGAAATAATGCCAAGCCTTAGCAGTGGCATTGATCATGGAAAGTGGAAAGTTAATCCGTTCACTATTTTTAATTTTCCAAGTGCCTTTCCCATCAGTGAGAAAGTCAATAATATCATTTAACGGACCCTCCATTGTTCCAAATGTTTCATACTCGCTATAAAAATAGTCGTGAAACTCATAAAAAGAGTTAATGGGATTGGCATTAAAGTCGACAGAAAATTCTCTAACTTGGACAGGCTCATCCTCAAGTTGAGTCAAATTAGAGTAAAACACTCTTACAACTTTGATAGCAGCATTATTTGTTATGTAGCAGAAGTTCTCCCATCCTCTTTCTTTGATAACTCATTCTACATCTCCTCCGGGATTTTTGAAAACTTGATCTTGTATGCACTTCTTACTTTGAAAGATTGAAGTATACCTCGATTGTGCTTTCGCATTTATAAATTGAGTCTCATTGAAGTCGAGTCTTCTCTTTTTTCGTAGAGCCATTGTTTGATCTATCAAAATCACAAAAATCTAAACTAATCTCTAAAATAATAATACAATGTCTTCTAAAGGGGGTTTAAAGCAATCTAAATCAAGTTCCATAAATTCCTTCCAAGTCTTTTCTCCACATTTTCAAAATTTCCAAAATTTCCAAAATTTCTTAATGTGGAATAAATTCTACGTGAAAATAAAAAAATTTTACATAGGAGTGAAGTTCTTACCAAGGGAAGATGAAATCTGGTGTTAGAATGTGTTGAAATTACTCCAAATCCGAGATCTATCAAGCCCTATGTCAAATTTTGGGGTGAAACAGGGAAGAAGACAATGAATAGTGGCGTTTGACCGATCAAAATCGTGGTTAAAAGGTATTTTTTATGATTCGTCGTCAGCGGGGTCGTTCGCGCCTTCAGCGGGATCTATTAAATTAAATTCCAATACCCTCGGTAAAATCACGTCGTCGGTGGCCTCGAGCGCGCCGTCGACGAGATTCTCAAATATTGATCATTTTTTAAAACTTTTTGTGATTTCGATCAATTTTAAGCCTCGTCATCGTCCATTTGATCATTTTAATCATATATTTTAAGTGATTAAGTGATGTATTAACACAAATAAACATACACACAATAAAACTTCACAAGTATATATTAAATCCAACTGTTTACAATCCTCAAAACATAACACACATAAACATGTATTTTCTCAACCTAAATCCATCTAATCAACGTCGCAATTCAGAGCACAACACTGAAAATGCTGAAAACAAACATTTCAATCATTATCTCAACTATAATGAGATTAAAAATCAAAGTAAGAAAGCAAACACACGAACAAAGTTCAAATCAAACACAATATAAAGAAACAAATAAAACTATTCTGCTACTCTTTCGAATCAGTACTAGTTTCTCCTCTGATATCACCCATTTCTTGAACATGGACGAACAAGTTATATAAAGGATGGAATGGGAATTCTTCAGTTAAATCTTCATCAATCCATCCCATCTTCTTCATTAAGTGTATCAAACTTGCTTCAAATTACCCAGTATGATCAAAACATTCTTTCATCCTCCAATCAATATGATCAAATAAATCAGACATATTGTTAACTGTACTCATTAAATTTTGTACCTGCTTCCCCAGATTCTTGATTTGTTGTAAGATCATCGGTGTCTTGTCCACTACTAGAGGTTGAATAGGAATAGAATTCTGCGATACTTGATCCATAATCATGCCCATCTCATTCTCCTCATCATTAGCTGGGAACATATGACTTGGGTCTAAATGTTTCCAAGGTAGCAGTATTTTCTCCCAAATATCGTACGAAACTTGAAACAAACTGCATATTGAGAAAATTGTTGAAGGATGTCAAGCCCTTGAGATGATCTTTGAACGATCAGGCTAAACACAAACTTCAAAATAATTGACCCAATATCAATGTGCCATCCCATTTGAATGCAGTAGTTCAAAATTGCACTTTCTTTTGTGACTTTGCCGATCTTCATCGTTGGCAATAACTTCGCAGATATTAAAAAGAGCCAATTTTTTGAAACGGGATTTAAAAGTGTTGCAGAAAAACTAACATACCCGTTTTCTCTAACTTCCCAGTCTTCGGTTTCGTCCGTCAAATATTGGAATATTTCATTTAACTTGTCTTTTGTCGGCACAAAATTCGAATAATGGCAGACAGGAACATTCTCAAGCTTGTATAACTCATTAATCATACCAGAATTAATTGTTATCCACCTACCTCGCACATAGATGCTTCCTTGGTTGATTCCATGTAAATTGGCGTAGAATTCCTTAACCACTAGAACGACTATTGCGGCAGTAGTATAGCAAAACACTTCTCATCTTTGCCCGCACAATCATTTCTTCAATTGGTGATGAAGAATTTCTTAATCCTCGATTGACGAATCCTCTTTCCTTGATTAGTCTTCTCTTAGACATAACTTTGTTGAAAATTCGCTGTGCCTCGTTACTGATGAACTTTCTTCGATTGTAAACTTGAAATCTAGGGTAATCCACTGAATTGGAAGCCATTAGAGAAGAATTGAAAGTAGTTTCCATTCATTTTTGGGAGTTGGAATGTTTAGGAACCATCCATGGGAATTTATAAGGATGATTTTGCTAAAAACCACCAAAATCTAACATTTCGAACTCGAAAAACTGCCTAGTCGCTGATGCCGCTGTCGGCGGCCTCAAAGGCACCTTCGGCGAGCCTTGTGCAATTAAATTCCAGGGCTCTCGGGAAAAACCCGCCTTCAGCGACGTCGAGTGCGTCGTCGGCGCCCTAGGCAAAAATTTGCACATTTACACCGTGGTCAAATACGTTCCAAATTTTCTCTATGGATCCAAATTCTTGATAATCAAAGGTCAAATAAAAGTAGTAGAATTCAATATTACTACAAACTAACAATAAACTCAAACAAATAAAGATAACTATGGGTTGGCTCCTATAAAGCGCTTGGTTTAATGTCGTCAGCCTGACCTATTCAGGTGTTATTCAGGTTGACTGAGCATTAAAACCTCTTTAAAATTTAGTCTTTTACCCTCAAAATATGGTTTTAATCTATGTACATTTACTTTAAATCAATTCCAGTCTTCTGATCTTCAATTTCAACAGCTCCATAAGTTCAAACCTGAGTCACAGTAAAGGGTCCTAACCAACGAGACTTCAATTTCCTACGAAATAATTTCAACCTTGTATTATAAAGCAAAATTTCTTGTCCTAGTTTAAAATTCATTTAGTTAATCTTCCGATCATGCATTAACTTTTCCTTATAAATTCTGTCTTTATCATAAGATTCATTTCTTAATTCTTCTAATTCATTCAATTGCAACAATCTCTTCTCACCAACAATTTTCAAATTATAGCTGAATTCTTTAATTGCCCAATATGCTTTATGCTCCAATTCTACTGGTAGGTGACAAGTTTTTCCATATATAAGTCTGTAAGAAGTCATACCAATAGGAGTTTTATAAGCAGTCCTGTATGCCCATAATGCAGTATCCTGTCTCATCGACCAATCTACTCTACTAGGATTTACAGTCTTTTCTAAAATTTGTTTGATCTCACTATTAGAAACTTCAGCTAAACCACTGGTTTGAGGATGATAGGCAGTAGAGAATCTATGAACAATATGAAATTTTTCTTCCAATCTTTGAATGTATTTATTCCTAAAATGGGATCCTCCGTCAGTGATAATCACTCTCGACATTCTATATCTTGTGAAAATATTTTTCATTAAGAACCTTGAAACACTTCTAGCATCACAACGAGGTAAAGCTTGTGCTTCAAGCTACTTTGATACATAATCCACTGCAATTAAAATATATAAGTTCCCAAATGAAGGAATAAATGATCACATGAAATCTAATCCCCAACCCTAAAAAATCTCAACTTCTAACATGAAATTCAGAGGCATTTCATTTCTTCTAGATATATTACCTACTCGTTGGAATCTATCACAAGTTTTAATGTATCTGTAAACATCTCTAAAAAGAGTAGGCCAATAAAATCCAGCTTGCAAGATTTTATGCGTAGTTTTGTCAATTCCAACATGTCCTCCAAATTTAGAATTGTGGCATTTTTGAATAATCTGTTCAGTTTCTTCATAAGACACACTTTTCCTAATAAGAAGATTGTTACATTGTTTATATAAATATGGGTCATCCTAAAAATATGCTTTTGTATCATGAATGAATTTTTTTAGTTACTGTAGAGTTAGCATAGGTGGCAAAATATCGCTTACTATATAGTTAACAATATCAACATACTAAGGTATTTTCCACTCATTAATATTATAAAGTTTTTCATCAGGGAAACTGTCTATTACTTCATTGTCGGTATCAGATGATTCATGATATTCCAGTCTCGACAAATGATCAGCAATTTGATTGTCAGTTCCTTTCTATCAATCAACACAAAATCAAATTCTTACATTAAAAGTACCCATCTAATTAAACTTAGTTTAGTATCCTTCTTTTGCATCAGATATTTAATAGCAGAGAGATCAGTATGCACATACATTTAGTTCCAATTAAATATAATCAAAATTTATCAAAAGCATACACAATAGCTAGTAACTCTCTTTCAGTAACTGTATAGTTAATTTGAACATCATTAAGAGTTCTACAAGCGTAGTATATAACTTTTAAAATTTTATCATATCTTTGACCAAGAACAGCTCCAATAGCATAATCACTAGCATCACACATTAATTCAAATGGTTTCTCCCAATCAGATGAAACTATTACAAGTGCTGTGATTAGTTTTTCCTTTAATAACACAAAGGCATTTGAGCAGTCTTCGGTAAATTCAAATTTCTTGTCTTTTTCTAAAAGTTGGCATAGATGTTTGGTAGTTTTTGAAAAATATTTAATATAGCACCTCTAGAAACCAGCATGTCCAAGAAAACTTCTTACCCCTCTCACAGTAGTAGGAGGGGATAATTTAGCTATTACTTGAATTTTTGTAGGGTCTACTTCCATGCCATTTTCTAAAATTTTATGCCCTAATACAATTCCTCCTGCAACTATAAATTGACATTTCTCCCAATTTAGAACTAAGTTAGTTCTTTTGGCATAGCTCAAAAACTTTTTCAAGATGATTTAAGCACTCGTCAAATGATGTTCCAAACACAGAGAAATCATCCATAAATATTTCTATTCCATTATCAATTAACTTACTAAAGATATACATCATACATCTCTGGAATGTTGCAGGTGCATTACATAGTCCGAAAGGCATTCTTTGAAAAGCAAAAGTTCCATAAGGACTAGTAAATGTTGTTTTCTCTTGATCCTCAGAAGCAATAGGTATTTGATGGTAACCGGTATATCTATCCAGAAAGCAGTAATACTTGTGTCCAACAAGTCTATCCAACATTTAGTCTAGAAAAGGAAGAGGAAAGTGATCTTTTCAGGCGGCGGCATTTAATTTTTTATAATCAATACAAATACGCCATCCAGAAACTTATCTGATAGATATTAATTCATTATTTTCATTTGCTTAAACAGTTACTCCTCCTTTCATGGGAACACAATGAATTGGACTTACCCAAGTACTATTCGAAATAGGATATATAATTCCAGCATCTAACCATTTTAAAATCTCTTTTTTAACTACATCTTTTATAATAGGGTTCAGTCTCCTTTGTGGATCAATTTTTGGTTTATGTTCTTCATTTAATAAAATCGTGTGCATACAAATCAAAGGACTAGTTCCTTTAATATCAGCTAGAGTCCAACCGAAAGTTTTTTTTGTATTTTTTAATGTATCCATTAATTTTTTTTCTTGAATTTCATTTAAGTCTGAGGATCCAAAAGCTTTTTTTGTATTTTTTAATGTATCCATTAATTTTTGTTCTTGAATTTCATTTAAGTCTGAGGATACAATTACTGGTAATGTTAAAAACTCTCCTAAAAATACATACTTTAAATGATTTGGAAGATTCTTTAATTCAAGTTCAGGGGGTTTTACAACAGATGGAATTAATGTTTCATTTTCTGGTGCAATTTAATTGAGCATTTCAAATTTATCCTGAATATAATCAGCTTCTTCGCTATCAATTTCATCATAATTATCTTTTTCTATATCTTCTTTTTCATCATTATTTTTTTTGAAATATTCTCTTTTCAGATAATCACAAATATCCATTCTGAAACATTCATCATCTTTTTCTATTGAAGGTTACTTATTGATCATTTACTCTCATTGTCAATTCTCCCTTTTGAACATCTATCATGACTCTTCCTGTAGCTAGGAATGGTCTTCCTAAAATGATTGGAATTTCTTTATCTTCTTCCATATCTAAAAGGATAAAGTCGACAAAAAAGACAAACTTATCAACCTTAACCAGAACATCTTCTACAACTCCTTTAAGATGTATAATAGAAAGATCTGCTAACTGTAGAGTTACAGAAGTTGGTGCAATCTCTCCAATTCCAAACCTTTTAAAAGTTGATAGAGGCATCAAATTTATGCTAGCTCCTAAATCACATAATGCTCACCCAGAAAAATTTTTACCAATAGCACACGAGATAGTGAAACTACCAGGATCTTTAAGTCTTTCAGAAAGCTTTCGTTGAATTATAACACTACTCTCTTCACTGAGTGCAACAATCTCATGATCTAGTAACTTCCTTTTTTGTTGAGTATATCCTTCATATATTTAACATAATCGGGCATTTGTTCCAAAGCTTCAACAAAAGAAATATTTATTGACTAATTTTCAAAATGTCTAAGAATTTCACAAATCATTTTCCTTTATCTTGTTGCTTTAGTCTTTGAGGAAATGGAGGTGGAGGTCTTTCAATAGTAATTTTCATAGGTTTCAGAGGAAAATCAGGATATAAAATTTTGTTTTCTCCTTCAGTTTCATCTTTTTCATTTTCAACTAAAGTTTCTTTTTGAACTCTTGTTTCCAACTCATTTCCACATCTCAATTGAATAACCTTAATTTGTTATTTTCCTTGATATTTAGGATTTACTTCAACATTACTAGGTAAAGTTCCAATAGGTCTATTGCTTAGTGCAGTAGCAATTTGCCCTAACTGGTTTTCTATATTTTTAATAGCAGCTCCTTGACTTTATAATTGATTACCATATTCAAAACTAATTCTTCCATAGATAACTTCTTCTCCTTAAATTGTGAATTATTATAAAAACCTGCTGGATTAGAAGATCTATAATTAGAATTACCTTGGTTGTTTATATTTCCTAATGAGTTTACAAGATTGTTCCCCTACTAAGGATTAACAAGATTTGCATTACCTTAGTTATTCCAATTAAAGTTTGGATGATTTTTCCAACCTGGATTATAATAGTTTGAATAAGGGTTATTTTGTCTATTATTTATCAAATTTATAGTTTCATATGAAGATTGAGCATCTACAATTTGTCCTAATGAATATTCTTCTAACACTGGAGGTGTTTGAGAATGATTCATTCCGTATTGATATTTTTTCTTTGAAAGAGCAGCATTTTGAGAAACTATCATAGTTAAAGCATCAAAATCATGAATACTGGCTACACTCTTAGGATTTACCTTTTCAGCAGGCCATTGAAAATTATTAGTAGCCATTTCTTCTATTAACGCATAGGCTTCTTGAAAAGGTTAAGACATTAGTGATCCACAAGCAGCAGCGTCAATAATAGATCTAAGAGATCCTACTAATCCATTATAAAATGTTTGAATAATTAATAAATCTGGTAAAGCATGATTTGGACATTTCCTAAGAAGTTCTTTAAATCTTTCCCAAGATTCATATATCGATTCTCCCTCATACTACCTGAAAGATGTGATATCATTTCTAAGCTTAGCATTCTCAGATGATGGAAAATATTTCGATAAGAATTATTGTGAAAGTTCTCCCTAAGTTCTAATAGATCCAGGTGCTAACGAATTTAACCAAGCCTTAGCCTTTTCCCTTAGCGAAAAAGGAAAAGTCTAAGTCTGACAGCATCATCAGATACTCTGTCGTACTTAAAAATAGCACAAAGTTCTAAGAAACTTTCTATATGTAAATTAGGATCTTCATTTAAAGTTCCACCAAATTGATTATTTTGTACCATTTGGATAATTACAGGTTTAAGCTCAAATGAATTAGCAGCTACATCAGGATTTTGGATAGTTAAGTGAATTTCATCTAATGAAGGGTTAGCGTAATCTCTTAGTGCTCTAGATTTCATTTTCTATTCTTTGGTTGTTTACATTTTTTTTCCATTGTTTTAGAATTTATAGGTTCTTTTCTTAGTTTTCTAATTCTCCTAACAATGCATTCTAATTCTGAATCGTAGGGTATAAGATTTTCAGAACCAAATTTAAGCATACAATTGAAATCAGTACACAACAAAACAGTTAACTAAATAAATTGCAATTCTATTAAAAAGTTTTCTAACAGTCCTAAATTGTTCTTTACTCTAATTATGTTATATTCCCCGACAATAACACCAAATTGACTTGAGGGCAGTTTTTGCACAAACTCCGCACGGCGGACACTTAGCTTAATTTTAATTTTTGTAACAAGTATATAATATATTCTTTTAATCGCAGAGTTACCCTTTTAACACAAGTATACGCATCTCTTAAGTAATACAGGTTCTAGTGGAGTCCTGTATATCGATCCCATAAGAAATATTTTAGAGGCTACAGACTAGGATTATAGAAATCAATTCAGAATCGCAACTAAATCGAAATTGCCTATCTGTCACTAATACGCAATCGACAATAATATGAAGTTTAAATTAAACTAGTTCTACTAACAGATAACTAATTCTACTAAACTGAAGTTCAATTATATCAAGAATCTTTCTCCTTTGTTAAGATATTTAAGTGAATAGATAATTTGAATTAGTTTAAAATGGTGTTGTGCCAAATAGAAGCATAGCTATTCTTTACCCTTTGGTCCATGCATAAAGAACATTGACTAATCTTATGCTTGGTTACTGAATCTGCGGCTAGGTTGGGAGGATACCGGCTCTCACTTTGAAGCTCCCACGTTCCTCCCGCCTGAGGGCTAACATCTACACTCCAACACTAAAACGATAACACTGAATTAAGGATTTTAGTCTGTCACTCTAAAATCTTCAATTCTACGCCCAATGAATATTATTTCCCTATTTATTTGCACCCTCCTTTCAAGGACTTTGACCTCCCTGAATCTCTGATGTAATCATTACTATAGTTGTTAAACTCAACATATTTTAACTATTCAATTAGCCATATTGAAAGTAAATTAAGAATTAAGTAAAATATTATCACAACTTTTTTAAATTTTTGTGGCACACTCATTCTATTTATCATTCCACAAAAATATCAAAACTAGGAGAAAGATAGAAAAACTACTCAGATTTCATAGAGAGGATACAATAAAACTTGGATTTCATATTTAAAAGTAAAGTTCTACAATCTAAAGTAAATAAACACAACTTATGTTAAATTCCTCCCAAAGCAAACTCCTCGAAGTTCCTCTGAATCTCTTCCTTTCTTTACAGTATGCAAAATTCTCCTTTGAAACAACAATGCAAAATAGATCTCTCACTTCCCTTCCACTCTTACAATCCTTCGAAGAATTCCTCACCAATATCTCTATCTGAGCTCACTATTTAACACTCACTAAATAACAATAATGGACACTAGTGGACTCTCTATTGGGCACTAATTAACTATAAGAAGACTCTAACAGGACTTTTTACGGACTCTTAGTGACTTTTAGAGGACTCCATAAGGATACTTTTTTGTCCTAAAATGGTTCATTTTAAAGTTTTTGAAGAGTCTCCAAGGGTTTTCCAAGCATCCCTTCAAAAACCATCCACATTCAACATATTTTGTGAAAGAACCGTCGATCCCACCATTGGCGGCCTTCTAGCAACACTGCCTTGAACTGGCCCCGCTGTCGGCGGGCCTCGACCTCCGCTGTCGGCTTCCTCCCAGGAAATATATTCTGAACTCTCAGGAAAATTATGCCGTCGGCGCCCTATGTCAAATTTTCATAATTTAGTCCTTTTGCTCCAAATTCGCTCCTTTTGCATATTTTCGCTCAATTATCCATAAATCTTCATACACGCAGAAAAACACCAAAAATACCCTTCTTTGAATTGCAATATTATCAAAATCAGTATAAAATAAGCATGAAAATCTTAACATTTTTTCCTTGGGACAAATTTCTAAGTGCATGGAGAATTAAATGACTCAAAACACATTTAATTAATTAAAAATTAAACATGCATCAAACAAACTTAAAAATATTTCCACACTGTTCTCCTATGTTCACTGAGCACTAGTGAATTTTTATTTTATTTTTATGATTTTTCTACACCAAGATATAGATTTTTGAAGTTATAGGGTATTTTATGAATTATTTAAATCCCTTTTTTTATTTATCCTATGCGGCACCAACTCATCCTCTGTGGCAACGAAGTGCTACGCGGTGTCTTCTGATGAGCACTGCAGTCCAAGTCAGCCCATGATTTATGAACCGTCTTCCTGTCCGACTCCATCAGGATCGTTTACTGGATACATACACGATCAAACAGAGCTCCTCCTTCATCCCCAACTGGTGTGAACCCATGGCCGTTAACACTAAACCCTAATTACTTAGCCTACACTCAACCAAATCACTTTAGATTTGATTCTATAAGCTCATCTAAGTGAGATGAACACATCCATATGGTAAACATGCCATTAAATCAACCCTAATCACATGTTGAATTAAAGTAGGCTCGGGACAATATGGAGTTCAATACCTTTGCTCTGAGAAGTGAAGCTTCAAATAGAGGGCTTTACACCTTTGTGGAGGTTCCAAAGGCTTGAGGATGAAGTCCTGTGGTGTGGCGAAACGTCTAGACCCAAGTTTGACTAAACTAAATTTTAGGTGTTCGTCTAACTCTACCCTAGGGTGGCTCTGTGAGGGTACTTTGATGGGGCTTCTTCTTCTCTCACCGTGGTGAAGGTTTGAGTGCAAGGAATTAGATTTTTATGGACTGTGGAGGTGTGGACAATGGTGTTCTGTTTCAGCTAAATTTTAAGCTCTAAAATTGAACTCAAACAGTGGGGAATAGGGCAGGGAGATGGCTGGGATAAGCTCAGGCAGGCCAGGGGATGCTTTGGAAGCAATTGGGCAGAGTCTCCCCTAGGAAAATTGAGTTCTCTCTTTTGGCCGTGAAGGGTGATGTTTTTAAATAGCCATGGATGAAATGGCTACCAGGGCTTCCATTTGGGTGTATTCAACTTCTTAGGTTGAGGGCAGATCAGCTCTAATGGCCAATCAAAGCTGGACAGTTTGGGAGGTGAGTTTGGGTTCAATTGGAGAATGGGTGTCTCTTAGTTTTGGAATTATCCGACGACTAGGCCGGCCGACCAGGCCAGGGGAGGTCTTCAGTGGTCAGGTGAGCCAGTCCATAAAGTGCCATGAACTTAAATGGTGGAGGGATTATTGAAAATATATTTTGATTTAGCCATTTAAAGGAGGAGATCCCCTAATTTAAGGGAACTTTGGTCATGGCTCCACTAGGTTGGGCTATGGGCATTTAGGTCAGTCCCTAGGGTCCATTTGTTGGTTGTAGGAAGCTTAGATTGGTCACATTTGGTTTAATTTTATCAATTTGTATCATGGGTTCATTTGGGTCACTTTGGGTTCAAATTGGGCTAACTTGGGTTTAAGCTTAAATTGAGCCCAAATTATTTAGCAATATTATGTATATGATTTTCATGAATGGATTAGAGAAGAATTGAAGTGATTTTGGATTGGTTTAGAGGTTCAATTTGGCTTAATTAGGGACTTTGGTTAAATTGGGTAACCTTGGACTAGGTTGGGTCTAGGTTCGGTTAGATTGGGTCGAAGGCTCAATTGACGGGTCAAAATATTCAAGAGGAACATCATGAAGAGTTTTTAACATAAATTGGGTGCTAATTTTGTGATTAGGGCAATCAATTTTGTAAGATTTTGTCATGTGTTCAATTTGAGTTAAAATTGGGGGATCTTGGTTCAAATGGACTTGGGTGGAGCTTAGGTTCAGATTGGGGGCAATTGGTGGTTTAGTTGAACTTAGGAGAGTGTTATGAAGTGTTTTCAATATTGATTGGGGGAGAATTGGTCAATAGTGATTTGATTTGGAGAGATTGGGTCACTTGGCCAATTTTGGAGATTTTGGTTTTGGGCTCAAATTGGGCTTGAATGTGGGTCCAATTGAGCTTGGATTTAGTTTAGTTTGGTATTAGGGATATTGAACTTTTGTTTGGGATTGAATATGGGCAAGATTAGGGTCAAGTGGGTGGACATTAGGTTTTATTTGAGCATTTTGGGCCTTAAAAAGTAATGTGGTTTTTGATTAAATTGGAAAAATTTGGTCAAATTGGGTCAAATAAAGCGGTTTAAATTGAAATTGGGAATATTTGTAGGGTTTTCGAAATTTTTGAGAATTTTTGTAATTTATAAAAATTTTGGCTAGGAGGGCATTTTGGTAATTTTGAGGGTTTTTGGGGCTATTTTGGCTATTTTGGTATATTTTGGTCAAATTGGTCAATTTGAGTGTGGATAATATTCTAAGATAATTATTAGAGAATAATTGGTAATTTGGGTAATTTTTTGTGAAATTGAGGTTTTGGGGTATTTTGGATAAATTTAGGCGCAGGGGGTCAAAAAATGAAATTTTGGAAAAGTTGAGGTTGGTTAGAGGTGTGTAGTGTAGAATTACTTAGGTTGAGCCATGGACTAAAAGCTTGGTCCCCTATGTGTTGGTTCCAGTCTTTTGAGCCATATGCTTAAAGTTGGACCACCTACATGAGTTTCCAAAGAGTCAGGGGATTAAAGCGGGATGTACTTTGTTGAGGGTTGTGAGTGTGAAGTGTGTGGTGTAAGTGTGTGTGTAAGCTCTAGACCTTCCAGGGTGAATCCTAAGGTCTGACCACTTATAGGAGACTTCCTCTGGTCTTCCTTACGCTTGGTCTCTTCCTCCCAAAAACTGGAGGTTAGGCCTTATGCATATGAAAACTCCCAGTGAAACAAAGATGTGTTTTTTTTTATTTTCTAAAGGGGGAGGGCTCCAAGCTTAGTCTTCTAAGAAAGTTACCAGGAGAGTCATATGGCTAGACCCTAGGCTATTCTAAAGAAAAACTAGACCTAAACCAAAAGCGAGGTCAGTAAATGGACCCCCAATAGGTGTAGTGTGTTGGGCAAGCACACTACACGTATTGTTGTTGACTGATGGGATCAGCAAAACCAACACAACTGTCTGAGTCAAAACTTAAGCCAAATGTAGAATCCAATAGGATGTTTCCGTTGGGGATTGTCTTGGTAGATAACCTTCAAGTCCCATGAACTCCTACTGGGGAAGGAAAATGGAATACCTTCATTAAGGAGCTACAAAATTCAAGCCTCCAAATCTGACGGAGTCCCTCCAAATCGATTATGAAGTTGGAATTTGGATTTGATTTTGAATTTTGAATCTGAACTTGATTTCAATTTAAATTTTGATTTTGGATTGATTTTTTTTTTGTTTTATGGAGCTTACGAGAATTTATGGATATTTAGGATTGGTGGAATTTTGAATTTGAAAATTTTTAATCTCGTAGGAAATTTTGAGTTTTAAGTGAGTGCAAAGGAGAAATTAGAATTTCTGTACCGATCTCGGTAGGTGGGAGTCAAAATTTAAGTACTGATCCCGAATGATGAGAACTGGAATTTAGATAGCAGTCTAAGAATATGAGAATGAAAACTTCGGTACCGACCTCACAATTTTGTGGATGTGGAAAATTTAGGAAATTTGAAGGAATTGGATGACTGTGCTCTGATCCAGAAGTTCATGGAAGGTAGAAAATTTCTCTGATAGGAAATGAAAATATAGGAAATTTTGGGAATCAGACGACTATGTTCTGATCTCGGAATTTCATGGAAGGCGGAAAATTTCTCGGACAGGAAATTGAAATATAGGGAATTTTAGGCAATCGGATGACTAAGATCCGATTTCAGAATTCCATGGAAGGAGGAAAATTTTTCATATAGAAAATGGAAAAAATAGGGAATTTTGGAGAATCGAACGACTAAGCTCCGACCCGGAATTTCATAAAAGCCGAAAAATTTCTTGGATAGGAAATGGAAATATAGGGACTTTTGGGAAATCATCCGACTAAGCTCCGATCCTGGAATTTCATGGAAGACAGAAAATTTCTTGGATAGCAAATGGAAATATAGAGAATTTTGGGGAATCAGACGACTAAGCCCCGATCCCGGAATTTCATGGAAGGCGAAAGTTTCTCGGATATGAAATGGATATATAGTGAATTTTAGGGAAACAAACGACTAAGAATCGATCCCGGAATTTCATGGAAGACTGAAAATTTCTTGAATAGGAAACGGAAATATAGAGAATTTTAGGGAATCAGGCGACTAAGTCCAATCCCGAAATTTCATTGAAGGTAGAAAATTTCTCGGATAGGAAATGGAAATATAGGGAATTATGGGGAACTGAACGACTAAACCCCGATCCCAGAATTTAATGAAAGGTGAAAAATTTCTCATATAGGAAATGAAAATTTAGGGAATTTTGGGAAATCGAACGACTAAGCTTCGATCAAGGAATTTCTTGGAAGGCAGAAAATTTCTCGAATAGGAAATGGAAATATAGAGATATTTGGGGAATCGAACGACTTAGCCCCAATCCAAGAATTTCATCGAAGATGGAAAATTTCTCGGATAGGAATTGGAAATATAGGGAATTTTAGGGAATCAGATGACTAAGCCCCAATCTTGGAATTTCATCGAAGGAGGAAAATTTCTCAGATCGGAAATGGAAATATGGGAAATTTTGGGGAATCAAAAGACTATGCTTCGATCCCGGAATTTCATGGAAGGCGAAAAGTTTTTCGGACAGGAAATGGAAATATAGGGAATTTTGGGGAATCAAACGACTAAGCTTCAATCCCAAAGTTTCGTGGAAGGTAGAAAATTTCTCGGATAGGAAATTGAAATATAGGGAATTTTGGGGAATTGAACGTAGGGAATTTTAGGGAATCGGACGACCAAGCTTCGATCCCGAAATTTCATGAAACGCGGAAAATTTCTCGGATAGGAAATGGAAATATAGGAAATTTTGGGAAATTAGACGACTAAGCTCCGATACCAAAATTTCATGGAAAGCGAAAAATTTCTCGGACAGGAAATAGAAGTATAGGGAATTTTGGAGAATATTGTGGAGGAAAGTTCAAGGACTGACATTCGGCCCAAGGGGTGACAGAAGAAAATAAAAATTTAGTTACTGATCCTAGAATTTCTCATGAAATGATTTAGTGAAAATTTGATATTGATTTTCGAAGAAAGTAGAATTGGTGCAATTTGGCCAAGACTCGTAGCCATTGCAAGATTTGCATAATTTCATGAAATTTCAAATTTGATGGAAGTGACACTGTGGAAGGTGTCAAATTTCGCGGAATGCTTTTGGAAATAAAATATTTGAGGGTGAGTCCAAGGACTCAGAATCTCGAGAAAGAGTTAACTTATCATTTACTTTCAGTTAATCATTTTCTCCAATTTGTTTTGTTAAATTTTATTTGATTTCATTTTGTTTAATTTGATTTCAAATTAATTTTTCTTTTGCTTTCATTTAATTTCATTGGATTTTGTTTTAACTTTTTTGACTTGTTATTATTTATATTTTATTATTTTATCTCTTTCTTTTGTATCATTTTTTGTTCGTTTTAATATGGGACCGATGTATGATCCTGCTGATTTGGACTGTCATGTCAAAAAGAGACATTTCTGACAAATTTGGTAAACTGAAATAGAAATCTTTATTAAATATTGTTGAAGTCAGTAGTACAGTTGATCATATACTGAAAAGCATCCAAAAGTCGATCAAACTTACGAAGCTGAACAAATCCATCATATCATATCCTGCCGGTGCAAAAGCGGAGACAACGGCTATGACCCGGTGTAGAAAGTAGTAGATTTCTGCCATCTAAGGCTGCTCCGTGGACAATCCAACATGCCAAGGCTGCGCTCTGGAACAAAAAGTTCCCTTGTAAACACTTAGAGGTACTGCTGTCACAGTGGCAAGGGCCGAAGGTTTTCCAATTTTGGATCCGGCTCGTAGTAAAACAGCTCTTTATCTTCATCCATTCTTCTGAAGGTAACTTATATCCTTTGTCCTGTAACTCCTGGGATGCAGTGCTTTGCAAGATCTGCCCCGTTTCCTTTCAATACCAGCACTGATTCAACTGGTAGAGGGATTTTAACAGAGCCTCAGAGCTCTCCCAGTTTAACAATCTGAATTTCATCTCCAAATAAAATATTATTTTCACTTACAAATGAGATCGTGCAGAAGAACCTCACAAAGTCATGGTGGTCGATATGAGGCGGGATACAGTCGCCATCGTCATAAATATTTTTAATGCAGCTGTTAGGAATACAGTCTACAGTAGGACGTGCCACTCGACCATCCTTTTTACCATCTTCTTGATTTGCAGCAACATCGGATCCACCTCATCATGCTGTAGGATCCCCGGGGGATTGCCCTGTAGATCCTTAGCGAAATTTTAGCAGCAGCCACACGGAATCATGACTCTGCACTTTCCTCTTTTCCATTTTGTCGGCTCTCTGTACATCCTCGACTTCAAACAGCCTGCTCTGCCCATGTCTTGGAGAGTGATGATGCAATCTAAAATCTTTTCTTGAACATTCCTTGAAAACACATCCGTGTATAGCTTGAGGCCTTCCAAGATGTTGACAAACTTTCCTTGTATATCTTCATAGTGCTGAAATTGTTTTTTTCCTAATTCTTTTGATCTTTCCCATGACCTAATCTGGAACTCCTCGCTGCAGTGGAGACAGAACAAACTGTGGTACATATGGCTCTACATCATGATGCTCCTTGCTCTTGAGTAGCATCGAGGTGGCTGAATACGCCTCAAACGTGCCATACTCCTCTAATTGTAGAACGTGACACTGCGGACACTCTGAAAATGCTCCTATCACTGAAGGAAGTCTAGGTAAACCCGAGCTACAAGTCGGACACCCAGTAAAGATTTCTTCCATCGGATCCAATGTCGGCGCCAGATCCTCAGTGGTCTCCGGCTCAGTATCGGTGTGCGGTGCGCTATCATCGGTTTCTTTCATTTCAAGGTCATAAAAATATTCTGGAATGGGCGGTAACTCGGCGGCTGACTCTCGAGCCTGTCTCCTCTCTGTTTAAGAGGCGACGCTTGCGGAAATTTGCATTTCTTATTTTAGTGTGCGCTAACGAATCATTTGGAACTCTCTCAGCTGAAGCAGCAAAAGGATCACCCTCTGGAGTAGTGATCATGAATGGAACCTGACTGTGTCTCCTGGCGAGGAGGTGCGAGTCAATGAAACCTCTAGTGCCTCCATGTCCTGACGTCTGTCCTGTCTCTCTACGACCACCTTTCATCATCGACCTCATATCTGCAGTCTTCTAGTATGTATTCTTTCTTTTCAAGATGCAAGGTCCAAGTCATCTTTAAAAGCAAATGCCAACCCACATCCTGACACTTCCCGCACAAGAAAAACTGGGGGAAATGTCAGTGGTTGGCGCTTTGCAAGAATAAGAAAAATAACAAAATTATTATTATTATATATTCAAAAATTTTTGTAATTATTTTGATGCCATTGTCTTATTTAATATGATTTTATAAGACTTTGAATTGGAAATTTAACAAGTGTATTTTATTTTATAAGAAAATTTATTTTATTACAAAGTTTGGACCCAGTCACAGACACATACCACATGGGTACATCAGAATTTATATCCTCCTTCTCGTGCCATTTTCTTTTGTTGTCTTTGAGTATCTTCTTTAAGATCTACACGTGTGTCTTATTGAAGGCTTCTGCCAAGCTGTTTGCTCTTGGGTAATAGATTGTAGAGTATCTCCAATCTATCCTGTGTCTTCTGACAAAATTGTTGTTGTTCGATAAAAAGTATCAACGGTCTACCCGGTATAGGGGCTGATAAAATAAGAGGGGTTGTTAGATATCATGTAATATCGTCGAAAGCTCGTTGGCACGGCTCTCCCCAAATGAATGTCGTCTTTCGAAGTAAATTCGAAAAGGTAGCACCTTCCTGATAGATTAGATATGAAGCGTCTTAAGTATGCCAATTTTTCTTGAAAAGAACGTAATTGTTTCAAGGCTTTTGGAAGAGGAATTTTTAAGATAGCTTTAATCTTCTCTGGGTCGATTTCAAATCACCGATGATGGACAACGAATCCTAGAAATTTCCCAGTGGTAACGCTGAAAGCATGGGTATATCTCCTTGGGAATCCTCCAACTAGTACGACCCTCCTGAGTAAACTTGTTCCATCATGAATGACCCTTCCCAGATCGCTTCAAAATTTTTACCTATCATGCGACGTGTAAGAATAGGTCTTCTAAGAACGGTACATGGTCACTAATTTTGAACGACCTTAGGAGGACCAAGTTATCGTGGGCTTGAATCATCTTTTCTTGTTCGAGTTCTAAATTCTGTTGTGGGAGCAATCTTTTCCCTTCGAAATTTCCTAGTTTTGCAAGTTGAAGTTTGGGTTTCACTTATGTTGTAATTTTGTTGGAAACAGCGATCCAAAGTGACGGTAGTTATACTTCTAGCAGAAGACCTGCGTCGAACCCGTACCCAAGTGCGTAAGGTGTAGACTATGTCGACGTTC